>CP137673.1:31341384-31619095 GCA_037976565.1 Mesocentrotus franciscanus
CCCCATGACCAAGTCTGGGAGAGCTGGTGAGAGAATTTTTTGGGACATTTTGAACAAGTAGAAATTGAAATTAAGCATACTTTCACTTTTCTCCCTGCCCCCTATTCCCATTAAATCAATCACTGATTATATAATAGTTTGTCATGTTAATAAATGCTAACGCTAATAAAGTCCAATGCTCCAAGTGTATGATACATTAGTGGCTTTTATAGAAAAAATAGTAAATACAAATTCAATTGAATACATTAATTCAATATGAGAATTACCTCCTGCGTTAGAGTATTGTTTTTGTTCTTCAAAGGGTATGGATCAAGATGTCATAACTTAAAGGGATTGGGTATCTTTGCCTCAGATTCTAAACAAAATCCTGGATTTAGCTCATGCTGCAATCATAATTATAAACCTTTAGGTCAGTCAGGAATCCCATGACTTTTACAAGCCGATCGCCTGTCTGATTATCAAGATATTTATGATTGAAAGAAATTTCAAAAAGCGTTTTCCCAACGGTTTTTATAACATTACAGTCTATTGGGGGAAATGAGTATGGTAAAACCATGAGGCACTTCATGATAATTTTGAAGCGCAATTTTCTTTAGGGCTTGAATATTACACCATATCACAGACACTGATAACACGTAGGGCCATGCATCTCAGATTTGTAAAACTGGAAACATTTTTAAACGACACCTATAATGCAATAATAATTACAGTACTTTCATACAAAAATGAAAAGCTGTACTAGAATGATGTATACCTTTATTTGCGTTTGCAGAAAATGTGCTTAAGGAGGTAGGGAGGGGTATGTGGGTGGGGGGGGGGATGTAGGACAACATACCTCCAATATACAAAGTCATCATCACCACAACAAAATATAACTTATATTGGTGGGTTGTTCTGCAAAGGGGAGGGGCACACCATCAAAGCAGGTCTGGAATGAAGTCCAAATACTTGGGCATTCTTCCAAAATCTAGTCAATCTTCTAGATCTAGGGAAGATCCCCTTACACTGAGTGCGTCATGTTATGGACCTTCAAGTAACCTCAATAAAACGATTGAAAACCAACAATTTTGTGTTGTGTGTATCATCTCTCTCTCTAGAGCTTTGAGTTTTTGTACTACTCCAACAAGACCAAGATAAGAGAGGGAGGAAGAATGAGAGGGGAACTGAGGATAATGACAATCAAATAGGGCTCTTCCTTACTTTACAAAAACTCTGTAAAATTGGAGTAAACCATAACAAGTTGCTCTAAATGATGGTACAGAGATATCAAATCGATCACAGCTAAGAAAAGAAATGAAAATTGATGGGAAAAAAGTTATGAAGATTACCAAATTGCGTATCAGGAGCAAGTGTGTTATGACGCTGGACAACTCTCTGTCTATTTGCATAAGAAATGTTACAAGTTTCAATTTTAAAAAGTCTTGCAAGACAGTTTTCTCTTTTCTTGTATTGGTGCCAAATTAGTAGGGTTTTTACCACTGGCCCACCTTCCAATCAGGGAGATGGGAGGGATCCCTGTTCCAATGTTGCAATAAGTTTTTCTGAAACCGGAGACTGATTCAGATGGACACTGGGGTGGATTTACCCTTCTCGTTAAAGTAGCCTAGTCCAGAGTGGATTGCAAGAAGATACCTAGAGCTGATGTGCTGAATGAAAGCCTATGACCCCGTTCTCACTCACTTTGAAAGTGGTCTTAGTTAGACCGCTCCAGAGGAACGGGTCTTGAGGAACGGTTTGCGAGGGTTCACACTCCGAGCAGTTTTTTATGGCTCAAACCACTCCACGAGTCAAAGTGGTCTTGTTGCTATGGCAGCTCAGGTCAGCGGTTAATTTTTTCGCTGAATACTAAGCGTATGTACCGTACTACATGTTTCGCACGCAACGTCACTAGACCACTTCCGTTCAAAGTACGCCTTCACACTCGCACGTTAGAGCGCTCCAAACCGCTCTTAATAAGACCCGTTCCTCAAGACCACCTCCCGAGGTGGTCTTCTGAGCGGTCCAGAAGTCCACTTCCTGGACCACTTTGACCGTTCTCACTCACCTAAGAACCGCTCCTGAGGAACGGGTCTTAGTTAGACCGCTCCAACGAAGTGAATGAGAACGGGGTCTTATTTAACCCATTGACTAATGAATTCATTCATTGCCATAGGCTTAATACATGCCCACATGGTTCCAGTAGGCATTGGATTAACTAACACAAAAAAAACTTGAGTACTTTGCGTGAACTCTATCATGTCTTGATAAACAAATGTCCTAATTGTATAACATTCTAATATATTTTGTTCAAAAGAAAAGGCCTATTTATTAGATAAATAAACCCAACTAAAAGTGCATCAACATCACATTTGAAAGCTAATGGATAGAATGCAAAGCTATTTGTAACTATCTAATGAAAAGCCTAATAATCAGTCAATCCCTTTTGACCACTTTGCATTTTATCCAAACTGTGGTTCACCTGTACAGTAAAAGAAATAATTGCAGATCGGTTTTGGGTTTTCCCTCTAATTTCAAGAAATTACCTTTGTCATGTTTGTGGTAAATTGTACCAGAATTTACAGGTGGTAATTTTGAGGATATGGTTATGACAGAATGAAATTGGTGTTTTATAATGACTTCTGGATGACCTGTACATTGATACTAGATGTAAACATAAGAGAGATAATCACTTAGGTAAATTCTCAGAAAATTATGGTCAAGGAAACAGCAATGCAGATAGAAAATCTCTAAAAGTTCGCAGGAAGTAAACAAGTATAAATCTGATAGTGTGTAATTTTAGTCCAATTCATTCTGATCAGGCACAAAAGCAAATTGATCGAAAGGAGCTAATTTATGGGCAACTGGTTTCTAGGTATTTGTGTAAACTTTGAACAAGTGTTTTGAGGTTTGGACTCTTAATTCATCAACAGCATGTTTATCAAATATAAAATGATGAGAAAGAATACGAGATATTTTCTCTCTTTTCTTTCAGATTGATATTTGCATGGCTTCATACAATCTGTTCTCGTCCCCCCTTTTGTTAAAGTGACTGAATCATCGACTAGGCATGTCAACTCCAAAACTTGTGGTTTTCCAATTCTATTGTAGACTGAGGTTATAAACCTTAAAAAACATAATTCAGAACACACAAAAGGGAGCTGGGAATAAAAGGAAAAATTGCCAGGAGCTGAAAACTCCCCCTCCCAAAAGTCGACACGTCGTCGTCGGCGATGGAGGCGTAGTTCTAAATAGTAGTGAATTATAAATTACACAAGTAATCAAATACATGGATGTTTTGTGTAAGAGAGCTGGAAGGCATCGCCTGGTAAATGAGAAAGGGTATCGGGAGGCAGAGTGAAGGAAAGAGAATCAGCGGCTCGTGACAAGCGGTTTGGTCTGAATTGAAAGCAGCTAATGAGATTTTGAAAGAGCTTTTATTACTCCACACACTTCCTGCATCACTTTTCACCAATATCAATGTCACTGCTTTCAAAACATGGCTTTGGACAGCTCCCATTCTGCCCGCTTGTAAAATTCAGAGTTTGATTTAAAGCCGAATATATAATAAGATCAGCGGTTCAAGGCGACCTGCACTGCCTATCAAAAGTCAACTGCTAATAAAGAAATGAAGAAAAAAAATGAAAAGTAATAATCCAGTGTCACTGGTGGGTCATGAAGGTGCTGTTTGTCCCCTCTGGCTCACTACAGTGTACATTTCCGATACTGAATTGGCCAATCAATCACGTGTATCAGCCACAATTAACTTCAAATTACAAGAAATTTCCACAAATAATCGTTCCAGATTGTTATAATATATCTGATCAATGTTTTGCGATGAATGGGACACAAAAGGAGTGAAGAATGAAAAATGAACTTTTTTATTGTTATGGTTTATTGGATCCTTCGGAACTGCTAGAATTAACTTTGTTTTGTCAAGAGCACTCATCATCAGTCATAATAAGCTATAGCATTTACAGGAAGTCCCCATCCAAATATTTTCTTTTCATTTCCTCTCAATTTTGTGTACATATTGTGGTTAAGCCTAGCCACAGTAAGAAATGATCAGCCGTTGCTTTCTATATCATGGAAAAACTAGGCAAACTTCAGTCATACATCATACCTATAAATGTACACAAGCTTTCCATATAAAATTATGGCTATTTTCATTCAGAACATAACATACACAGGCCATATCATAAACTTACTTTGATCAATGTATGGTATATACTTTAGAGTCTTTAAACAATATGATACACTTGAGTTGATACAATTTTCTTTTAATTTTTGATACTGCTAACTGTGGCAGATGTTTTTTGTATAAATAATTTATAGCAGTGCTTAAGCAAAATCAAAGAGCTTTCATTGATATAATGTTTGCCCTCTCCAGTACCTAGTTCACATGATATTGTTTTGGCAGAAAGTAAAGTCTTCAGTTAGAAGTATTAAGTATAACAGGCTTAAAGATACTATGTCCCTTTTGCAGCCAACATCAAATTCTGTAGAACTTTGCAGGTTTTATGAATATGTCATGTATGTCCTATCTGTGAAATTTAAACGTTAGCAGTGTCCTAATATTCAAATTATGCAAGGAAACCTGTTTACTTGCTAGACTTCACTGTCAGACACTATTGAGTGACTGACTGGCCTTTTTCATCTTTGGTAATAACATACATAAAATGAGCTGTAAAGGGTACATGAGCATTTGTCTACATCAATAACCCACTTCTTGTAATGGCCAAAATTAAACTGATTGAATCTTTGCGCAGCATAAAACGTACGACCATTCGGTACAATGGTCTGAAAAATCAGACTATTACTTACTGGCTCTATAGCTCCTAAGTCGATTCGACAACTAATAGTCGTTATTTTCCCACTTAAAGACATTTTCAAGCCCCCCCTTTTTTTAGGGAAGTTTTAAATTAGTATTGTCTTTCAAATGCCGTTGGAATTTAACCTTTTCATTTTTTTGGCCTGCAAATGGGACATAGTACCTTTAAAAGTTTGATTCCAAAAAGAAATGAAGAGCATAAAAAACAATTTTCAGCCACTGAAATACCATCACAATGGTCAAGAAAAACTTCTGCATAGAGATCACATTATTTATAGAACAAAAATAGACTACTGTACTATTGTTGAATGTATATTTACTATGGATTATTTAAAGCCTACAAGATGATTGTGTTTACATAAACTCTCAAGTAAAGATCCCTTTTCCAAGCTCTTGTAGCATCCATTTAATACCCATCCCCCCTAATTATATATTTTATTGTATCGTACCTACACATGTACCAAGCTTCTCAATACATTGTAACTGCTATTATGTCATTCAAAACATTATCCTTTTCTTATTATAGTTTACTCTTATCCAATGGAAAACACAATTTGAAAAATCATATTATAATAAGCTCATGCTGTAGGTGTAGCACTTTAAAATATAATATGCATTTCTAATTCATTCCCATTCAGTATGACTGTCCTAAAGTCTCTAAGCCAACCATTTCAAGAAAACTTATTGTTAAACATTACATAAAATGTATCTTTTTAAAGTTCTAGTATATCAGTGAAACCCAAGGAAATAACTAGCTTTTGGTGAGTTTCAACTCTCAGAGTAAATCTGCAAGAATATCATGAAGAATTGCATCAAACTTACCATAACCAAGTTTACAAACACTATCACTCACTAATAACATTGTATTTTTCTACCAGTGTAACTTCTTTCCATTTTTTATCTTGATTACAAACTTTGTAAAATCGTATCCAACTTTATAATCGATAAACATATATTAAATTTCAAGAAAAACATGCTTTCCTTCATCCAAAGGTATGACATGGACTATAGGTCATGGGTATAGGTAATATTATATCACCTGAATATGAAAGGGTTTTCAGTTACAGGAAATGGAAAAATGGAAATTGGAAAAGGTATAACCATGGATTTTACTATCATGATATAACCAAAATTGTTTTTCATGACAATTATGAATTCATAAAACTGCTGTAGCCTATAATCAATTCTGATTCTATTGTTATGAAGTTAACCTTCCAATCTATCCTCATCTCTCTCTATCCAAAGGACAGGAAACATCTCTGGTATTTTTTAGAAAAGAAAACTTTTGTTTAGTGGGTGGTAAAAGTGACAAATCTAAAGATTTTGGGAGGTTCCAAGGCTTTTGGCCATTGAGATGACTGTTTGAACTGCTTTTGTTAAAACTACTTTAAACAAAATTCCTCCTTCAATTTCTCTTTCCTATCTTTTTTCACTTTGGCAGCTCCTGAAACCAAACTGTATTTCCTGTGTATTACTTTGTTACATTTCCCCATATATGTATATATATTTATTTCCTCTCTGTCTCTGTCTTTTTCTCTCTCTCTTCTCTCATTGATAGCTCTCCCTCAATTATTGTAATTTTTGCCAAGACTTTATGACTCAGGTCTCTTTCCTACCATCTCTTTTTATCTCATACTCTCCCTTTCTATCTCTCTCTCTCTCTTTTACCTCTTCTTTTTTTCTCTCTCCAATTTAAACTTTTTCCTACACTAGTTTCTCTTTTCTTATCTGCTTCTCTCTTTCCCCTCATGCTCTCTCTTTTCTGCAAGAACACACATTCTCTCTCTCTCTCTCTCTCTCTCTCTCCAAACTTTTTTTTCATTCTCTCTCTCCATTCTACCTCTGCCTTTTCTCTCCCCAATTTGCTCTTTTCTTATCTGCCTCTCTCTTTCCCCTCATGCTGTCTATTTTCTGCAAGAACACACATACTCTCTCTTTCTCTCTCTCTCTCTTTTTTTCTTTCTCTCTCGCTCTCTCTCTCTGTGTCTGTCTCTTTCTCTTAAAATTGCACTCTGAATATTTACCTTATAGACTAGCTCATCACAAGAAAACAAAATGGATTCATGTAAAAAGTAATAGGTAGGTCTTGTTGTGTCATTTCAAACATCATACCACGCATGTCTCAAACACATTTCTTTTCATCCTGAACGAGACTTGAGTCAAAGGTTGCTCATAGAATGTTATTTGGTCTGTTGACATCCAGAAATTTTATTTGGTAAAAGGACTCCCCCTTTGGGATGACACCAATTTGAGCATATCATGTGCCGACCTATTTGATGCACTTACGTTGTCATGGAAACCAATGATCTCTAGTGCTCCTCTCTTCACATGACTCTTAAAGGTTACTGTTGCATTTATTGTGATCTTCCACTCAAAATCAAAATACTGTGTTCACAATACCATACAAGTGCCAAGAGCAAATACCAATTATATTCCAAAAGCCCCCCCCCCTTTTCCATTCCCTTTTCTCCACTTTTGTTTGACACCTAAATGAGCTCTGTGTCTCTACATGGGTGTTTTAGTTTTTAAAAAGCAGATGTTAGCAAAATAATGATTTTTCTTTGGTTGCACCTAAACTTCACAGTTTGCCATGCTTTCATTGGAGAAAGTTTTGCAAAAAATATGGACACATAGCTATGAATAATTTTGAATACTTCAAAAAGACAAATATATTACTGTTTATTTCAGAATTATTCATTATCTTCCATATTATGCTGATAAGCATACCAAATGAAATATACAAAGTGATAACAGGACACATTAACAATTGTAAAATGTGAAACATAAATATAGTTGCATGATTATTTACATATGAAATTTTGCAATACACATAGATATTGAGTTATGCACTTGGCAGGAAATACTCAGACAAATTAATCTTAAGAGTTGTTAAATTCCTTACCAACTTGGCAATTTCATGACATCATAATTAATCATAAGCTCTTACTGTGGTTGAATATTAAACTATCTGAAATACAGCTTTCCGCAGAAGGCCCATGCAGTTTGAACATTTAAATATATTCAAGAAAGTAAAAAGAATTTAGTAATGTTGAGACAATTAATATTGATGAAAATATTTCTTTTGAGAACAGTTAAAATTCATGACATCAAAAGTATAAAGCAAACTGGTAGTAGTATAAGAACATTATAACAATCATATTGATGAGTTGCTAATTTAAGAATCCAGGAAGTCTTTCAAATTTCTAAATCTTCAAAAACCTTCAAAAATCTAGAAATATCTTAAAATCTTTTTCTCAAAGTTTAAAGGTATAGACCAGTTCTGGTCATGCAATTACATTGTGAAAGAAACGTTGTGGAATCGATCAGAAAAGGTTGATCATCTAGCATATAAGTATTGGTGTGTACTGCAAGGTTCTGGAATCATCAAAATGATCAGAAATTTGGCCTAGTCTTGGTAAAGTTACAAGCACTGTACACAGAAAGATGTATATGGGACTATATACGCGATCGATATCTATCCAGTCCGGATCGATATGATAATTTACCAAATATATCAATTAGTAGGTGGTTTCCCGGCAAAATTTGTATCATCACGTATTAGTCAAAACATATTCTTTCCCATGATTGATGATAAGAGCTTTTATATCCTGCATCAAAAATTTGTTGGCTTTTGATTGGTTGAGAGCTCGTCACATGACCAGAAATATTTGAACTATTTTTAGAAAGTACTATATGAGAGTACTATTTGGGAGTTGACAAAAAATGTGTTTGTTTTTTTGTTTGTTTTTTTTTTTTTCTTTCTTCAAATCTTAATTTAATGAAAACAAAATATTCTAAATCTTTTTAGATAAAAATTGACATTTTTTTGTTCTAAATTTTTTTTTGTCCCAAAAATGTTTTTTTTTTTTTTTTTATAAAATAAATTTTTGATGCAGGATATAAAACAAATATACCATGCCTTCTATTCGAGGTACTGGTTAAAACTATGGGCCTCGGTGACTCCAAAAGTACCATTTGCTATTGGAGTCACCTCTTGCGCATAGTTTTAACCAGAACCTCTCAAGACAGTGTATATTTGTATACTATTTCATTTTTTGAGAGCAGGGCGTTTCCAAAACTGGTCTATACCTTTAACAAATTTGCTTTCTGTAGTTGTCATGCTTATGGGTGCGTTTAACGTGTCTTGCCACTCAGAATCAGCGTTTCTATATGTACATATTGAACCCCACTATACGAAAGTGTTTTGCGGGATGTCGCGTTTATCGACTCTTCACGATTCGAAATAAAGGCCTTGTCTCTGCGCAGTTGCTTTGTGCCGTTTGATCCGGGAAGCAGATTAGCCTGGGAAGGTCCTATTTGTATGTGTGGTTCAAAACAGCTTTGCGTTTATCATCTCTCAGAAACGTGATTCTGGCTCTATGTCACATTCAAAACGCACTTTTTTTGGTGTTTCAATATACCCATATCTAAAGACGTTTGAAAAAGGCTTTGCGTTTATCACCTTAAATATTTGCCTGAAAGACGTTTGAAAACGCTGATTCTAGGTAAAAAATTGCACGATGAACGCACCCTTCATCTTACTATCAAGTTAGGGTTTGCTGATCTGCTGATTATCTCTAAACAAAATATTTAAAAGCTCCTGTTTCCATCTTTATATTTGGTAAACTCTTTTTTCCCCCTGCAATTCCTAAATCAATCAAGTCGAAGTGATACGCCAAGACTCTGAAATAAGAATCGGACATGCTTCAATAACATAGAAATAAGCCACAACCACAAACAGACTGAAATGACATTGGCTTTGATTGAATTAATTTGTTTACCCCCATTCCTCTAAATCTTCACTCCTTACCCTACCATACCTTTGCACTTCGCTTCATTGATTTGGACCTCCTGCATTCTACATAAACAAAGTCAATGACAATTTTTATGAATGAAATAACTAGAAGGAAAATATGTAGTGCTCGTCTTCATACCAGCGTTATCATTCGTTTAACTTCACCCTATATTCCAACTTCTTTGAATGAATGAAAATAGGATGGAAGAATTTTCATTCAGTTTTGGAAGTGACGCTATCTAGTTTGTGACTTCTGCATTTCAAATTCATCTGTGTATCTAATCAATTATGCACTCATCAGACAAGCCATTAGTCTTCCCTCACAGACCTTGAATCATACAGCTTTAAATAGGAAGGGGAATACAGTAATGGTCTATGCGTCAGTTAATTCATTGAATTCAAATAAAGCTAGCTCCATGTTTAGAAGCTATTCAGGGTATTTAAATGAAAGCTAGAGGTGAAATGGTTTGCTTATCAAAACAAATATAGACCAATGTCATTTCATTCCTCACTTCATGCAAGTGCCTTTTTTTTTTAAACAATAATTTTCATGGTCTCCAAGTACATGTACGGTATATTTCAGTCATGGATATAGGGAATTTTCTTAGTGTATGATCTCATTCCTATCAACAAAAGTTTCGCAAATAAATCTTTATTAAATACATTTCCCATCATGAAATTACCTATCTTATGCTACGGTCACAAAGGTCCGTACGAACGATAATTTCGTACGAATATCCGTTTTTCCATTGTCTTCCCGAATTTCCATTGTCTGAAAATCGCTCGTACGGCGTGCGTAGCAGTTCGTAATGGCATTTGTGACCGAGGCTTTACAAAGGATCATAGGAACAATAAGTATTCCATCACTGAAAGTTGAAATATTCATGAAAATGATAATCATTTTATAATACTATTCAGTAAATCGTCAATAGAAATTCTATATTTTAAGATTTTGTCACTATTTTATGTTAGACCAATTTCTTAACTTGAATCCTGCATTGATTTTTAGAAAAGTTATTCAAATTAGGGCAGTGAGGCCATCTTCAAGAGAAATACTTACAGAATGTTTGACTGCATATTCCCTGGCTTGACTGGAAGGAGAGGAAATATGGTTGGTTTGGGTTGCGTGTCTATGCATCAGACTGATTAAGCATCCATCAGGTTACCATCTGTACCTACACCAGGACACACAAAGAGAAGAGAAAACGACAAATTATCATCCCATGTGTCGCCAAAATGCGAGCCAACCTTTCGCAAGTATGTGACAACTCCTTGAATAGTAAAGACAGAACAGAATTCCAAATTATCATTGCATGTGGATTGGTTATCGAGATGTCTTCTCGAGTCAAAGATGAAGAAGAGAAAGATGGAAAGGCATCAGATTATCTTGGCATATGCCTCGCCAATTTGACAAGATCTTTTGACCAGAAGTGCCCACATTTGTCAAAAGTTTCAAAACGATTAAGAAGATAAGATAAAAGTTGTAAGATTGCTACTGCACATGTAACTATCAATTTACAAGTAAATTTGTCAATTACGATCTACCGCTGGAAGAAAAGATGGGTAGAAAACGCTAAAGGCACAATCGTTTATATAAAATTGAAGTCACAAGATCATCGCCAAAAATGGACATTGTACTTTTGCGAAAGGTTGCGAGAAAATTGCGGAATCTCCTTACCATTGGTTGAAACAAGATTAGGCAAAAGGGCGCATCTTATCAAGCTCCGAATTAGTGAGAATGTTAGATATGTCTGATAATTACCAAAGGTCAGAAAAAAGAGACGGATTCCAGTCCGAGGAAGTTTTTGTCGATATATGGACATTTCCAAGATCACTGATAGGAAAGTATTACATCTGTTGAAAGTGGTACTCTAAACATGAGCTCAGATTATTGTACATGTCCCATATTTTTGTGCAATTTTCAACATTTTCATGATTTCAAGTTAGCAGAGCTATTTTTGAATCCTAAAGCTCCATGAAAACAAACTATAAACAGTGATGAAAGAAATGAATCTAAATTATGTATACATTATCAGCTTTTACATCGCAATGGGTGTAAGTAATATGACGATTGACGAATGCATTCAAAACATCACATTCCTTTTCGTATATCCTTTAATACCCATTTAAAAGTTGTGTCAACTTATGTTATAGATTATCAAAATGTGAAGTTACTAAGCTATCTACCAAAATATGACATAATTTCGCAGAAGCCAGAACAAACGGGTCCAATTCCATTTGTTCACTTTGCAGCGTAACCATTACTTTACCAATTGGATCAAACACACTTAAAATCATCAGTTTCTTGAAATCTAACTGCTTTTCAACTTCTGTAACCATGATAAACACAGACTTTGACATCCCATATTTTTTACAACCTAAAACAATTGTCATTGAAAAAAAAACGAGTTCTTCAAAACTTTTTATTCTGCAAGTGTAAAGATTACGAGGCAAGGAAGAAGAGCTTGTACCTTCTACCAAGAATAATGCAAAAGAATAATACCAAGGGGAAAAAAATTGTTTGATAATGTATTTGAGAATCATTCAATATTTTTCAGGGCTGCATTTCAACCTTTTACACAGGACGGAGGCTGACATCTACAACATGACATCTCTTCAAGCATCTTAAAACTTTTTTTTCTCAGTAATAAGAAAGGTAATCTAAACTTTGTATTTCCTGCAAGTGTGAACTTATGAGACTAGAAAGAACAGAATGCACCATCTATGGAATATTAACAGGAATAATACATCAACCGAAACAAAATATATGTATAATTTGATGTTCAATAATGCATTTGAGCAGCATTCAATATTCTAAAGGGCCACTTTTCAACTTCTTTACACAGGACGGAGGCTGACATCTACAACATGACATCTCTTCAAGCATCTTGCAACTTTTTTTTCTTCAGTAAAAAGACAAGTTGTCTAAACTTTATTTTCTCTGGAAGTGTGAAGGTACGAGACAGGTCTAGCCGCTGGGATGTTGGTCTATGCAGAACAGAGGGGTGCCATATTATGTGCTAATGTGCTGAAATTGCACTGAGCTCCTGTAGGGACACAAGGGCTTCAAGTTAACACCTCCACAAGAGAGAAATACCTGACACCCATGATCTTAACTTGGGCATAAATAGAGCAAATGTATAACTCCAAGGTGAAAAACAAGTCAGATATTTAGAAAGGTGAAAGCAGTAAATCTTATAGCACTATGTATAGAAGGAAATGAATCAGAATTGCTTCACATGAGTAGGGCATTGTAACTCCCTGCCTCATAAAAACAAAATGAACCAAACAAATATTATACAAAGAAAGAAAGAAAAAATAAACAAACAACAACAAATGTAAAAATGAAGAAAAAAAAACAACTCTCATCCAAACATGTTAAATTATGCTTTATAACTGCATTTATCGAAACAAAAAAAGTAATATTTGAGAGTAGGGTAAAATAGATGATATACTGAATCGGTGCATGCACATTTGCTCCAGCGGCAATCGCTCTGGGCTTATTCTGTCAAAAGTGTCGGTTTAGGGTAGGACGGGTTGCAAATGTATTTAAGGTTATGTTTAGGGTTAGCATTAGGGTTGGGTGCATGTATAATATTTGGACCAGGATTGAAATTAGGAATTCAGTTAATATAGGAAACTACTGCAGAGCAATTGTAGCAGGAGCCTGTGCCATACAACCACTGAATCATTCTTTTCCTCTGGCTATTAACATATTTTGTTTTCACTTTCTTCAATTACATGATATCAAGGTGGTTCCATGACGATACTCTCTTGATTCGTTTACCTCCAATTTTGACAAATCTACGTGCCCACTCAAGTCAACCCTCAATTAACTCTGATAAAACTAACTCCTTTCCACAAGATGCTAGAAGCATAAGAAGTCTTTGAAATCCAATTTCTAGCTTTCTAAGAAACTGCCAGGGTTTTGAATCAGCCCGTGGGTACAGACTTATTGCAGAACATGACTCCTGTCTCGGCCCGATTCACGTCATAATGTCAGAATCGCTGGTGCCAATTTGGGTGGTTTCTTGCAGCAGTAATGATAACAAAATAACAAAATCATATCATTTTCCACACAAGTTTCTCACCTTCTAATAATATTGGTATAATGTGTCGATTTCTTCTGGTTATTATCCCTAGAGTAAATATTGATGCAATTTTGAAGTCATATTCTTTCAATTTCCTAGCTTTCTGCAGGCTATAGGGCAGTGGTGTGTACATGTACATTACAGACTTGAGAATACTTTCCATTCAACATCTTGCTCTTTTCAACTACAAATATTTCATTAAAAAATGGAAGTGTCCTGCAGTATTTAGTAATGATATTGATGCCAATTATGATATTGATGTCAATTAATTACGATATCTTACTACGACCACTAACAAGATGACCAATGAATGCAGTAGCATTGTGCTAGATAATGAGCCGGTAAATGATAGGGCCTACCATATTATCCCAAGTTATTGGATACACAAAGTGTGCACCATCTCCACTCCCTTAGGAGCATCCCATCATATGGCCATCACAGTGAGGGCATTAAAGTAACCCAATCACAACAAATAATGAGCATCTTCCTACTTGTCTCTCGGGGAGCTTGGATTTGAATTGAGAAGATATTCACTTGGTCAAACACCTTTGTCATCATGGTCAGTTGGTCACAGTGCATATTATTATAATTAACATCTAATATCATGATATCATGTTTTTACATAACTATAGTAGGTCTTATCCTTCAAAACACTACAAGCAATGTTTCACAATACATGTATCAAAGTAGGGATCAGAAAAGAAACGATTAATAGTTCAACTATAAGAGAAAATTCAAGGAGGAAAAGAAGACAATTCATGTTCTATATCCACAGAGATAATAACAAATAAAAATCAAATTTTTGTTTAGGCAAGTCTAGATAGCATCAAGGATCCTCATGCACTCTCACCTCTCCGCGACTCATACCACATGATGTGCCAACTTTCAATCAATTAATTGAACATCATATTGGACAGTTCTATGAGATAATGTCCATGCCCACTCCTTCTAAACCAAACTAATACTATTTTCTTAGTAAACCAGCAGGAGGTTATATCAAACTGACTATGTCAATCCCACTTATTCCTCTTGGCTTTTAAAGGCACCATTTCATATTCTATAAGTGAAATCAAAGTGGATTTATCTGCAAATGAATCTACTGTGAAATATTTTATTTTAGATGACACCTTTAAACATTTAAGGAATATGGCAAAATGATTATTGCTTGGAAGACAAGTAACTGTATTGATAAATAAATATCTCTTTTATCTTCATAGTGTTTACTCTCGAGATCAGGTTGGTAAATATGTAAAAGGCCTTAAATTTATAATAATAAATGTCTTGTTTTTTTCTTCATATAGGGAGGGGGAAGGTAATTGATCTGTCTTCAGTAAAAGTTGTATTTCTCTTTGCTTTTCTTTTATGTAAATAAGGTACAAAATGTTTAGAATGCTGAAGAGTAACTTTAAAGGTAATATTGATAAAATATTTTAGTGGCACCAGTTTGGGTTTATTTTATTCATATTTACAGAATAACATGTGCAAGAAGGTCATGTCTTGCCTAATGGAACAATATTACCTCCAGCCTTCAACACCACATGAAACTGATAGCACATACAGTACAGCTGCATGAATTCAATTGATATAAATCAAGTATGAAACCGGTATTACTCTCAATATGTAATGTGCAAATCAAATCATGAAAATCATGTTTTATATGTATTTGAACCTACTAGTTTACATTGTTACAAGGTTTTATTAGTGAACTTTGATTGTGGCAGGGTTTTACTCTGTAAGTTCATAATATTACAAACATGGTATAGGTATAATCACCTGGCTTAATTACTGAATAGCTATAAATCCACAGCTTGAATATTGTTTTTTTTTCAACAAGTGCAAGAACTTTCAAGACACTCCTGTTTTACAATTTCAAACTCCTTATTCACTCCTATTTTACAGCAGGCAGCAAGAATAGACGAAAATGTATTTCAGAGGCCCTGTTTTATCAAGTTTTGTGCGATTTATTGCATTCCTTTGATCAATAGCAAATTTTCAATTGCATTTTTATATTGAGGAGTTGTGACTGACATCAAACTTGAATAGTTATTCAAATGATATTTTGTGAGATAATAGATACACTGTATATTGATATATATGGATTTGGATCATTAAATTCTGATGATTCTCTCATATTCCTGTTCATTATAGTGATGACCCAATCATCTTCATGTAATATACATAATCATTCATATCACAACCACATACTTAGAATATCACTGACCCTTAAATCTTCTTTATCATAATAACTAATGAATCATTGCTGAGTGCAACATGAACTACACTTTACAGGGTCAGATCAAGGATTCAGTACTATAGGGGTGAGGCACAACTAAGAAATATCTCTGTCAAGCAACAACAACAAAACAAAACAAAAAAAAATCATAATTTTGATGCCTTAGGGGATCAAAAAGTTTAAGGACTGCACAACAACACAATCAGGGTGGGGAGCTCTTTTTTTCCATGGAGTCAGATTGGTATTAAAGGGGAGGGGTGTGGACCGGTTGCACCTCCCCCTTAAATCTACCATTGACACGTTGGACCTTTAAACATTTGAAGGTGTAGCTCAGTCATCCCTCAAGGGTTGTGGTCATTGATTACCAGAAAACCTGACCAGTGTCACTTCCACCTTGTTATTCCAACTGACATCAAACACTCCTTCTCCATATGAAACCTTTACAATACATATCAGGCCGCAGACGTCTATGTGCGTGTCGTTATGTGATTCTTCCATAGAATCCAATCATGAATAGGGCGTTTAAAAAGTTTGAATGAACACAAAGCCAGCTGAAGGATTTCATGGTTTTCCATCAATGATTGTAATTCTTGCAAAATTTCAAAATTGTTACTGTAATTGAAAAAAAAAGTGTGATCAAGTTTGAGTCACTTTCTTCATAGAAAGTACATCAATATTCTTTAGTTTACTCTATTTACTCTCTTTAATCACCTAAGCTGTATTTGGTTTTTCTTTCCATATACCTAAATTTCATCTACTATTATTTCCATGTATTTAAGGATTCAACTTTAAAATATGATTCATCTGCTAAAAAATGATGAAATAAGTTTAGCTTTCAAGTACTGATTTTGATTAAAATGATATCATCCTGAGGATTTCAGCTCATTGCAAGCCATTGAACTCTCCTAAAATTCACTTAAACCTGATTTTTCAAAAATTTAGACCCCCTATAAGAAACAAATATATTAAGAATATTAACAAATAACAAGGCAAAGAAAAGATTTATCCAAGGTGGAGTTATCAGACCAGGGGGTGTTTCACAACTTATCTCTAAGTTGGACTTAACAATTATGGAAAGCCGTTAGCATCTTTGAAAATATTTAGTAATAGCCATTTTTAAAGGCATAAAATGTTGATTCAAATCATTCATATTTTCTATTATCAAGGAGCTTTCATGTTCTTGATGTGGAATTTATGAAAAGTCTAACAAATTTGAATTTTTGCTTTTGAAGGCTCTCCATAATGTTTAAGTCCAACTTAGAGTTAAGTTCGACTTAGGATCTTTGTGAAACACACCCCAGAACCAGCATGATGGGAACGTATCGAAAAGTGTGTGAGGTCTACATAGGACATTAGGGCATTGTATGCAAGCAATATACTGCCACATCATCTGCCTGATTAATCACCTTTGTGTGAACTTGACCAAAGGATGAAGTTTACATGAACAGGTAATAAGAGCCACCATGTCTCATACACTTTCCAAGAACACCAGTGACACATCAGAGAAGCAGCCTCCAGTGATTAAACATCAATGGTGTGGGTTTACAAGGCTTTCTGAAGGAGCACAATCATATAGTATACATTGCATCATCTGCTGAGAGCCAGAAGGCAATAACTCTGTGTTAAAAGATAGGAGTTAACGCCCCTCTAGCGCCCCTCTAGCTCCCAGCTGACGGCATGTACACATTTAAAGTTACTAATTAACTTTTGATATATTGCATGGTACAAATGTGCTCTAAAAGTTAGGGTTGAATTTGGTTGAATTCCTGGAAACTCATGTCAGTAATTTGGGTTAGTAATCCCTGTATATCTGCATAATGAAATTATCATTACTAATACTGGGTTTTGCTAATACAGAAGGTAGTGGTAATGCATACTAATGCTCTATTATTACAATTCATTAGTCTTTGCATATATTTGCTTTGATTTGATTCAGATACAGCTTAAAATTGTACCTTACATATGTATGACCTGCATCACCAATATAATTGATACTCGATGCAGGGGTGAATCCAGTATTTTCTTGCAGGGGTGGGGGAGGGGGGGGGGGCAATTTGGAAAATCTCTAACAAGCAAAGAAAAAAAGGGAAGGAACAATGCCACCTGGATCCGCAGCCATTGCCCCTTTAGTAAGTAAATGATTATTAATCCATTTAAATGAACTATGATCTAATTAACAACATTTGTTATGTACTTACATTTCAGCTAACATACTAATTTTCCTGAAACATTGAAAAATAAAGAAGGACCAAACTCCCCCAGACTGTGATACACATTGTCCTTCTCTGCATAAGGTGTGTGATGTCATATTGTGAAGACCATTTATATAATGTTTTTCTATCCTTCATGAATTGAAGTCACCTTGTACCATAGTTCTACAAGTTCACATCAAACTCAAAACTACTTTATAGCCAAGATGTAGTCTCTTTTCTACAAGAACAAGTATGGAATGAAAATATATTTATATGCAAATTACACATTTTGCACTTTTTTTAAACATCTTTGTTTGATCTTTACTGCACATTTTCTCTCTTCTTCTCTATTACCATGACAAAGACAATAAAACGTCACACAAATGGCACTCTCAATAATCAAGAGTGTTGGCAGAACTACAAATTTTATATAAAAAAGAAGTATTTTTCAGGCTGCAGTAAACTAATACGTGCAGTGGGGAATTAGCATTCAGTGAGTATTCTGAATTAGTGAGTCAGCTTTACATAAAAATGCAGTTGTATATATTAAAGCTTTCTGAAAAGCCTAGTATTAACACACAAACATTTCTATATTTTTGTTTGTTTGTTTGTTTGATTTAATCTTGTTTGAAATATCAGACAGACATATTATTAACATAGAATATTTCTCTATTTGTTTGTTTGTTTGTTTATTTTTAATCTTATGTTTGAAAGCTGATTCTGACTATACTACAAAGAGGAACCGGGATTAAAGACTCACAGTTACCTTTGAGGAGACACTCCAACCTTCTAGGCTATTCTGTGTTTATTTTGAATTGACAAAATTACTTCCAGTATGGGGAACTTAAATATGAGTAAAAACAAAAAAATATTGCCCTCCCACTTGAGAAAGTACATGGTCAAGTGATGGTCATTAGTGGTCATCAGTGGTCAAATATTATTAGAGATGAGAGAACGAGGTTCCCAAGGGAATGAAATGAGGGAAAAGAGTTTACAGAGAAAAATCTCCATCTTTATAAAGAAGATTTTCCCTTTCAAACCTCTAGGGCTATGTTTGTGTTTATTTTGAATTGACAAAATTACTTCCAGGATGCAGAACTTAAATATGAGTAAAAACAAACAGTTTGGGCCCCCACTTGAGAAAGTACATGGTCAGTCAGTGGTCGCCAATGGTCATCAATGGTCAAATACTATTATGAGAGATGAGAGAACAGGGTCAGTGGGGGAATGAGAGGGGGTTCCGATTTTATGGAGAGGGAAGGGTGATTTACAGACCAGAATCAAGAAAGGAGACAGGGATAAAGTCCAAAGGAGGGCACAAGGTATACCTGCAAGGCTAGCCATTAAATCAAATGTTGAGAGCAAGAAGGGTGTAAACTCATATATTTTTACAAAGACTTGATGCCCTTCTGGCTCTCAAGTTCTCAATAGACAAAAATCTCATTTCTTTTCATTGCCCAGACAAGTATTGTACTGATTCTACTGAATATTTGAATACGCTTCCTCTCAAATCACAAACTTCACTAGGTCTTTATGTCACGTAAGAAGAAGAAGGACATTATCTAATAGCAGTTTTACAAAACTGTCTAGCTCTCATCAGAAAATATAATACATTTACCTACATTACAAGGACATCACTAAAGACATCCACTGAATACATCTAGATTCAGACACAATACTAAATGCTGCCCCCCCCCCCAATGCCCTAACCATTATCTTTTGAATTGTTCTCAAACATCCACCCATAATATTGTGGTTAGTCACATTTATCAGAACATGATGTTTGTCTAATGTGATAGGGAATGTCATAAATTCAGAGTGTCCTTGAATCTCTCTGCACTTTCCTGTTCTCATCCTGTTCCTTCTTCATAAATTGTTCAGAATTGACCTGAAAATTAGGCTTTCAACCCCACTCCAACTACTCAACTACCCCTGCAGGAGGAACTGTGCACCTGCACATGAGTAGATAACTTGAAGACATACAACTTAATTCATTTAGATATAAATAGATAGGAACAGATATATGCTGACCACACATGTCAATACAGACATCATGTTCTGAATGTGGATTATTAGATTTAAAATGACACATATATATTATTCACATCTTTGAACAAAAGATAAATGCAGACATCATGTACTGAATGTGCAATGTTAGGTTAGAGTGGGATATTCTTAGACAATCTTAGACAAGATTAAGACGAGACTTAATTTATGTAGAATTTTAGACGATGAGACATCATACATATTTCATGGCTGTTCAACTTTAAAAAAAAAGGAAAGTCATTTTTCTTCTTTTAACAAAACAAATTTTCAACTGATATCATCTGCCTATGATGATTGCTATTGGTAAGTTATTTCATAAAATTCATACCAGTGAGAAAAAAAATTCAAGATGGACAGCAAACCGTTAATTTCAATTTCAAATTTAACTTACGCCAGGATGGACTTCCCCTTTAACTTAAAAATATAGACAATAGATCAGTGGCATAGCATGGATCCAGATTTTTTAAGGGGCACTGGTCTATTAAAGATTAAATGCAAAAGTAAGATAGTAATTACTTAGGAGGGGGTGGGAGCATATTATATTCTTTGTACCTTTATAACCCCTATATCCCCACTTACTTTTTTCTATCTCTTTCCTTAATTTTTTTAATTCTTATCATTTCTTTGGCTATTTACATGCCCCCTGTAGTTACACAACATAGGCATGTACATGTAATAATTACAGCAGTTGAAATACAAAACTTTGAGAGTTCAATTCTTCACTATTACCGGTTAAGCCTATCTGAAGAAGTAAATTGAAACTTTTAATATTTTAGAGGAATTGAACTCTCAATGAATTTTATTTCAACTATTTAAATTATTATTTGTATATTACTGTGACAGTGGATTTTCAAAATTGAATTACATGTACACACATATATAGATATAAGGTTTGAGATGACAACATGTGTAATGTATGAATAATACTGAGTCTAATGATATTTTTTTGAATGAGACATCAACTAGTTTTACCTTGATGAATCATACTTCCAAGAACAGGTGCACCTACCATTTGAATAGGAGAACACGTTATACCCCTATTCCTGAGTCACCAATACTATATAGGACCACTATTCTTGGGAAGAGGGTAAGGATAGGTAATGAAGGTGTACTGGATCAAGGATTTTGCGAAAGAAGGGGAAGGAAATCCTGAAAAACTAGATGGAACTTCAACTGCGCGCAGTCGAAAAATGCCTCCGCCATAGAGCAATTTTACAAACCAAAATGGAAGCAATTTTTAAAATTCAAGTTTGATTGTAATCCATCTGTTGGTTCTAATGATAACACGATCACGAGCTATTTTAGGATACAAAATGAGCCCTGTGACCTTTGACCTCGTGACCCCAATTCTAATCTGTTCATTGACTCTGCAAGATACATACATGACCCAAGTTTGGCGGTTATCCATCAATCGATTCTTGAAATAACGTGATCACAAGCTATTTTGCATACATAACGAGCCCTGTGACCTTTGACCTCGTGACCCCAAAATCTGATCAGTTCATTAGCTCTGCAAGATACATACATGACCCAAATTTGGCGGTAATCCATCAATCGGTTCTTGAGATAACGCGATCACGAGCTATTTTTGCATACATAATGAGCCCTGTGACCTTTGACCTTGTGACCCCAAAATCTAATCAGTTTATTGGCTCTGCAAGATACATACAGGACCCAAGTTTGGCGGTAATCCATCAATCGGTTGAGATAACGCGATCACGAGCTATTTTTGCATACATAATGGACCCTGTGACCTTTGACCTCGTGACCCCAAAATCTAATCAGTTCATTAGCTCTGCAAGATACATACATGACCTGAGTTTGGCGGTAATCCATCAATTGGTTCTTGAGATAACGCGATCACGAACGGGACGTGCGCACAGACGTGCGTGCGCGCGCACGTACGCACGGACTGACAACCAGAAAACATAATTCCCGGCTACTTTGTAGCGGAGGCATAAAAAGTAACCATGTATTGCCATTATAAAGAATTAAAGCTCGTTTTCATTTGATTTTTTTAAAGAATGACATGCGCTGCATATGAAATTCAATTGTCAGTGCCTTTGCTTTTTCTCATGAACTGTGTACCCATAAGACATTGAGTGATTTCAAGTACGGTGTTCGGTGTTGGTGTTGGTGTTGAGAGCATGGAAAGGCTGCTAAACCGAGCTCCAACACCGACGGTCAGTTTAGAAGGACGATACCGATCGCGTTATCGATAGCTCAACACCAGCCTCAACACCGAGTGACGTCATACTCTACAGGCAAAAAGTCTTGCAATAAAAGCATAATCCTTTCAGAAATTCCATTAAAATTACATCATATCGAATATCAAATGTAAAGTCATATTAAACGAGCTGAAGACATGGAATTTCACAAGTTGACCTCTGTGACCCTTGACCTACATGCTCCAAAATCTAAACAGATCGTCTTCCTATGGTGATACATACTATCATTAAGTTTGAAGTGAAAATTCTCCAGTGGTTCTTGAGATATCGCGATAATGATCTCAATGTATGGAATTTCATAAGTTGACCTCTGTGACCCTTGACCTTTGACCTACGTGCTCCAAAATCTAATCAGATTGTCTTCCTATGGTGATACACACTATCATTAAGTTTGAAGTTTAAATCTCAAATGGTTCTTGAGATATTATGATAACAATCTCAATGTATGGAATTTCATAAGTTGACCTCTGTGACCCTTGACCTTTGGCCTACGTGCTCCAAAATCTAATCAGATCGTCTTCCTATGGTGATACATACTATCCTTAAGTTTGAAGTTTTTACATCTCCAGTGGTTCTTGAGATATCATGATAACAATCTCAATGTATGGAATTTGATAAGTTGACCTCTATGACCCTTGACCTTTGACCTACGTGCTCCAAAATATAATCAGATTGTTTTCCTATAGTGATACACACTATCACTAAGTTTGAAGTTTAAATCTCCAGTGGTTCTTGAGATATCATGATAACAATCTCAATGTATGGAATTTCATAAGTTGACCTCTGTGACCCTTGACCTTTGACATACGTGCTCCAAAATCTAATCAGATCGTCTTCCTATGGTGATACATACTATCCTTAAGTTTGAAGTTTAAATCTCAAATGGTTCTTGAGATATCGCGCTAACAAACTCAATACAAGGAATTTCATAAGTTGACCTCTGTGACCTGTGACCTTTGACCTACGTACTCCAAAATCTAATCAGATCGTCTTCCTATGGTGATAAATACTATTCCCGAGTCTTAAGTTTAAATCTTAAATGGTTCTTGAGATATTGTGATAACGGTCAACGGGACGGACGTGCGGACGTACGGATGGACAACAAAAACATGATGCCCGGCACCACCTTCGTGGCGGAGGCATAAAAATCGGACAAACAGGGGCATGGGCTGGTTATGCCCCCCCCTAAATCCACCAGAAGGGGGTAATGGCTGTAGAATGGCAAGATTATGTTTTCTACATGAACTGTGGAAAATACATGACGGGTATACAAAACTGTGGATGACGGCTACAACACATATTTATCTCCATGATAAACCTGAACAAAATATGATGGATTTAAAAAGAGACCTTCAACATGCCTGTTTCCAACTATTTTATATTTCAATGTGTCTACCAAATTTTATCCTCCAATGTCTACCAATGTCCCTGCAAAGGACCATCATGATCCTGGGTTTGTCCTGGTGGTCAAATGGGTTTATGAATCCCTGTAAGAGAACATGACAAGGTAATTACATAGGATTACTCCAGCTTTTCCTGAGGTTAATAACATGAGATTTCACATAATATCCATGACAAATGGTGTAGTCTGGCTTCAAGGGAGAATATTCCCACACTTGGCCAGTTGTTTTGTATGCTGTTGTTGCCCCAAATTCGTCAGAAATATATTTGATATATTCATATACTGGTATGCAGATTCATTTAGGTCGTTAAACACTTTGTACAAAATGCCATAAACATTGATTTGATGATTACTCAGTTTCAGGTATCATTCCTCATGTGAAAAATAAAATCAAGCAAATTCTATCAAATGTGATTGAGTACATGCAGATAATTTTATATGAAGTCAAGTTTGAGAGATGTGACAAATATTTCTCGACTATTGGTAGTTTTTTCATAAAAAGGGAAACTAATAGTAATAGTGGAAATAAATGAAGCAAAGAAGGGGCTTTATACTGAATAATCCCATCTCATATGAATTAGAAAGAAAAAAACCCAAGAAAAAACCCTGACAAGACATTTTGCACATGAACACCAACATGTCAAACCTTCAGTGCATAAACCTTGCATATCAAATCTTTATGATGATCCCTGTCCAGTCAGGGAGATTTACAGGATAAGAGTGTGGGAACATGGACCTCCTACCTCTTCAAGATGATGAGTTACCATGGTAATGATGTTCTGGTGGTCATCAGGAGAGATGGGGGGGGGGGGCTTGACTACATGACTGGGGGATTTAAATTTAAATACATGGTCATCATATCATGGGAACCAAAGTTGGAAGAAGAAAAAAATGAAAACAAAGATGAAATCATCTTAGGTGTAATGATTGATTCAAATCTAACTTGGAATAGTCATATTAACAACATTTGCATGTTAGTCTCGAGAGGCATAGGCATTTTATATAAATTAAAATATTATCTATCACAAAAGTCACTATTTATGCTATACAATTCTTTCATTTTGTCATACATATCTTATTGTAACATAGTATGGGGTAATAGTAATAAGATGAAAATTATGTTAATATATCGTCTCCAAAAAAGCACTCCGTCTTTGTACACATTCACATTATTTAGCCCATACTGATCCAATATTTTATAAACTAAAAACATTACAAATCGCTGATATTCACATTTTCACACTGCAATCTTTATGTATAAATTTTGGATAAATACCATACCTTTGGCATTTCGAAATATTTTTGTTTACAATAGTAATATACATTCATATCCTACACGACACTCATCCGACTTCCATTTAACTAACCCAAAAATTATTATGGCCTATAAATCAATAAGACACCATGGCCCAGATATTTGGAATGATTTACCCGACAATATTAAAAACTCTGCATCTCTTTGTTCATTCAAAGCCTCGATGAAAAAATATTTAATATCCAAGTATTCATTAACATTATTAGGGTCTTAACGGTTTTAATTGTTTAAAATAAATTAATTTTAGACGACCAGTCCATGATCAATACGAATCAAACACTTACTTCACCTGCACACACACCCACTTGCACACACTTGCAATATTTTTCACTTTCTTTCCACTTTTTATTTAGATACTTTCTGAAAAAATCTCTATACGTGACACATTATTATCCTAAATTATCCTATAACAGCGTCATGTACCCCCTTTCCCGGCTGCTATCGATTCAAGCTTTTATGCTTATGATAGTTGGCCCCTGCATTTATTTTAATTCTTTGATTATATATGTTATATATGCATTTTTGTGTGTGTATTTCAGTTGTCACTTGATGTAAATCAATTATATTATATACTATTATTGTTATTTAAATGTTTTGTATTTGATTTATTAATAAATGCAGAAACATCTGCTAAAAAAAAAAAAATAAAAACATTTGCTAAATGAAGGCCAGATCATATTCTTGCTCAACTATTTTTCATCTGGTAAAAGGTCTGGAAACACCTTGGCAACAGCAACTACATTTTATTACTTGAAAAATTAAAAGAAAATTCTTCCCCAGGGACAGAAAGCCTGGGAGGGAATGGGTGGGATGAATACAAAAATTGAAATCTCAACCTCCCCCCCACCCCTCCCCCACAAAAAAGCTTGTGCTTAATTATATTTCTGAGTGACAATTAAGAGTGGTTAAATTCAGCATATGTATCTAGGCCTGTTTTTAATCATCTATACCTGCTAATTGAACATTTGTTGGAAAGTTTCATGCTAATGAGTTAATTGGATAGATTGTAGATATAAGCATAATATTGCTTCTTAATTATTTTTTCTATTTATTGAGTACATTTCATGGTAACGATTTGGGGAAATCTAAGCATTTCTCAATAATATATTCCCTTTTAGAGAGAATTTTTGTGTTTTCATTGAAAATATCTTTAATTCAATAACTCATCTTATCAACAACTTTTGTCCAAGGTAAACCAAAAGCCTGTTCAGCAATATGCATCAGTAGGCATAAATCTTTGGATATGAATGAAAAATTATTTTAAGAAGTATTCTTCCAAATTAAGTGCAAAGCCCTGAAGATAAAAATGGTGATAATTTAATTGTTTGGAGACAAAAGGCCTGAAAATCCCTGATGAGAAAAACAGGGTTTGACCAAAACTTGCCCCCTCTTTATGATGATAGAGTCATTTGGAGATGAAAAGCGCGAATTGCAGTAGTCTCAATCTGAACCCCACTGTAATGTTTCTGGAAAAAAATTTCACGTTCTGGTTCTGCAGCATTAAGCAGAAAATTTTGATTTCTGTATTTTTTGTTATCACTTGGTATAGTTTCATGATAATCCTAAACATATCAACTATCCAACAAATGTAAGTACACCCTTTTGAAAAACGTTACATGTTCTAATGTAACTCCTTAGTCCGCAACAGTTTTTTCTTGGAATGAGTATCTTGTACCAATGAATGTATTACAGAATGCTTAAACTCTATCAATGGTTTAAGGCTTATGTATTTAATATAACCTTGTAAAAAAAGTTACATTAAAATACTCATTTTTTTATAGGGGTGTACTCACTTTTGTTGTAGTTTTATATACATGTATATCTTCTTTCCCCCAAAATGAAATATTGTTACAATTGGTAAGTATCATTATTCTTAACTTGATATGGGGGTGTCAAAAAAAAAAGTATTTTGGGAAGTAAACTTGATCCTGTTGATGTCATCCAGAATTACATGAAAAATTTGACCTGCACTGACATGACATGAGTCTGGAAATAACTGATTTTCATTGAGCCATTAAGTCTGAGATGGTTATGCATCAATGGTATGTATGTCTGGTATGCCTGATTGGATAGATTTAAAGAAGAAGAAAAAAATCATTATTCAGACACCCCCCAAAAAAAAAAAAAAAAAAAAAATCACCCCACAAAAATCATATTGATCAGGAATATGTTCATAACTCAACATTATCATAAAGAAAGTGGACATACAGAATAGATGTGTTAAAAGATTTTTAAAAAGATCTTATTAAAATAAAAAATATACTAGTAATCATCATGATTTGGTTGGATTTGTATTATCAAACACATATGAATAGATTGGGACAAATGTTAATCTCTTTAACTACCCCCAAAAAAAGGCTTGACCAGGAATACTATGATGAAAATAATAATAATTCTGAATTCTTGATAGAGTAGAAAATCTATTATGAATTTTCATGGAACTATACTGTATTTTTTTATGAGGGGGAAAAACTTAGAACAGTCTGAAAGCTAGAAAGTTTGTGTCTGGCCATTTGCCTGTTAATTCTAGGCCAGGGTTGACCACCCTCTAATGGCTTTAACTTATGTTTCTCATATAATATGAAAAACATATTTTTTCATATCTAAGAAATCAAGATCTATAATGACTCAAAATGTAGCATAAACATAGAAAAGGCCAAACATTAAAAAAAATAGAGCATCTGCTGGTACTTTCTTTCTTGACTTTTCAGAATGTACAAGTGGCAAATGGGCTGACTGTAGAAACTGTGTACTGTACATAAATAATAAAGATCATCTTGGAACTTTATAATACAAATTGGATTCTATGGACAGGGAGTATTTAGTATGATTATATAGTTAATAAAGATAACAGAAGAACAGATAAAAGATCCATATTCTTAACCAATATACTGTGCAATTAGGTTCATGATTATTTACCATACATTCACTTTCAAGAGTACAATTTTTGGTTTAAATATAGGCTATGATTCTGTTGTCAGATCAGGCCTGTAATATCTTCACATGAAAAAAAAATCAAAATACATGTCATTGTTTCTGTTTAAAGATACCTAGATGTTCATGGTCCAAAACATACGGTACATCATTAATATTCTTGGGCGGGATTGTTACCCATGGCAGATAATGGGTTAATACATATAATTATTCTCAATCGAAAAGTTCAAGTACCTTTCCATTCACACATATCTGTGAAATATCATACTTCCTTCTCACTTCTGATGACGGTGAATTCATTTTTAAGCAATCAATTTCTGACCCGAGACCGGATCACTGGGACCAGATTCAGGGGTAGAAAAAGGAGGTGAATAAAATAATAACTTCACAAGCTGTAACCCCATTAGTTGGGTAAAATACTGAGAAAATGATGCTGAAAGTGATTTCATTTGGGTATATAGGAGAGGAAGTCTAGACCAAGTCCCATGAGATGAAACGATCTGAGATATTACTCAAAACACAATGGAAAGGAAGTATTTCATGATCAATAATTTTTCAATCTCAACTTTACAAAAAGGAAAAGAAAAAAGATCAACTACTTTTTTTGTAATTAAAACTATGATGACATGAGGTATTAAATATGAAAAATCATTTAACCTATAGAGTCATTTACCTTAAGAAGCCTATTTCACATCGAGCAAAGCTTCCAATGCAATCGAAACTGGGCTGGCCAGATTAAACTTGATATAACAGAGCTAAAAACAGAGCCACAACGTTGTAGACCATCAAGAGACGACTCCTAATAAATTGCGATACTGGTGAATTTATTATATATTATTACAATTCGTTATTTAAGTTTTCTTTATTGATAACTGATTTTTCTTATATAACTGAAGATTTGGCATATATATTCAGTATAATTTATTATATATTATTACAATTCGTTATTTCAGTTTTCTTTATTGATAACTGAATTTTCTTATATAACTGAAGATTTGGCATATATATTCAGTATATTATATTCAGTATTGAATGAATGCCATAAAACAACTAACAACAACAACAACAACCTTAAGAACCTTAAATAATGTATTGAAATATACATTACATTTTGTACTGTATTATTTTTATAATATTGTAATACATGTATGAAGGAAATCAGATCTGAATTAAATAGTGGCATTAATGTTGATAAATCAATAGCAATCTATTTGGGACTTTATGTTAATTAGGAAAATATTACTTTTGCTGCAATAATGGTCAACTATCTATTCACCCCAATAATTATACTTAACAATAGATCTAACCTTGTATGAGGCTAGGGGCCATCTCTGAGCCTAGCCTACAAGCTTGATGTAATGTAAACCATGGTAACATACTTCATCCCTCAGTATCCTTGGCATTACTACAGACCAAAACTAAAACAAGGGGGTGGAGAAGTTTGCATTCTTGTGTAAGACCCCGTTCTCACTCACTTTGAAAGTTAGACCGCTCCAGAGGAACGGGTCTTGAGGAACGGTTTGCGAGGGTTCACACTCCGAGCAGTTTTTTATGGCTCAAACCGCTCCACGAGTCAAAGTGGTCTTGTTGCTATGGCAGCTCAAGTCAGCGGGTAAATTTTTCGCGGAATACTAAGCGTATGTACCGTACTACATGTTTCGCGTGCAATGTCACTAGACCACTTCCGCTCAAAGTACGCCCGTTCACACTCGCACGTTAGAGCGCTCCAAACCGCTCTTAATAAGACCCGTTCCTCAAGACCACCTCCCGAGGTGGTCTTCTGGAGCGGTCCAGAAGTCCACTTCCTGGACCACTTTGACCGTTCTCACTCACCTAAGAACCGCTCCTGAGGAACGGGTCTTAGTTAGACCGCTCCAACGAAGTGAATGAGAACGGGGTCTAAGAGAAGGAACTTGTTCTAGCTGGTAAAAGGGTAAAA
This sequence comes from Mesocentrotus franciscanus, assembly GCA_037976565.1. Classification (NCBI taxonomy): domain Eukaryota; kingdom Metazoa; phylum Echinodermata; class Echinoidea; order Camarodonta; family Strongylocentrotidae; genus Mesocentrotus; species Mesocentrotus franciscanus. The sequence goes on from CP137673.1 coordinate 31,371,367, forward strand.
CTAGAAAACTGAGCTACATGCTAAACATTAAAAATATGTTATACTTTTAAGAAAAACTATGTCTAATGTATTTTTGGTTGACTATATATACATTCTGGGGGAAAAAAGACTGGTGTTAGTATAAAATAGCTTAGGAATTATTTGAAATGCCTATTTATTCAAAGCTCACTGCCTTCTTCTTGCTATACCAGGTGCAGGCATAGTTTTCTCAAACATCACTTCCTACTATATTTTTGCCTAAAATTTATGTTCAGGAAAGCCTTCTCTATTCAAAGCCTTTTCAATATGTCCTTGAAGTTTTCTTTATTACTTTGGACTCATAGATCCAAGCTTTAGGCCAAATAAAATGAATTCCTAGTTTTCTTGTCCTCTCCTCCTTCTTCATATAGATAGGCCTGCCTCAATTTATTGTTATTTGATATTTTTGCTCTGAAATGAAATGATATAAAAGTATGAGCACACCTAGATGATATTATTAATATAGTGCAATTGCGCCTTGTGCTGAGACTTCTGCTGATGCCATGGTGCATGTACCGGTAAATAAAGTAGAAGTAACAAAATCTGGGTTGAAATTGACCCAATAGCATCTCTCTGTACAAAAATATTACATATCAAATATCATGGAACCCCCTCCTCATTTTCAAAAAAAATCCAAGTGAGAATCTAGGAATTGAGTTTACTAGGCCTATTACCTTGATATTCCTATTGAAGGGAATATGTTTTCATGGTGATCTCACAATGGAACACTGAGGTATGATGTGGTCTGCAATCTACACACCAATGTAATGTGTTGTGGTTTGGTAAAAATGCACCGAGAGTGAAACAATAAATATTAGTTTGTCGATATCGTCAATCGCCACTGATCCCTCACCCTTAGAAGGCTCGCTGTGTGGACAGCTGTGGGCAAGGATTAATCGTCACCATTTGAGGGAGCTGTTGGAAGAGCCGTGTGAGAGATTCCAACTTTGTTGTAAAAACTTGATAATCAGGACTGGAAGCTAAAAATCAAACAATGCAATAGTTAACTTATGATATTTTCCAATGTCTCCTTAAAATCTACCAAATGTCACAAACAAGTCTATCTCCTTCAAAATCATTAATTTTATTATCTACCAGTAGGCAGTACATCATCCTCATCTCCATCATCATGACAACAGCTGGTACTTAATCATATTTATTTTATTGTTATATATATATATATACACACCTTATATTGTATACATCTTATATTGTAAAAAATACACCTTACACTGGAATATATATGTAAACACTTTCTATTTTGTTGAATCTACAAGTATTGTGTGCACAATACTTATTCAAAAGTAGCTCCAAACTTCCTTCAGCTTTGTTCTAATACTCTTTGTTTCAGTTACCGTAGATACCACAAGAGCACCTTCATCCATCTAACTGCATCACCTAATCTCACTCTCCATCCTTTCAAGGAACACACAACAAATCTTCTGCAAACATGCCTCTATTGAAGGAAGGGTTACTGACATACCTTTAGACTTTGTGGACAATCATTACAATCTTTCTAAACTTCAGATTGGATGACAAAAAGACTAGAGGGACATTTCATCGCCACGACGACCCGCACAAATTGGGGGGAAAAACAGAAAAGTAAGTACAATGCCTGGCAGATATTTTGAGGGAGAAAGCAGAGGAATCTGCAAGATACACACGTAAAATGGTGGTTACAGGCAAACCCGGGACATGAATATACAGGGCATTATTTGGAGAAGAAATGACTTTAAAGCCACAAGTAATAACGCATAAAGACCACCTTCGGATTAGGCGAGGAGAGACGCGTTCGCACCTTGACAAGACTGTTTCTATAGGGATCAGGTGTGTCTTGTGAAACTTCAGCAGCTGTGAAATATAGTACACAAAACTATGTGAACACCTCATTTTCTGTTACTGATGCTATGAAATTAAACCTCTTAAGCACATCAAAGCACTGAGATTTGATGTGTGTTTTTTTAAAAAACTATATGTGTTTGAATGTAAGTCAGTCGAGCAAACAAATTGTCCATCCAGAAAGAAAAGGAAAAGTTAATAATCAGCACCTTCCATTTCAGTTTAGGAGACTTTAGTTTTGCACAAGGCTAATCTGCTACAGGTTTATTAATTAAAAGAACAAAATTAGAAAATACATATCTGTGAGGAGGAGGGGGTCTATAAATTTTTTCAAGAAACAAATAGGAAAACCATCTGTAGAAGAAAAAAACGCTAATAAATGCAACGTATTAAATATTTTTTTAAAGGGTCCAAGATGGCTTATACAAATGTAGGAATAGGTCATTTCTGTAGCAAGTAAGAAACAGCATCAGGGTTCCATTTTTTCACAGCAAAATCTTTCCTCGTTCAGAGGAGAGTTCCGAAACCATCAAAGCCCCTAATTCGCCAATAGGCATGGCCCATTTGTCGACACTTGGTTGTATATTTTGATGAGGGTTTCTAGGCTTATGCTCTTCCTTCCTTTGATCAGGTAATACTCCGTCCTAACTAGATGGGTCATGTTCACTTGGAACATATTTTTAGTTTTTAAAGATGATGCAAAGTTTGTTAAAGATAATAAAAATGGAAAAGAAAATACCATATTAATATATTTAATGAAATATCTGACAAAATGTAACTTACAGAAAACTCACTTTGGAGTTTGCAGAAGGCAAAAAGAAATGAAAAAAGAGAAGATCACATCATATTAATTAAATATTTGAAACTGTGGAACATGCACAAAATTACAGTTTCAAAGGAAGCTATGCCTTTGGGTATCTTTCAAAATGACCCATGGCTAGAAAAGTTATAGCTTGAAAGCCCAGCAGGAGAACCAAACTCATTGGAATTCAGCAACTTATACCTCTCAGATAAAACATAAAAATATGAGCAAATACAATAAAATACAGTTTATTAATATAATTTGACACAATACAGAATATCCTAGGTAAATTTAGATTTTTAGTGGTGACATTCAGTTGTTAGCAAAAAAGATGACTTTTAAATAAAGATCAGAATGCACTGGATTTAGGCTATATGTATTTTTTCAAGCTTGAATTAAACTTATTTAAAAAGGAGGGATGAGAAATCAACAGGATGTATTCCTATTTCTGAGGTACTGAAAATCCCTTTGGAAATTCAAAGCCTTTGTTCTGATATTAATGATTAATTTAAAAAAGAAAATTACACAATGATTAAAAAAAAATCTTGAGTAGCATTGTCTGACTTGATGAACTACTTCAAAATAATCATTATATGCAATGCATCTGTAAAACATTTGCCATGATAGTTACAGCCTCCCTCCCATCTTTGTTCTGAAAACAAAGTCTGACTCATATCAGGAAAACCTTTAAGGGTAGTTCTATAAAGTGAATGTTTCCATTGCTTGGAGCGAAATAAAAGTAATTCACTATCCTATCCATCAACATGCCTGTTAATATGGTTCAATGCCTGGATACCCCTATGTAATCAAGGGAGATGCAGGAAATATTGTTCTTATATACCCTCCCCATTTTTTGTATGTACACTCATTCACTCATGCCCTAGTATTTTACATAATTAGACATGAAAATCCAATTAGATATAAAAGACCAACTTAAATATATTGAAATAATCAACCCACTGGCTACTGATTTCCCTTATTAGCCTAGGTTTAATACAGGATTCAACTTGTTCCCATAGGGAATGGGTTAAAATCATGAACCAACCATTGGAGAATTGGATTCAGGATTGGTAGATATTGAGGGGAGGGAGGGTCTCCCTCAGATGCCATGTTGCCCCTGTAATGGTCCATATCTTCCAGATCTTTTTTCCTGTCCCTTTCCCCGATTTGTTCACCTTTTCCCCTCTTTATCTTGTTGAGGTTTACTAATGATGGGGACCTTACGCTCTATGTCAATACACTTGTACACATTTACCTACACCATGGATAAATAATCTCATGTTTTCATGCCCTGTAAACCCAGACATCTGAGGGAAATTCCAGTGATATGAGCAAGATTTCTCTCCATTTTTTATGCTGGACTGACAATCACTATCAGACCTAAAACATTGTCACATCATTTTCCCCTTCTGTTTTAGATCATCATGATCATTATCATCACCTTGCAAAGTTCAAAGATGTAACATTTCTCTTCTTCTATCCCATTTTTTCCCCTGCAAGTCTCTTCTCTCTGCCGTTCTTGATCAAATAATCAGAGTAAAATGATGACATCACTTTGTAGAACCACAATGATTTCTACTGTTTAGAGTTTTAGACCATGTTTCATAGAGTGATATCTACCATGTTAAAATACCCCTATACCTCTTCCATATGGTATGATATTATTACTAATGATGATGGAGAGGATTTAAAAGCATCACATCAATAAACTAACTGTCTTTTAACCACAAAAATTGTCATTCTATTTGTGTGTGTAATTTCCTTTGGAGAGCATATCAATTATTAATTTTGTTCTTCACATTGATAAAACATAATTCATTAGTGCTGAAATAACAATAGTATTGAAAACTAAAAATTAAAAAATAGAAAATATCTGGGAACACCCCTAAAGAACACCCCAGTGAAAAACCAATTAATCTGTGCTACAATGAAATAAACGGTTTGCTTTATGATAGGAGTAAAATTAAGTTATAATTATCCCCTGTACCATTGAAAAAAACTTCTGATAAGAAAACTTTAATATGAGATCACCCTTATGAAGATCACCCCTGTGACAAACCAATTAATCTGTGCTACAATGAAATAAAAAGTTTGCTTTTTGCTAGGAGTCAAATTAAGTTATAATTATCCCCTCTACCATTGAAAAACATTCTAACTATTGCCTCTTGTGAACCCTTTGCAATGTGTCAAATGAATTCCCATCCACCTTTAACTTTTTCAATAAGATTGCTAAAAGTACATGAGATACAAGTAAAGTGCACTTTAATTGGCATACTGCCGAAAAGAGGGCATGGGCATTTCAATATAATCCAACATTCAATTAATGTCCTTTTAGCTCTCAGAAGTATGCAAGGTGATCTTCCTGATTTAGTCTAAAGTAGGCAGGTCTGTCTTCATCAGCTTGAGTTTGCCAAATAACCCGCTATTTTAACTATCCTGATCGCAAATTATCCAGCTAATTTGCATCTTCATCAGCCCGCAGTTGCAATTAGCGGGATATTTGGTCAAGAAAATATCCTGAGAAATCTTGGTCTTGTTTCCAAAATATCCCGCTATTTGGGAAGAAGCGGGCTAATTTGCGCCCGTCCGAGCTAGTTTGTGATGAGCGTATCGGTCTGGTGAAGACCCAATTTCGAGTTTCGGGATAATATCCTGAGTCTGAAAATAGCGGGTTATTTGGCAAACTCAAGCTGATGAAGACAGGCCTAGTGGTATTGTACATTATCTTCTACTTGATGAGGGATTATGAAAGGGTTATCCACATACACACTTATAGCTTTCAATTACCCAAATTGCATGAAGATTTGAGGTTGGAATTCAACATAAAAGCTATATCCAGCCATAAACAGCAGGTAAAAGTTTATTACAGGCAATTCTAACTCCCAACCCTAAATCATTCTATAATCAGAGTTGTAAGTATTATTCACATCCAATGTCATAACTCATTGCTTTGGCTTATTGAAAGTGTCAAGGTAAGGACCGGCATCAGATGTTAATCGTATCGAGTCAACGCTTCCGGAAATATCTGATAATCCAAAATTATGATGTGAATGCACTATGAGTGGTGGAACTACCTTGTGGAGCTCCTTACAAGTTGTATATATAAGTTCTCAAGAGGAGCTTAGAGGATGTAGGACCTAGGATGAGCCTTTCTTTTTAAGCTGATGTGTAATAAATATTAGTTTCAGCTCCTGAAGACGACACTTTCTTTGACAGACATCTTTTTTTATATTTCATTTAATTTCATCAGTTACATATCGATGTGTTTCCAATAAAAATGAACTTGACAGAAAGTTTGTTTCTCCTTCTCTCCTCCCCCTCTCTCTCTCTCTCTCTCTCTCTCTCATCATCATCATCTCCTTCGGACCTTAGACAAGTGAAGGGGAAGAATATAGTAGGAAAAAAAACATCAAAATTCACGGATCTCTTTATTCTGGCCACTTTTAGGATATGTCCCCATCTACAGCTTCATCAAACATTGAGCACTGATCAGCTTTTCTCAGATGCATACAATTATGAACGATAAAGGAAGAAACATAAATTGCTTAAATCAATAGATGTGAACCAGAAGAATCAAAAGTGAATATGATTTTTAGAAAAATAAAGTGTAAACATAAAGCTTTAAGAAATTAAGTTATTATGGTGCAAAACTATGGAATGAATTGCAGGTAGAAACTAAATATAAACCAACTTACTATGCTTTCAAAAGGAGTTTATAATATTTGTGATATCATGTTAGACTTTAACAAACAAAACAACTGATTTGTTTTTCTTCTCTTTTTTCTGTTCCTTATCTTCTTTTCTAAATTAGGGCTTGTTTGGATTACTCGCCTTCTAACCTATATGTATATATGTATGTGTATGTTTTATTAACTTTGTATGTAAACCATGTTGATCTAATGTAATTTTCTTTGAAAAATTGTGATTGCTTTTATATATGCACGGCTATGCTGAAGAACAGCCATATGGCTGAAGTATGCCACCGTGCTAAAATAAAATAAACGAACGAAACAAATATCTAAAAGGAAGAAGAAAAAAAATGTTGACAAACACACAAAAGAAAGGTAGAAGGGAGAGAAATAAGGTAGATGAATAAATTAGATTAGGCTAGGTAGAAGATGCCAAGAAATGAAGACATTCCTCCATGTTAACTCTCATCCTCTGCATACCGCTCATCCCTTCCTACCCCCATACCTCCACCGGATACCATCGGTACCAGACCCAAATTTGCTGGCATCTGGTTTCCCCCAGATCCCTAACGAGATGAAATCTCCTCACAAATCTCAAAAATTGAACCAGAATATAGATTTCAAGAAAGGGATCTTGCGACCTTGAGGCAAATGTGTTTATTTGATCAAGGTGTTTATTCCAAACTTTTTGTTGGGTTCCATGTCAATGTTGGCTCGCACAAAAAAGCGTACACTCGCAGCTGGTATATAGAAGCTTTGGTTACTGTCTACCCGATTCCCAGATTTTTCCTTGGATGCGATTGTCACTCTTATTTAGGGTGATTGCTAGAATATCCACACTCTGGTAATATTTAATGATTTCTGCACTGATTGAAGTGCTCCATAATTTTGTGTAAGATGTTGAAAAATAGTTACTTAGTGTAATGGAAAAAACTTACACAAGTTACAAAGCTTGTGAACCGTCAACATCACAGATACAAGAAAAGTAAGAAAGTGCAAGCACAATGGCTTTGACTCAATTTTGTCTATTTCTTTGAGTTTGCTGATGCCTAATAAGTTTGTATGATGCTTGGTCTAATGTAATGTATTGAAGTATACAGGATAGAGCTCCAAGTTTTCCTTGGAATTAAAGTTAATTACAATTAGCAGGAAAATGGTTTAAAGATGGTGATAATAAGAAGGGAAAGAAGCAACAAAAAATGCCAAGGAAGCTTTTTTCAAATTAGAGAGAAACCTAATATAACAATTCTCTATTATAAGGCAAAACCAAGAAAAACAGAACACTTAGCAGCAGGGATGAAGTTCTGCTAAATTTAGAAGCAATCTAAATAATCACTTATAAGATATCAAAGATACCATGACTAAAAATACTCCATATGATGTCATAGCCATTAATTCTGGGGATTTACACCCAGAAAATACCCACTCAAACTGCTGAATATAGCAACAAGTAATATACTCCAGGGCACATGTTAGTTTAACTCTAATTGTCTGTGTACAAGCAGATTAATGAAGCGAGCTCAGAAGCCACCCAGAATCCGCTAATTTTAGACCTCATTTCGGTGCTCACTCTCAAACCTGATACAAGATGTCTGCATCTAGCCTATTTCAGGAACAGAGCCTGTCCTTTGTGAGAGGGACTAGAGATTGGTGGCCAGGCAAAACAAAAACAAAGAAAGTTGATTCTAAGCAGAGATCTGTCAGCTTCTCGGTTGTTTTCCTTCTCATCACAAAAACTTGAGAATTGAATCAAGCTCTATCATAATTATGTAAACTTGGGTGGCTGCCAGGCAGGGTGTGGAGAGGGAAAAAGTGATGAAAGAGTCATCAAATAATAGATAATTTCACTTTTTTGCTACTTTGTCATTGCCATATGAATAGGTCATCCTCCCTCCCTCCTCATCCTCCCAACTCCCCAACTGATGATAATATCTAGTGTTCCTTTGGTTACATCTTCATCTTCGACTACCTTGGTTCTTTTCTTTGGTTCTTTCCTTACTATTATTAGTGTTGTCCATCAATTCATTGGCTTTAAAGTTCAAAGAGAAAGACCAGTTCTGGTCATGCGATTGCATTGTGAAAGAAACATTGTGGAATCGATCAGAAAAGGTTGATCATCTAGCATATAAGTATTGGTGTGTACTGCAAGGTTCTGGAATCATCAAAATGATAAGAAATTTGGCCCAGTCTTGGTAAAGATACAAGCACTGTACACAGAAAGATGTATATGGGACTACGCGACCACGTGCGGGATATCTATTTGGTCCCAATAGATATAATAATTTATTAAATATATCAATGAGTAGGCGGTTTCCCGACTTTCCCAGCAAAATTTGTATCATCACGTATTAGTCAAAACATATTCTTTCACATGATTGGTAATGAAAGCTTCCATTTCATTTTTTTGAGAGAGGGGCGTTTCCAAAACTGGTCTTTACCTTTAAAGCCTCATATTTATCTCCATCAATTGAGAAATTATGAATGTTTAAGTGTTTTCTTTAAAATCATGTAACAGAACTTTTCTTTCATGCATTTTAATTACAAATCATAAAGAAGAAGTATTATGAAATTAGATCGTAGTTTCAGATTACATTATTCCCATGCACTCTCCATTTGTTTGCTAATCTAAAACTGGAGACAACCATTGACTCTGAATTTCTGAACATGTTTCCTTCTTCTATTCATCCCATTCAATCTGTGAATAAATATTGAATGTGCACCCTGCATAGCAGAATACAATACAAATGAAGTGGTTGACAGAAAATTTAAATTCTATACTATTTTCTTCAAAGCTACAAAGTAAAAACATTTCAAAGTTCTTTGACAGGTCAGTATTTGTTGTAAATGTACAATAACTGTTTTGAAAATGATAACAAAACAATTAGTCATCACTTAGGAATCTTGTTTTGGACAAAATCCTCTCTTCTAAATCTCTTGAAGTATGGATAAACAGCAGGAAGGGGATTCCCCTTAGTACCAGGAAATCAAATAATCTTGTATTTTGTGTTTTCCACCTTCAAAACACTTAATGATATAAAGCAAGCATAACAAAACAATATTTGTATATCCTATAAATCAAACAGGATCTGAAAGTTGAGGTCAGCAAAATTATGATTAATGAGCATCAACAAGAATGATTACAATCTTCAAATACATTGAAACTTGTATCAAACACTGAAAAATGGTTTTATGTGCATTACAGCCAAAACTTCAATTCTGATAAACCCTATAAATGATTAATTTCTATTATAAATATATTTCTTTGAAATACGTTGATGAATTATCTCCATTTCTGAATGGCTGCATTCTTTTTAAAGTAAAGTTTTAAGTAGATGAGGTGGAAAACTTTTTTTTTTTTGAAAGAGCAATATGAATCCATCTATTTTGTTTATTCCTTTTTAAATATTAACTACAAATGACAATTTATCATAAATAAAGTCAATTTCTTCATAAGTAATATATGACAATGAATACATGGCCACACTGTCCTATACAACTTTCTAATACATGTCTGTAAAGTAAACTATCATTAAGCTGTAATAAACATGGAAGAAGTTTACTGAAAATATTAAATCATTTCAGTGAGATACAATTGTTTGGTTGACGTAAGTACTAAGTAGCAAGCATTCCAACATCTCTACTGCCTGTAAACATTACAAAACAAACATCAAGAACAAATATCTGTGGTCTAGCATGTATTGATGTAAAGGGTACCCCATATGATGCCTTCAACCATGTCAACTGAATACTTAAACATACATAACAGAGGACTAAAATCTTGAACACTAAAGGCAAGGTGATGTTTTAAGAATGGTAAATTTGTAAATAATCCAAGGCCATCACCTTATATGTCCATGCATGAATAAGTGGACCTAAAACAATATCACTAGAAATCTGATGATCCTAATTAAAAATATGATACATCACGTCATCAATTGTTCTCTGAAGGTTGTGCCTTCATATCCTTTACCTAATTTTAGATTTTCTCATAACACAATAAGCAGTCTTGGGCCTAAAAAATACAGGAAACAGTTTTCTATACTGTATTTAGAGGAATAACAAAAGCATCACAAAAGCATCACAAAAGCAAAGATAAATAAAAACCAACTCCTATGTAGTCAGTCAACAGCCACAAGGCAGAAGTCCTAATAAAGAACTTAATAATAGCTCAGAGTAAACAAAGTAAAATCCTATTCCAATTAATTCTACTTCATCCCTTTGTTTGCACACCTATGGCTTGACCATCTACTGAATTGTCACAGAATACAATGAATTCTAAATGAAAGTAAATGTTGCTGGGAAGAAATCTGTATTTTAAAAGAAGAAGTTTAGTGTCATCCTAGTGTTGAATTAAAAACATTGTCATATATGGGGCTGTCCAGGAGGGGCAGATCTAGGATTTGTAATTGGGAGGGGGGCCCCTCAAACAAAACCACCACCATCAACAACAATAACAACAACAGCAACAACAAAAGGGCATACGTTTAATATGTTGAGGAACAATCACAAATGAAAAAGCAATGTTTATTTTTGGACTTTGTCACTAGCATAATTTGCTATACTTTAAAATTGACCCCCCCCCTCCCACAAAAAAAGAAAGAAAGAAAGAAGAATGCTGATCAAAAAGTGCAAGACGTTACTTATGTATCTGATGGATATCTATATAAAGTATCAACTCCAAATGTGAGTCTCGTTGATGCACATATCATCTACCCTTTTGGCTCTCAGCATACAATATACATGTAGAAGCCTACTAATAATGCTAGTAAGTAATGAGTGTTAACAGTTTTGCAATTTTGCATAATCTGCTGAGAGTGAAAAGGATGTTAACTTAGACCCCGTTCTCATTCACTTCGTTGGAGCGGTCTAACTAAGACCCGTTCCTCAGGAGCGGTTCTTAGGTGAGTGAGAACGGTCAAAGTGGTCCAGGAAGTGGACTTCTGGACGCTCCAGAAGACCACCTCGGGAGGTGGTCTTGAGGAACGGGTCTTATTAAGAGCGGTTTGGAGCGCTCTAACGTGCGAGTGTGAACGGAGGCGTACTTTGAACGGAAGTGGTCTAGTGACGTTGCACGCGAAACATGTAGTACGGTACATACGCTTAGTATTCCGCGAAAAAATTACCCGCTGACCTGAGCTGCCATAGCAACAAGACCACTTTGACTTGTGGAGCGGTTTGAGCCATAAAAAACTGCTCGGAGTGTGAACCCTCGCAAACCGTTCCTCAAGACCCGTTCCTCTGGAGCGGTCTAACTAAGACCACTTTCAAAGTGAGTGAGAACGGGGTCTAAGGTATATACTTGAACACAGAGTATGGAGTTAGCACCCTTCTGGTTGTTGGCAAACCATATATTGGTCTCATTTGCAGGGGAAGAAATGCAACTACAAAAAAGAAAAGAAATGGAAGACAAGAAAGACAAAGTTTCATTAAGACGAGAACCATGTTCATTTTGGTGGCATCTACATGTATCATCAATTCAATCATCAGAAATGGTTTCGCCATTCAAATGAAAAGATAAGTGTTTAGAAAATTAGGAAGGCATTAGACCAAACTATGGTTTCATCAGCAGGTGAATGACCAGGTTTGAATGAGTGACCACTCCTATTGTTACCAAAGAAAACAAATCTTATTGAATCCACCCAAGACGATTTGGAAATCATCATGAGAGAAAAGTGCAAAAAGAAGAAGTGTTCCCAAACAATATAGCCTGAAAGGTATTACACTGAATAGGTTGAAATAGGTAGAAAACAATATGATGAGAAAGAATGGAAAAGAATGGGGAGAATGTACAAACAAGACAGGTAACAATACTGTTTTGTTTGTACATTCTTCATCCCTTTCTTCTCCCCAACAATAGGATTGGTCTAATTACAATGGTGCGTGGAAGGACTATTGTTGATTTGAAGCTTTGAAATCTCTTCTTCTCATTCATGGTTCACAATACATATGGTTTGATTACAAAGCTAGTGGAAGTAGGTATTGTTGATTTTAAGTTTTAGAAAAGGGCTCAGCTTTGTTAAAAGAGAAAGTGAATAACTTTTACTGCTTCTTTTCTTTCAGTAAACATTAATTGTTGCTGAAACCCACAAAATTCCAAGTTTTAATCAGAAATATTGTGGGTTTTTCTATTCAGTAAAATCACAGCAGGGAGTATAATCTCATATTAGTTTATTTACTGTAAAATGAAAAACAAGATATAATGAGATAGTCAGTGAGTGAGAGAGAGAGAGAGAGAGAGAGAGAGGGGTAGAAAAGAAGGAAATTGTAGTTATGGACAAGAGATAGATGAAAATGTTAAAGATTGTGCTACAATCGATGGAAAAAGAAAACCTTCAAAGAAAGAAAAATGAAAATTATCATTTTTTAGATTGAAAATCAACCATGTATGGGTAACTATGGACAATAAATACTTTTTCATAATCATATTATATCCCCAAAGAAAGCTATATCTTCTATACCTACCTCCTCTTCTGAATGTTTTCATTATTATTTTGTTACTCCTTTATGCAGTAAATGCTACAAATAATGAATTTTAGTTCAATTTCTTGCCCTGTACTTAGAAGAAGCATACTCCGTCAGTACTCTCTCTCTCTCTCTCTCTCTCTCTCTCTCTCTCTCTCACTCTCACTGGCTCAATCCAGGTGTAGTAGATGTGCTTGATACCTGGTTAGAAGACATTTTACATTTCTTTAAAGATACTATGTCCCTTTTGCAGCCAACATCAAATTCTGTAGAACTTTGCAGGGATTATGAATATGTCATGTATGTCCTATCTGTGAAATTTAAACGTTAGCAGTGTCCTAATATTCAAATTATGCAAGGAAACCCGTTTACTTGCTAGACTTTACTGTCAGACACTATTGAGTGACTGACTGACTCCTTTTCTTTGTAATAACATACATAAAATGAGCTGTATTAAAAGGGTACATGAGCATTTGTCTACATCAATAACTCACTTCTTGTAATGGCCCAAATTAAACTGATTGAATCTTTGCGCAGCATAAAACGTACGACCATTCGGTACAATGGTCTGAAAAATCAGACTATTACTTACTGGCTCTATAGCTCCAAAGTCGATTCGACAACTAATAGTCGTTATTTTCCCACTTAAAGACATTTTCAAGCCCCCTTTTTTAGGGAAGTTCTAAATTAGTATTGTCTTTCAAATGCCTTTGGAATTTAACCTTTTCATTTTTTGGCCTGCAAATGGGACATAGTACCTTCAAGGGTGCGTTTATGCTCAACTTTTTCTGGCCAGAACGAGGCTTTTGTTACGTGGTTAGTTCAAAACATGGTTGCGTCCTTTCTCATTTTCGTAGAATCACTGAAAAACGGCGATCATAATCGCCGATCGTAAACTCACAAAAAGGTGCGTTTACGATCGACGATTCTCCAAAAAGACGGTTTCTGGAGAAGCATAAACGCACAATCATTTGTAAACGCATTTAAATGATGTACCCGGGGTCAACGTAGCATGGGCAGTGCAGGTTTGCGAATCCAGCTGCAGAGCCCGAATTTGCCTGGAGGAGCCGGCGAAGGGGAGCATAAACAGTACACCTACAATGAGCGTTTACGATGAGCGTTTACGATGAGCGTTTCAAATCGCTCATTCTGCCTTCAAAAGTGAGCATAAACGCACCCTAAGTGCTTTGATTGTAATTTATTGGCTGCTTCAGCTAAATCCAGGGTAATATTTTCCAAAGCACTTACAAGTTACATGTGTACAGTTTATTCTTATATACAGTATGGATACAAAAGCTGATTACTTTTACTTTTAGTTGTCAGAACTAGAAGTGGGATTTATTTTTCAATCACTAAAGACACTCTTTGTTACATTCTCACATCAAACATATATACAAATACACAAAGAATTTCACTTCAAGTTTACAGATAGATTTAAATCCAAGTATTATTGGATCCAGTATTGAATGGATTGATCAAGAAAGCTTGGAAAATGTTTCTAGTTTTAAAATGAAGTACTGACACTTTTATCTCAATGTCTGGGCTTTCTGAACTTTATTTTAAATGTAAGTGGTCTTCGCCAGCCAAGGGACAGTTTCTTCTGAACATTATCCAAGAAGGCATTAGAGGAACGAGATGACAGTCGGTAGATTTCATCACGTCCCAACAAAGCTATAGCTAGCCCCATGACAGAGGGACCTGTGCCTCTCAGGCACATCTCTCTGCAAGTATCTCTTATGCTTGCAAACAGCGCCCCTCTTCGGGGGTCACAAGGGCTATTAAGGTTTGCTATCCTCACCCATTCCAGCTCACACCGTTGGGAATTGGACCCGCCAAGACTCCATCAAACATCCTGATATCTTCATACTTTGGTAACTTCCGACCAATCCTTACGACAAACCGTATTACAGCTTCCAACTACATTTCCCTTTTCTCAATATCTCATTATCATGTCCTCTATTTTTCTATCTTTATACATTCTTCAGGCCCCTATACCTTATTCCCCTCTTTTGACATCACTTGATCAATCTACTGCATGTACCATTTCCATTTCTCCCTCAACTTTTTGCCATAACTGACTCATTTTCTCATTCTCTCTTACTTTCTCTATTTCTCTGTTTAAGTTTCACTTCTCTCTCTCTCTCTTTCACTTCTGTCTTCTATCTTTACCTCTTCCTTTTCCCACTTTCGTCCTATCTTTCAATGGGTATGTATATATATCATCTGACGATCACTTCACTTCACTTTCTGACTTTTTTTCTCTTTAATTTTCTGAATTCATCATTATCTTTCATGGCGCTCTCTCTCTCTCTCTCTCTCTCTTTCTTTCTCTCTCTCTCTCTCTCTCTCTCTCTCTCTCTCTCTCATGTTCTTCTCCTTACCTCTCCCTCTCCATCTTACTTTCATCCTATCTTTCCATGTTTATGTAGCAATCAATAGAGCATGTCTGGTGACCAGGTCGTTTTGCAACCTCAAGCCCAGTGTTGGGTTACCTGCATCAGGAGTCTCCAGGACTGAAGCCATAAGTTATTTGGTACAAGACATCCTCAGCCAAGGGAGTAAAGAGATATCAACTTGAGTAAAGTTGATTCTCTGCCAAGATTTGTTATCCTGTTGGATCACTTCAAAAGAGAACTGGTCAGACCCAATAAAAGATTTGATACTAGAGTACACATCATCTTCCTGATGGTGGTCATAGAATGTAATATATAAAAGATAAAGGCACATTACTTTCCTTTCTAGCATGTAGAACCTGCATATTAAAATATTTAAATTATTATCAAGTTATTTTGGACATTTATTAGGCCTATCCATCAATTGAAAATGTACACTTGAACACTCAAGTTCTTTGAGCTAGATATGCCTGCTGTTGCAAGATAAAATGAAACCTAAAAATATTTGTTACATTTCCAACCATTTTCTAAAGTGTGATTTGAAATGCATATTCCTTTCTGTCACACTTCTTAGCTCTTGGTTAGGTCACTGTAAGACGATAAAAATCAACATTTGATATGAGGGTGGCCACATAACTTCAAGCGCCTAATAAAACACTTTGCAACAAACTTTAGCCATTTGCAGATGATGGATTTTCTCCCCCAAAATGAACTTTCAAACTTTGGGTGAAGTAACTAGAGCACCCCTGCACAGGGTCAGTGGATTGAGTCTAGGCCTCACTGACTTGTCTTGTATGACAATCTGGAGTCTCTCTGTCTGCCTCCATTTTATCTCCACCAGAAAACCACAGTAAATTATCCCAAATCATTGAGCTCCCCTTTCACTCCAATCCAATCACAGCTTAAAGGATATTGAATATTGATCATATTGGATACCAATGGCCTAACCGGTATCTGGTGAGGTCTTGAATTCCATTACCATTATTCAATGGTACCATTTTAATTATGTGGTTCAGAATCACACCACTTTCACTAAATAGTTTCACTTCGTGGTTTGCAGTTAAGAGAGAGACTGTACAAAATTTGAAGAATAACTTTTGATACGTTTTGAAGGCCTAGCAATAAAATTAGGAATTTTCCCCTGGTATAATACTTAACCTATTTAGCATAAACTTTCGGAACTTTCGAATGAAGAAAGATACAACTGATGATTTTATGACATATTAGGCAATGTTTACCGGTACTTGAAAATATTATTTTACAAAGTTTTTCTTTTGCTTCTGTTGTCACTGCCTTCATTCTTGAAACTTTGAATGTTTATCTTTCATAGATGTAATTTGAAAGAGTACAGATGTTTGAAAGTGAAATTATCTTCTTTTTTTCCTGGACCGTTGAACTTGTGACCTGGTTCAAGTGGGAGGTGAGATGAAGAGGAGATTTGTAGGGGTACACTTCCTCACCGAGTGGGAACCAATGGAGACCAGTGGGGTACAATGACTCACCCCTTCCATTTGGTTTGACTTTGGGAGTGGTGGAGGCTGGTAGGTCTGGAATAATATTGGTAGGAAATATCACAACATGGAAGATTTATGGGCAAGACACTTGTGAGGATGAGTAATAAAGCAACAAGTTCGGTTGACCATGCAGACAAAATATGGCTTATTCCACTTTTGTTATTATTAATACTGCTATGGTTATAAAAATAGATAGGATGTGAAATTTCTGCAGCAGAGAAAAAAAACACAACAAAGTTGATGCAGAAAGAGAGAGAGAGGGAGCAGTAAAAACAATCCTGATAACATTGATATAAAGAGATGAAATGAGAGAAAAGGAGAGAAAAATGGAGGAAGAGTTGGGGGAGCCAGAGAGAGAGACAGAGAGAAGATAGTTGATGAAGAAGTTAAGTGGAATACAAAAAGATCTTTTAGAAAAAATTCAGAGGAAATATTAGGCCTATATAAAAGTAAACAAATAGCAAAACATGCAGTGGCAAAATGGCAATGACAATCTTTAAGAAAATCAAGAAAAACTATGACAACAAAAGTCAGAAAAAGAAAAGGCATTCATGATCTGTGTGGAGCTCTACATTTCATCTGGGTATTTGGTATACCAGTTGTGCTAGCCTTGAAGACATAACAAATTAGATGGGATAATCTCATATAATTACTTTCCTTTCTAATCATGCTACTTATCATTTGTCAAATGGTGGCAGTTATAAGATTGTTGTACTATCAAGCATTTTCATGCTAGAATCAGTACAGTGACAAACTTATACCAATGAAAATATTATGTGTACAGAGAAAACTTTGAGTGGAAAAGTTTCAAAAGAGAAGATGTCATTCTAAAGTACACAAATTTATCCAAATGCTACTCCTGTGTATGATAAGAGTGCAAAATATTACAGCTGCAGAATTTAAGTAGTTGTGAATACCTTTCCTACATTTCTGTAATAATGAAGATCAACCTATCTCCTAAACAGTAATTAAAATTTCATTAAGAGTGCTCAATATCATATTCTAATATAAATTAAAAATGTCTTAAAGAGAAAGACCAGTTCTGGTCATGCGATTACATTGTGAAAGAAACGTTGTGGAATCGATCAGAAAAGGTTGATCATCTAGCATATAAGTATTGGTGTGTACTGCAAGGTTCTGGAATCATCAAAATGATAAGAAATTTGGCCCAGTCTTGGTAAAGTTACAAGCACTGGACACAGAAAGATGTATATGGGACTACGCGACCACGTGCGCGATATCTATTTGGTCCCAATAGATATAATAATTTACCAAATATATCAATTAGTAGGCGGTTTCTCGACTTTCCCGCAAAATTTGTATCATCACGTATTAGTCAAAACATATTCTTTCACATGATTGGTAATGAGAGCTTCCATTTCATTTTTTAGAGAGGGGCGTTTCCAAAACTGGCCTTTACCTTTAATAAAATGCATGCTCACTGCACCCTGAGGAGCACTTTCTTAAGTTATAAAATTTGTTTTCCAACTACATGTACCTTTAAGTTCTATAATCTATGATTAAGTTTGTCTTGAGGTGAATGCAGTTCCTTTTTGTAGTACTTTAAAAATTCAATATAATTCCTTATTTTATCACAATTTAAATGCAATTTTCAAACATGGCTGTCAGTTATCAGGGCCTGCAAAATGTTTGAATTACCTGTCAGGGTAATGCTCTACAACCACTCCTCTTCAGCTCCTTCAAGGTTGGAAAACATTTATCATAACATTTCAAGCCGATTTATAAAAGAAAGTAGCCTGTTCACACTAGACGCAATTTCTGTAAACAGAACAACACTTGTGTAAAGAAAATTTGTGCAAAGAAATATTGTAAAGTGAAAGGGGTATACACACGTGAAGAAAGTATTGTATGAACAAAGATATAATACATATCTCTTTGGTATGAAGAAGCATTATATGAAGAAATTACTCTCAAACACCACCATGATGGTAAGAATCAGCTTATGTGACATTGTGACAGGATAAAAACTGGTCACTGTCAGTGAGCGCTTGAGATAAGCCCTGCCCAGTTATACAATATTTATGATACAATGACATGTTCACACTGGAATTGGAACCTTTTTATTTATCATTAGTATCAAGTTATCAACTTTTCATTCGAAGTGCTGCTCAAACCTCTGCTCTACATTATGGTTTGTTACACTACATCAAGTCTATTAAAAAAAAAAGAGTTATTGTTAAGCTATATGCATGTGAGGGTTTATATATATATATATACCGGTATATGCACTAAATGTTGCTCCTCTGAACAGGGTGGAGTGAAAGAGGACGATGGATTACATCCTACCCTGCAGATAAATGTTGGCAGACAGCCAGTGAAGAAGTGGGTTTTAATCAAGGACAGTTATTATCTAATTGTGCAAGTTATATTCTCCATGGAACAAAAGATGGGAAGAGGGTTGATAATGGGAAGCCAGGAAGGTAAGATGAAAAGGAGGATCTATCTATATATCTTGCGCTGATTTATTCCCCCTTTTTTCCACCTTTTGTAATGGTCAGGTTTGCCACAAGGTGTGTTTAAACAAGTGTAGTCTAGAATGAAGGCTGTGAATTGTGCAGACAAAATATAAAGAGTAGGCCTTCATCACTACATTTCTAATTTCTATTACTGTTATACCATTTTTACTTAGATCCAGGAGATGCTTTTCCATTGAATCGGTGATAGCTGAGCATAGTAATTCTGCGTGGTTATACTGCAGTCAAATTAATTGATAATAAAGCATCTCAATAAAGCATCTCAAGCAGGAAGCGGGTCAGGTTTAAGGAGAGACATTTTGCACTTTAAATTGTTCAGTAAACAGGAACACCAGATAATTAAACCTATTTGGTTGACTTGGGTCCCCTTTCTTGAATCTATTGGATATCTATCTAAAAGTAGATTTAAAACAATCTAAACTCTCTCTAAAACAGATATGTAAAAGTTTTGAAATTGTAACTTTTATGGCTGAGAGAAATGAGACTTTACTGAAGGGATATACTTATGGCTGAAAAATAGACTATCGTTACCTTTAGTTTTGATTCAATAAAGGATTATCATTCAAGAAAATCATGACAGGACACATAAAGGGATGGGTGAAGAAAGAAAGAGACAAAAAGAGGGACATCAATAGACCAGGAGACAAAACATCTCAAACAAAAAGTGCTTGGATGGTAGTTGTAAGGAACTCGCATGACAATAGATGAACAATAGAGGGTGCCTTGGAAATCCCTCTAACTGCAAGGCTGTACAATGGAGAAGTATCATCCGTTAAACATCCCTTTGTAAGGGCTATTGTTTGTTGGGAGTAAAGTGGGAAATAGGTCTAGAGGGGCCTTGCAAGTGGGTTTCATCAAAGAAGTTTTATCTCCAGCTTTCCTCTTCAGAACTGGCAGGAAGATATCCCACAGTTATTAAATGGAGATTATCCATCATTTTTGCTTATTAATTATAAGAAGAAAAAAAAATATCTCAAAATATATCAACCCCATGTCCTTTTGAAGTAGTATTGCATGTATAATACCTGCATATAATGCAATTATTCAAACTCCACTCTTGCATTTTCCTAAATTTCCTTTCAAAATAGCACTATACAAGTGAGTGTACATTGTATGTCTAATAAATCAGGGTACATGTATATTACAATAATGGAGAGATAAAGTTATTATCAAAAGAACATTCATTTTGAGAACTCATTTTCGGTCTTAATGCATATCCCTCCCCCATCAATACTTCAATTAAAATCCAATTATAACAACTTTACTCCATAACAGTTTCAGACCCTGTGCATTATTCTTTGTGAAAAGAATAAAAGAAAACAAAACAAAAATGTTTGAAAATCATACTTGATAAGTTTATACCAAACCATGGACAGAAAGATCCATGCTAACATATGGTAATTTCTAAAAGTAGGGTAAAATGTTTCAGGCCATAAAGTTGGTGAAGTACAATTTGGAGGAATACTTTAAAGGTACTATGTCCCATTTGCGGGCCCCAAAAATGAAAAGGTTAAATTCCAACGGTATTTGAAAGACAATACTAATTTAGAACTTCCCTAAAAAATAGAGGGCTTGAAAATGTCTTTAAGTGGGAAAATAATGACTATTAGTTTTCGAATCGACTTAGGAGCTATAGAGCCAGTAAGTAATAGTCTCATTTTTCAGACCATTGTACCGAATGGTCGTACGTTTTATGCTGCGCAAAGATTCAATCAGTTTGATTTTGGCCATTACAAGAGGTGGGTTATTGATGTAGACAAATGCTCATGTACCCTTTACAGCTCATTTTATGTATGTTATTACCAAAGATGAAAAAAAAGCCAGTCATTCACTCAATAGTGTCTGACAGTGAAGTCTAGCAAGTGAACAGGTTTCCTTGCATAAATTGAATATTAGGACACTGCTAACGTTTAATTAAATTTCACAAATAGGACATACATGACATATTCATAACTCCTGCAAAGTTCTACAGAATTGGATGTTGGCTGCAAAAGGGACATAGTATCTTTAATGATCTACATGTAGAACACAATTTCAAAGAAAGAGACAGGGGGAGAGAGTGAGAGAGATTGAGAGATGTGGGGGGGGGGGGAGAATGAAAGAAGGGGAAAAGCATATATATATATGGACAAAAATATATTAAATAGAAAGAGATAGTAGTCTTTCAAAGCCCTTATCCAGTATCTTAACCTACCTGTAGGCTATATACTCATGAAAAGTCAGAGTGCAATGTGGTTTGGGCCATGAAAGAGACATACAACTTATCTATTCAAGATGAAATGTATTGATCGGTTGTGGGTTTCCAGTGATAAATGATCATCCACAGAAGTTGCAGAACAATTCGTAACATGGGAGTCGACGTGCAGATTTGCTGATCCCTCATGGAATATGAGGAAAAAAAGATGTCATAAAAACTCACATTGAATTTGAGCAAAAAGAAACAGTTGATTATAGAAAGGGAACAAATTGAAGGTACTGGGTTAGAACATGTCAGCTATACAGGTGAGTAAGCACATGAGTCACCCAATGTTTCTGATTTACTAGAAAGCTTTGGATTGTGAAACATTGATTAAAGGAACTAATTCAATAGTAGAATATCCAAAGGGAAAGATATTTAAGTCAAATTACTCATCACAGCTAAAACAGCATCGTCATTCAATATCTACTATGCTTGAAAAGGAAAATGTTTAAGAAGGGAATGCAAAAAACTAATAATCATATCTTTTAGTTCTTGAGTGAATAAAATAATATTTTAAGCTTAGGTTAAAACTACAGGAATTTTGCTAAAGAAAACAGGCACATATCAAAGACAAGTCTGTTCTTATGTGTTTTTATATATAAAAATGTGATTTACAGCCAATCCTAGAATATTGGTTTCTTTAAAAAGATTCAGATTCATTAAAAAAATATGAATAAGAATTTTTTTTAAACTTTAGGGCAACCAGAGACAAGAGCAAAATAATAACTTAGAAAATAATAAAAACACATGCAGATTGGTTTCTTTAAACCTTGGTCTCCTATCATTCTCACTAAAACTCAGATTGTTGATCTTAGACTAAAGGTAGACAGTGGTTTGAAGGGATTAAGATGACAACCAGAAAACTAGTTTAAGAAAAGGGAAGTAACTCAAAGGGCCGGATCCTTTGATTAACAGATCATAGCGATCAAAAGGATAATATCAGCCTGCATCCAAGCGTTGTACAGCTTCTTTCAATCACTTATTCACCGCTTTGAGAGAATCAGGGTCATAGCATTGAAATAAGCCAAGATCTAAGGATTTGATGTGATTGATGAATCATAATTACTGCCAAGCATCACTCAGTTTGTGTGATTCGGTGTCAGCAACAATAGCTGACATCAATTGTGAAAGGATATAAAGAAGAGGAAGAAGACCCAGAAGGTTAGCATCATTATGGAGATTGAATGGGCAGGGAAAAGGGAGAGAAAAGGGGACAGGATGATGTTTCAAAGAGGGGAGAGAAAAGGGGACAGGATGATGTTTCAAAGAGGGGAGAGAAGAGAGGAAGGATGGAAGGAAAGAATGGTAAAAGAGGATAATGGAAAAGAAAGTAGGTCAGGAGTAAATCAGAGAAATAACCTGAAATAAATCAAGTAGACCTTTAAAACCCATGTTATGTGGGCTCACAAAGTGATACTGATAAAATATGGAGATACATGTAGTTGTAAAGGAAGGCATTCAATGTCAGCAACCGTTAATGATAAATGCAATGAAGTTTTTCAGGCAAGCATCATAACTTTGGGGGTCTTATGAGAGAAACGAATATGAGGACACAGTTATTGTTAAAAGGATATGTTTCATGATAGCACTATCAATAGAGGGCAGCACTACAATTTCAAATCACAAAACTTTGAGTATCTTCAGTATATTCTAATAGGCATGGGAAGTCGAAGAGAAACAAATTCTTTGATCAAAATGCAAGGTTCTGAACACAAGAGGGGGCAACGCTACTAAATAGGTGTTGAGCCATCAACCAATGTAAACCTTTTCTTGTGTTCCTGAGGACCAGCCTGAGTTATGTATCCAATACGATGTAAGGTCTGAACAAAAACAACAACAGATAATCTTCTTTAAAATACATAGAAAAACTTTTAACAGTTTTCACATCATAATGTGGAACGTGGATTCGGGTTTGATAGGAGAACGCTTTTAGTATCAAAGTTGTTACACCTTTAATTTAGTTTTAACAGGATTCAATTATTGAAAAAAGACCTGCAAACCACACATCTAAGAAATTAAGTATTATCAGGAGATGACTGTCACAAGCTAGCCCTTTCTTGCTAGACAATGAGATACAATGCCTCATCACTAGATTAGGCCAAACCTGCCCCAGGCCCAGAGGTCCAAATTAGGTTATTTATGACCCTGATTTTTTTCTTCAATCAGTGACCCCCCCCCCACACACATACACACACACACACCTTTCATAAACTACTTCAACAATACTCTATAAGAGGGATGTACTCAAATGGAAGAAGAAATGGAAGAAGGAAGTAGCAAAGCCCCCTTACTTTTCCTGTTTCTAATAATTTCCTACATTAGAATTAGTGTGGAGCCCTACTTACATGCATTAGCAGGTAATTAGCCTGCATGAAGCCAACTAAAGAATATGCCTCATGTATGCGTACATACATCTATCTTATTTAAGGCCATTACCAGATTACATCATTTTTACTTTTATAAGATAGACTGATTACTCTTGTAACACATCATTAAGCTTTTGCAGTTAAGTTAGAGTCTATGCCTGGCAGAAAGAAATAACCCAAAATGAGGGTTTGTATGTAGGCCCGGCCCTATATAGTCTACAGCAGTAGACTTCTACAGGCAAAACAAAAGGAAAAGCATTGAAAACACAAATGTTTACTAATTACTGTTTAGTCTACCTTAGACATTGAGAATATAAATCGAATAGAAAGAAGTGAAAGAGCAAGGGAATTGGAGGTATATGTATTCAATAGTTTTTTTTAAATCATCGGATACAGCGAACTGTAAGACCTAGATCTGAGTTACGTAGTAGTAGGTCCATGGTTTATATCTAGACTATAGCATGATTTGTGGAATTACAACATGACGGCAACGCCTGCTATCCCGGTCGCCAGCGCAGCCAAAAGCGCCAATACACCTGTTCAGATGAAGTACCCCGTATCGCATACACGCAACACCCACCGCACTGCAGCCAATCACCGATGCCCTGATGAACTTTGCATTTGACGTGAAAATGAAAATTATTAACAGATAATTGAAAACATCTCTCCCATTGGATACAGATCTTCGAAATATTGCTTACTTACAATTCTTTACTTTTCTTCCTTGATCGAACACCATCTGCCATTTAGTGGGATCACATTCTGCTCGGGCGACAGGGTGAATAGTTGTAGATAAAGATTAGTCAAGGACGACAACAATTTTGTTTGGACTCAACAAAAATCAAATTAATGCAGACGACAGGTGGAAGATGAAATGAGTATCGTAAGTGGCGCTAGACCACTTCACCAAAAGACTGCTCGTGCATCCGACACACTAATCGGCGGATGAAGACGCAAAGCGTCTCGTCGGTATGATCATATATCAATGATAAGCACAAGTATACCAATTACTTCCGGGCTATAGATATGACAAGCTGTTTAAAACTCATATATTTACTTGTCCTTTCTTCCAAAAAACGAAATTAGATTCTTTGTGTTAAAATATAAATAAATGTATGATGATGATACTGATATTGATGACGACGATCATGATGATGATTGTGACGGGGGTGGTGATGATGATAATGAATTAATGATGATGGATGGATGGCGATTATCAGGATGATGATTGTGACGGGGGTGGTGATGATGATAATGAATTAATGATGATGGCTGGATGGCGATTATCAGGATGATGATTGTGACGGGGTGGTGGTGATGATAATGAATTAATGATGATGGATGGATGGCGATTATCAGGATGATGATTGTGACGGGGTGGTGGTGATGATAATGAATTAATGATGATGGCTGGATGGCGATTATCAGGATGATGATTGTGACGGGGGTGGTGGTGATGATAATGAATTAATGATGATGGATGGATGGCGATTATCAGGATGATGATTGTGACGGGGTGGTGGTGATGATAATGAATTAATGATGATGGCTGGATGGCGATTATCAGGATGATGATTGTGACGGGGGTGGTGGTGATGATAATGAATTAATGATGATGGCTAGATGGCGATTATCAGGATGATGATTGTGACGGGGGTGGTGGTGATGATAATGAATTAATGATGATGGCTGGATGGCGATTATCATTATGATGATTGTGACGGGGGTGGTGGTGATGATAATGAATTAATGATGATGGCTGGATGGCGATTATCAGGATGATGATTGTGACGGGGGTGGTGGTGATGATAATGAATTAATGATGATGGATGGATGGCGATTATCAGGATGATGATGATAAAATGATGGCAGTGATGGCGATGATGATGATAATGATGATGATAATGATGATGATGATGATGATGATGATGATGATGATGATAATTATGATGATGATGATGGTGATGATGACGAGAATAATTGTGATGATTACGGTCTCGGTGATGACCATTGCGAACATGATAATAATGATAATGATAATGATAATGATAATGATGATGATGGTAATGATAACGTTACACGTGTTGATGGTGATCATGATGTGTCATTGGTTGGTTATTAACTGATTATCATCAACGGTAATAATGGTGTGGAATCAGGAGCAATGTGGTACAATGCCCCTACTCCAATGCCACAACTTACTTTAATGGATTACCGCCATCTACGGTATGAATGGAAGCATGTACATGATCATCATGCAGATTATTTTATGTATTGATTTTGTTATTGTTATTTTGTTATTGTTTGTGAAAAGCAATGGAGAAAATAAAATATCATTGAAAACAAAAAAAAATCATACATTTCTACGATTTGTCATGGAAAATAAAGAGAAAAAATCTTGTGGATACCTCTAATTAACTTTACTTTCGGAGATGAACAATATGAATATAAGCTTGCGATAGGAGGAGGGTGAAAGGGTGTGTGTTTCTTAATTTTTTTTTAAAGGTTTCCTTACAGAGGAAAGGGATAGTGGAAAAAAAGAGGGTGGCAATCATTAACTCTTTTTTTTCTCCATCTCTCTCTTAGTCTTAGTGAACCCCTTGAATACACTAGAATTGATTGTTATTATATTATTATTATTATAATCATTATATCCACAATTAACGTGATTAATGAAATAGACGTGTTTCCAAAATACTGTTAAGATAACTAATTCTCGTTGAATTTCAGAAGAAAAAGAAGGGGGAAAAAACATTACCTAAAAAAAGGTAAGGCTAAACGACTGATCCTATCCGTGAAAAACATTAACAGAATTAATAATAATGAATCCGATATTTAGAATGTAAAAAGAGTTAAATTATTTGTTTCAGGAATAGAGAAAAGACCCCTTCGGCGAACCAAGAATAGCCGTTTCTAAGGACAATAACCTCGCGAAATATACGTCTCTGAAGTCAAAATAGTCGGGCAGAACAAGGAATAGTTCTTATTTTTGTAATGGCGTGGTATCACATTGCGATGTACGTATTATAAAGCCTACCTCCCGGAGCTTACAAGACACAGAGGGGGGCTTGTGTAGGTGTGGAGGATAATCCCAAACATTAACCTCTCATGTACTTTTGGAAGATCCAAAGCCACGTACATGTAACATAGAAGAGGCTGAATCCCTCGCTGAATAGTAGCATTTAATACTGATCTCCGTTCGCAATCGTGAAGAGATGGCAAAAGAATATTATGAACAAGTTTTAAATATCTTTTTGCCTTGCTTTTTTCACCAAAAGTGGTGAAGAAGATTTAATCATTTCGAACCATCTTATTCATTTATGATTTTGTTTAAACTATTATTATTATTACTTTTTACTATTGAAAGTCTTATGCACGACGGCGTTATTCTGAAAGTGATGTATTTACATAAAACTTATCAATCTATTAAAAACAACTGTGGGATTAATTTTGTTGGGATCCGTAAGAAAATTGTAATCATTCTTTTTTGTCTTTCAATCAATCTGTGAAATTGTCATAATCCATGAAAATGAAGAGTTTTAAAATTCCAAGAATGTCAATGTTTACTTCGCTATTCCACTTGTTGAATGTTTAGCGGAGAGAGTAGAAGAATGATTAAAGAATGATAATCGTGCCGAACCCCAGAATCCTCATTAAATCGGAACCAAGAGGGTGTGATCGTCACCTATCTGACATAAAGGTCACCGAGGACATGCGTTGTGCGAATAGACCACTTTCTATCGAGTGTAATCAAACTATGAACATTTTCTGAAATAAGAGTTGCACGTGACGACTTCAAGGTTTGTCAGAGGATTGCAAGGCATAGCGACAATGAATAGCATACCGTTATACACTTGACAGGGTAACGTTTGTCAGGGGATTGCTCGATATTCCAACAACTTCATGCGTGAAAGATGACTTATTACCACTTTAGACAAAATAACTACATGTATCATAAAACGGGTGTGAAGAGTTGGTCATTAACACAATGAGATCTCTGAAGAAATATCCATACATTTATTATTCATTTTTAATTTTTCTTAATTGATAACATACAAAATAATTTCATAACAGAAAATAACCCCCTGCATATAATTTGTTATGTTGAAGCAGAGAGGTGGGAGTTACTCCCACCTCCCTGGTTGAAGTTTGTAGACACAAACTTCTTTGATTTGGATGACGTCGCTTTTTTCATAATTTGAGGACTAAGCCTATATTTTTTCCTGAGATTATATTGTGTTTTTGATTTAGTATAATGAAATATCATTTTGAACTAAACCGAATGGTTATGGATTTTTGAACGTCTATCCCTAAATTCTTAGGTGTCATCCCTATATAATACATATTGAATCGGAGAGCGCATCTTTTCCCGAATTCGCTCTTCATGCTCTTACTATCGTAACGCCCACTTCACACTATTCATTATAAGATTCACAACATACTTGGACACGTGAAATAAGGATTACACTTGTCCGAAGAGAGGCGAGGAAGGCAATAGTGGAAACGGACCCGTGATGAAAGGACAGTATTATTCTCTGAGGGGGTAAACTGTGCTATTCTCGCTGTGTAACCCCAGTCGACCGCGGGACCAAAGACGCATTGAGAAGAAGAATGGGGGAGGCGTAAAGAGAGACTTCGTGTGATCCGGACCCCTGTGACATCAAAAGTTCATCTTCTGTCACTACGAGGTGACGTTCACATATCTCATGGAAATGCCTCTAGAGAGAGAGAGAGAGATAACGTTTACATATCTCATGGAAAAGCCTTTAGAGAGGGGTGACATTCACACATCTCATGGAAGTGCCTCTGGATCATAGATCTCCATCAAGAGAGACACGCTTGAGCAGTTCACAAACGGTTTCTTGTGAACGTCTCATTTCAGTGGCAGTAGCCATTCAGTATTTCTTAAATTCACAATAAAATTGCAGTCGAGACGTCAAAACACATTTGTTTACCTTAAAGATAAAATGAAGAGGTGTCTTCTTCGATAATAGTGTAATTCCTTGAAATTTCAAGTGTTTTCTTATTCCAAACTGAGTCATACTTTTGAGGTGTTGTAACAATTGGTAAGCTCGTACGTTAGTAGCATTGATAACGATTTTTACAGTATTCAGAACTGCGGAAGGCACTAGAATTTCTTTAAATTTCTACTTATACATTTAATATGCTTTTCAAAAGTAAATTGCGTTTACGAGCTTCCAATTGAGGTATAATCCAATCCACTTAATTATGTTAAGGCACATAACAAGAAATGTTTATGTTATACTATATTACCCAATCTTTCCTAAATACATGTATATTCGAATACATCATAAATAAGATGACATATTACTTGAATAACACATTTATTTTTGAAAGAGTTGGTAGAAAAAAAAATACAATCACGCGCCAATTATAATCTTCACTCAATCTTGGAGTTGGATGCACCAACATTGATACGAATCGTATAATGCGCAGTCACGAAAGTCACAAATCCAATTTATGATAATGGTCCTCTTCAAAATAAAAATATTAAAGATAAATTTGTTTTGATGCTTTTAGGGGTAAGCCGATGATGTCAAAAAAAAATGTTTTGAAATGCTTGAAAGCTCTCAAGGATATACACAATGTTGCGGATTTCAACTGTAAACAGGAAACTACTGTAGTTTAGAGTCATTTATCAACAGGATTATGTGACCACAAGAATGGTTGGTTTGAATCCAGGTGAAAAAAGGAAGGTTAATGACCCTTAAGACCGCTACAATGTAAAATAGAATCTGTATACGTGCAATAAGAACAGGCCATCGCAAGGGGATAAATGTATGCAACAAAGACCGAGGTTGTAAAATCATGGATTATTATTTTTGTTCTAAATATAGGCATACCACACATTAGAGGTGACAGGGGATGACAACATTGAATGTACAAGGACAACAATGTAAAGGAGAGAGAGAGAAAAAAAAATGTTTATAGATACACATAAAACAACTGGCTGAGATCTACTATTCGCTGTTGATATTTTGTTGAAGTAAGGTATCAAAGCGATTGAAAAGAAAAAGATTTTCTTTTTCAAAGTGATAATATTTGTACATGTTTATTTGTAATGCTATGTTGCATGACATCGGGAACGATTAAACGAAAAGAGGTTTGTAAAGAGCGAACGGAGAACAATCAAAATGACATGCATTTAAATTAAATGTTAAACGTCTTCGAATAACTTTAACCAGTAGGCATATACACAATTAAAACGATGGGGATTATCATATTTGCTAACGATGCCTTAAAAAACACTTTCTGGTTCCTCATAATGCGATTATCCATATCCATAAAACATCATCACAGACGAAATTTTACACAAACAATCATTACAATGGCGGTCCGTTCTTAATGCACTTACTCATAACAAATGGATTCTGTGTAATACGACTATAAGAAAGAAATGACTCATACCGTAGGAATACCATAGCAATATTTCAGAACAGAACTCTGAAAGTGCTCGCGTATAAAGAGAAAATAGGCGATGCTATCATTCGAGAAGATAGTTTGTCAACATCGACCACAAGAATAGCACGTACAGACTCCCTGGGAGAGCGATCTCCTGGAAATAGATCAGCGAGCCGAGTGGTACCAGTACCACCATCATCATGCTTCACACCGACCCCATTCAAGCCATACATGACTCATGCAGGCACAACACTTTGTATTATCGAGTTTTAACAAATTGAATATGACACTTAATTGTTAATTCATATTTCCCAAATTGTTCTTTGTTAATATTTTTTTGTTAATACGTCAGTAAAAAGTTTGCATATAAATACCTATTTTCACATTTCTCGGACTGGCCAGTGACCGTGTCACCTAGCGGTATGGTGTCCAAACATCAAAGCGAGGCCTTCATTTGAATACCCAAGTAAATTGCATTTTACCAGTTAACATAATTATAAAATTGTATAATTACCAAAATATAAATTTTTTTTATATAACATTCACATTCTCCTCTCACTGCCTATCAAATGAAATAATATCGACAATGACTACCCAATGATATTACAGTCAAATTAGTTAATCAATTAATTCATTCATCTATCCATCCATTCAGTCATTCCTAACGGATAACTTGCTTCACAATTACAACGCAGAAGACAAGTAAGCGGAAATAATTATTACAGATAACGGTATAACAAGCATCAAGCATGATATGATAAGAAGCACTATTTACAAAAATTCAGAGCGTGAGAAGTTGATTTTGACTCGTTGAAGAACATCAATAAAAGATGTGTATACATGGCACGTGTTAACAATACTTCATTATTATTTTTTTTCACTTACCATCGGGGTAGATGAAGCTAGGACCATCTGGCACATCGTTCATAAATCCACTTGTAAGTCCCATAAGACTCCATGATGAGGGGAATGCCGAGGCCCGAATCGAGAGTGAGAATGGCAAAACTGCGTTGCCATAGAAACGCGCATCACCTGCCGTCCTCGAAGCAAAGTTATCAACAACGTTCTTCATCATTATTTTCAATAATATATGAATAAGTATAAATCACTAACCGATACATGCATTATCATAGCTTATCCAGTATTAAACATATGCCTATGGTAGGTTGCTTCCCTGATTGATGCATTTCCTCACACCTACACATTTCTGGAGGATGCCAGCTGATTACCGAATGAATCTTCTCCTCTTGTATCTGGACCAAGCTTAGTATCACAAACATCTTTGCTTCTCAAAACATGCTGTATATATAACCAGTAGGATGCTGAAAACTTGAATCATGAAATAAATCACTTGAACGTGAGGACGAGGATTCGAGCATCTCATGAAGAGAGGCATCACCGATCCCACCTGTTGCCATGACATCGTGGTGATGATGCTGGTATCCCTGATGGTGGAGGAGGATGCGGGTCGGGAAGGAGAAAGGCTAATTATGCCACTCTCAACAATTGAACTAATCAAATCAATCTCTTTTATTCCTATATTTCAGATTCATTCAAATAAAATATAACGACGACTAAAAGCGAATAAACAAGCAACAGCAGATAAAGTAATCCGATTTGGTAACTATCATATGGAAATGATAAACTTGTTGATTAAAATCAATGTCCATGGAAAACAAATTTTTCCCGTAATTACAATTTTGTGAGTATTCCATGAATAAAGATCCACGAGACAAAATGTAGCTTATCCTCTTCTTTTCTTGACTCCATCACCCACGTGCACTTGCTACCGAAGATGATTTCACGACTGGTATCGGACCAGCTGAGCGACCAACATCAGTGAATGACTTGAAAAGAGTTGGTGGTGTGATTTCATCTCTGCCGAGGTCAGTCTCGTTCTCTGATTGGCTCAGAGTGGAGAAAAACACTGGTAAAGAATCCACATACTTTACATTCCTCAAACTCGCTGCTGCACAATGCTAAAAATAACCACCCCATTGTCATCTCGCACGCTTTTTATAAATCGCCAGGTCGCAGCGAAATAAACAGCGCACAGGCGATGTCTTGTTTTATTCATCCTTGCCAGAATAGACTCTCGCTTTTTAAAAAACTGGACAGGTTTTTCATTCTTTACCGAGAAAATCATAATGATGCCATTTGTCGATTTGTCAGATCTAGGATCAGGGGGAATCATCACATTCTTGAGAGGTTCTGAAACCCTTCACTTTAAAAGTTTCGATGAAAAACAAGTCGCGAGTCCGAGGTCAGACGATTTGGGAAGACCAATAGAAGGGGCATTGTTCGCCTGTCGTGCCCAATTATGCAACAGTTTGACAAACATCAAAACATTAATCTAAACAAGGGTCGTCATGTACCAAAAACTCTACACTGAACCCTCTCAAAGATTCCTCCGAGAGCTATCAAATTTTAGAAGTGACTGATTTCAGTTAGATATCTTGATCTGGACATCATTCTATAGAGCCGTCGACCTGTCAATCAACGTCGTGGTCAACCGCGAGATAAATTCCGCGTGTCGAAACTTGACGTCCCCTAGGTGGTATCGGTCATCATCGCCTGCTTCTCATCATTCTCAAGTCCAACTTTAATCTCTTATTCACACTCCCTGTCTTCCCTCCTCTCCGTCCCATCAAAAAACGAAAAATATCCCAAAACTGTTTAAAGATACTATGTCCCTTTTGCAGCCAACATCAAATTC
Organism: Mesocentrotus franciscanus; assembly: GCA_037976565.1. Classification (NCBI taxonomy): domain Eukaryota; kingdom Metazoa; phylum Echinodermata; class Echinoidea; order Camarodonta; family Strongylocentrotidae; genus Mesocentrotus; species Mesocentrotus franciscanus. Next base: position 31,404,323 of record CP137673.1, read on the forward strand.
TGTAGAACTTTGCAGGAATTATGAATATGTCATGTATGTCCTATCTGTGAAATTTAAACGTTAGCAGTGTCCTAATATTCAAAGTATGCAAGGAAACCCGTTTACTTGCTAGACTTCACTGTCAGACACTATTGAGTGACTGACTGGCTTTTTCATCTTTGGTAATAACATACATAAAATGAGCTGTAAAGGGTACATGAGCATTTGTCTACATCAATAACCCACTTCTTGTAATGGCCAAAATTAAACTGATTGAATCTTTGCGCAGCACAAAACGTACGACCATTCGGTACAATGGTCTGAAAAATCAGACTATTACTTACTGGCTCTATAGCTCCTAAGTCGATTCGACAACTAATAGTCGTTATTTTCCCACTTAAAGACATTTTCAAGCCCACTTTTTTAGGGAAGTTCTAAATTAGTATTGTCTTTCAAATGCCGTTGGAATTTAACCTTTTCATTTTTGGCCTGCAAATGGGACATAGTATCTTTAATGTACCAACTACCAATCGCTAAACCAATTTACATTTGCCTCTCTTTACCCAGGAGAGGTGACGGTCAGCATTCAAAGACTCTCAGGTGGAGAAATTAATTATTGAAGCAATGAATAAAGAACGTTTATTAACCCTGAATCTATTAGCTCTTGGTGAGCTCTGCAAGTACACCACAGAATTACATATTGTTAACAAATTGTTGGGAATGACAACTTGAGGATAATTATTGTTCAGAAAAAGGTATAAATAATAGAATATTGGTGACTAGAAGGAGTGATTGTTATTATTACTTTCCGATTTAGTCAAATCAATGAAATTTTCATTTATTATATTGAAAACCGATCTTTTCGTACGGGAAGGGAGGGGGAGAGATAAAGGAACAGTTAGAGAAAGGGGAGAAAACGGTAAAGAGATACAGAAGAAGAGTATGAGAGAAAAGGGGAAGAGATAGGGAGAAAGATAGGGATATAAGGAGTTGAGAGAAAGAGGAAATGAGAGAGAAAGGTTAGGTATACACAGCGGTGAGAGATAGATAGATAGATAGATAGATAGAAAGAGAGAGAAAAGAGGAGAGAGAAAGAGAAGAGAAGAGAGAAGAGTGGAAGAGAGATAGAGAAAGAGAGAGAGAGAGAGAGAGAGAGAGAGAGAGAGAGAGAGAGAGAAAGAGAGAGAGAGAGAGAGAGAGAGAGAGAGAGAGAGAAGGGGGTTGCTATCTAGATCTCAAATCTGTCTCACCTGGAGCGCATCTCAGTAGGAGATGAAACCCAACCCAAATCAGACTATTGAGTGTCAAGTGCAAGGTGGGGACGTATGGTCATAAAACCACTTATCTCGCACGCGATACCATCTCGCAATAACTCACCTCACTATACTTCTCCTTCTCTGAGTTCCTGATTCGATCATCCCGGTATTCTTTCTTCTCTTTATTATTCGGTATGCCTATTTCAATTCATTAATTCATATGCATTTCTTTCTGTTCAGTATGCCCCAATCTCCCTCACCCCGTCTTTCTCTTTCCATTCCCTCTACCTCCATTCTATTTCTCTCTCTCTCTCTGCCCCTAGTCTCTCCCCTCCCCTCTCACAACCTCCTCTCTCCCTCTCTCTCTCTCTCTCTCTCTCTCCCTCTCCCTCTTTCTCTCTCTCCCTCTCCCTCACCCTCTCCCCACCTCTCTCTCTCTCTCTCTCTCTCCCTCTCTCTCTCTAACTCTCTCTCTTAGCAGAGACTAAAATTTATGTACTAAATGATTTCGGACGTAGAAAAAAAGTTCCAACAACAATTCAGAAACTATTTGATTTATTACGTTTCTATAAAAGTTTGAAAATGGACCTTTAAGAGCCTCGTAACCCAATATGCACTTTTATCTTTTCATATGGAAACTCAGGAAGATGTTCGGTGATAATATAGTCTCTTTTCATTGTGTCCAGTCACATAATTGTTTGGAGTTCAAAACTATATCAACTTCACGCGGTGCTAGGACCAACGGGAAGTTATCTCCGTCTGCTGTTTATACGTTACCATGGTAACACAATAAGCTCTGTCATGAAGAGGCCTGGTATGGTCACGAACTAAAATAATTCAAATCAAAAGAATGGGAAGTTGTCATTTTCAGGCTGCTTTGTCTATGTGCGCAATTTGAAACACACTAAATGTAATCACCTCTGCCATATCCGCTAATTCGTTTCACTTCCATTCTAGTTTTGTTTTATTTCCACATGATTATGACATCTCTTCCCAAATTACAGGCCCAATAGCCAAACAGTGTCGCATCATCTTTTTGATGATTCCCGAACCTCGCAGTACACACAATACTTATATGCTGGATGATCAACCTTTTCTGATCGATTCCACAACGTTTCTTTCACAATGCAATCGCATGACCAGAACTGGTCTTTATCTTTAATATGGCGAGATAGGCAATTATTAGTGTGTACAACTAAAAATAAGGAGTGATAGAGCCACTCCTCAATGGCTGCAATGAATCGCCCATATGGATCTTCAAGTCCCTGAGATGTGAAACTATTAATATGACGCCCATCGCGTGTTTGAAGATGAATACGGATATTGGATGACGGATGAGTCGAGAGCAGACTACAGAAGACGCCCTTATTCCTTGCGTAGCACCTTCTTTATCACCTTGCCTTGGTAGGTTCAGATTTATGATCGTCTAGTAATGTAACGTAATAACACGAGAGTGTATATTCATTGTCCGGGTTTATATGATGATGATGTATTTGCGTGCGTTAGATTAAGATATAGATAGCATACAGAGCTCATACCCCAGTCACACCGACAGACCGACACCCGATCGACTAGAGACCGAACAGAATATTGCATTACCTCGAAAGGGGCCAAGGTTTAGTCGGTTTGGTGTTATCTCGTTTAAGAAGTTGACGGATGCCTATGTCTTGTATTTGTCTAGACGTTTGTATCGCGGATCTATATAATGGTGAATATTTTGTTCATACATATACCATCTTATGTGCGACTGAGGCAGCAGAACGCCGCAACCTTCCCCTGAAAGGCTGAATATATTTTTTGTTATGAGCATAATATACATTGTACAACTGAAATCACGCATCGTCTTCAAAGTGATTTTTTGTCTACCTTTAAGAAACATCGTTCAATACCGCTAACAGATTAAGAATGACGTAAGTAATTTGCTGGATATGAATAATATAGCTTTCACCATAAGAAAATGCAGAATGACTGCACAATTGTGATGCTATCTTTTCTCTAGTATATAGAGAATGTGGATGCACACAAATCACAATTCTTCACATGAACACACAAGAGGCAAAATCAAAAGCATATAATTCCGCATATTTTCTAGCAATTACTGAAACTTTAATAAGTACTACTAATGCACTCGAAGTGTAAGAGCACACAAAATACATTTCCAGCAACAAACATGCTGGAGAGTGAAATCATGTAAAAACTTTATCAAAATGTAATGTAACGAGAGGAAAACTTTATAACCCATACAATATGAGTATCTAAATTGAGCTGTTGGATCATGTCTCCAGAATTCTTTTTTTTAAATCTGACGGCTGTGATCTACACATGCTTAGACTCTAGAAATAAAATACCCTTTGGAATTATGACTAACTGTACATGATTGTCTCAATATTCTTCAGAACTCGCAAAAATATGAGGCGTCATCATGCCTTGTCCAATGTTTCTTCACATAAAATACAATAGACAAAAAAGTCACCATACCAGTCAAACCTGTCTTAGTGGCCACCTCTCTATAGAGGTCATCCGTCTATAGAGGCAATGTATTTTGTCTCCCTCGAGAAAGAAATGTGTGTTGCAGTACCTGTCTAGAAAGGCCACCTGTCTAGAAAGGCCACCTGTCTACAGAGACCACTTTCTCTGTTTCCCTTGGGTGGTCTTAATAGACAGGTTTGACTGTATCAGATATTTGTTGATGACAATGAATCTGCAGCTGTTTAATCTCTTTTACCCCCCTTTTGTTCAATTTTTAGTAAACAAAACCCAATAAATTGTACAATAAAATGTAAACATGTAAGGCACTTTATATTCTGATGAAAGGTGAAAGATGTGAATAAGACAATTTCATTACTTTTTTTTCTTGACATACATATCGTAAAACAATGTCATTAGTCACAAAATGTACATCATCATTCATTTGAACATTAAAATTGTTATTGCACATCTTCAGAGAAGTATTTATAGTCCAGAAAGAAAGGATCAACATCTAATAAATGGATAACCATCTAATAAATGGATAACTACATACCACATTTTGCACTGAAATACAGAATATTCAGGGAAAAAAGAGATACAGAAAGAGACTAGTAAACAGAATAAATACATATGTAGTTAACAAATTGCTGTTACAACAATCTGGTATATACAATATTATTCATAGTGGGTATGATTTTATGAGGCAGTTTGTGTCAATACTCATTATGAAAGAAGATGGTGGGAAGTTTGACATTATGAACATATCTTTTAACAATTGGGAATACATCTTCTATTGATACTAAAATAGTTCAGATGATGTTCCTTTTCCTGCAGTAGTACTGGATATGTTTATTATGATATAAGAGAAGGGTTACCAGATTCTAGGGCAAAGCACATAGAGAATTAGGTAGCTTAGCTAAATGTAGTAGCACAAAAAGATGCATCTAGAACACAAAATTCTTAATTGTTAGAAAGCATAATTTTATCCCTTAGAGGTAGAAGCACGTCTTTAGGATATGGAGCTGGTAAATACAAGGACTATCTCAATTAGGCTTAATGTTTACCTAAACCTTCATTAAAGATGTGTAAAAAGACACCTTTTAATTCACAATCATCAGTAACTCTTTCACTTTTTGCATTCAAAATTTCCAAATTGCAAAAGTACATTGCGCTAGTCTACCTTATGTGTTAATTATTTTTGACAACTAAATAAATCAAAGAATGTATCGATTTAATTTTCATAAAGGAACATCGATTCCTATATAGAACAATGCCGCTGAAATGAATGATGAGTCTGTTTCAACTCAAACAGAGCACTGTATACAATGGAGAAAGCAATAAAACTGCATGTATTCAACTTTTCTAACAATAAAAAGCATCTGGTAATGCAGATAACCATGTGACATTCATATTTCAACTGTTTTCTAACTTAAAGAGAAGGTTGAGTTCTGGGAAGAGGTGAAAAATAATTTGTGAGCGTTTTCATTGTATTATGCAAGAGTGGAAGAACATCAGAGAAGAAATGTTCCCTGAAAATCATGGCTCTTCAAATGCCTTAATATTCTTAATATGGCATGTAACATCATAAAAATCGGGATGGATTTTTATGCTACATGTTCCTGAGTCACACATACATCTTTCTGTGTACAGTGCTTGTAACTTTAACAAGACTGGGCCAATTTTTTTTTATCATTTTGATGATTCTAGAACCTTGCAGTACACACCAATACTTATAAGCTAGAGGATCAACCTTTTCTGATTGATTCACAACGTTACTTTCACAATGCAATCGCATGACCAGAACCCAACTTATCTTTAATGTGCGAGTGCCTGATTCTCTCAGACTTACAATGGTAGTTGAAAGTAATCTCTGCTGCTATGATGGATCCACACAAAAAAATGTATTAAATGTAAATTATGCCATGTTTCCCTTGGAAGTCTGTTTTTATTATTATTATGTATTAACTATCTTATATTTCAAACAATGTTAATTTTTCTTTACATACCAGAGGAATAGCAGTCATTAATCACAAACATCGAGTTTTAAAGTTGCTCACTCCCACATCTTCCGAGGATTGATATATTAAACAAACGAAAACAAGCTTTTTTATTGAGTGTTGAAAGAATGTAGGCATTTTTTAAATTCATTAAATTGTAAAAGCAAACAAGTAAGAAACACTAGGGACTTGAGATTCGCTGACGTGGAAAAATATAATACTAACTTACATTACAAGTCATAGTGGCCTATCCAATGCCAAAATCTAAATATTGATATACTCACATGAAAACTGAATTTCAAAAATTCAAGAATTGCTTGAATGGATAATGTGGATAATTCTATCTCACACCTGTTGGAGGACTTCAAAGTATTTTTTTGACTTCCGTTCAAACAAATGCGAAATGAACCATCACGCTGTTATGCAGCTCTCGAAAAGCCCTTGGTGACATGTCTTGGTTTACTAAAGTCATATTCACTATAGTATCAATATGGCTCTTAAGCAAATTTGTGCCATTTAAAAAAGCTTGTAAGTCCATGAGAATAAAGTGACAATCAGAGCAGTAAAAACATAAAAATTATGCTACATTGGCATAATTTACAGATTGAATCTATTGAAAGTTTTCAAAACTAACAACATAACAACATAACATATGTGTTCTGTAGTTCGCTTTGATTTTAGTTTGTAAAGTGATATACTCATCCTTCTACATAGCTGCCATTTCTTTCTTCTATAATGGATTAATAAACAAATGGGAGATGACAAATAATGTAGACCACCTGTTGCGCTTTATCAAGTTTTCCTTTGTGTTTTTTTAACTCCTTCATAACTATAGATCTCAAAATTGTACAAATAAGAAGTAGAAGAAAAGATTTTATTAAGTTGTATTCATATGATCATACAATTTCCTCATAAGTGTAGCACTTTACTTTGCATTTATACAAAATTTAATTGCTCTATTATTTCATTTTATAATCATATTCAAATTAGACAAGACCTGATCAGACTTAAACTGCAGAATATACCATCTCTTGGAAGAATAAATAAGTAAATGAAAGTATCGAGTGATGTGTGCTAACCCAGTCCTACATCTAATGACATCATGACCACGAAGCCTACGATAGCTCCACAAGAAGCGAGGCGACCATTTCCACTGCAAGGTAAACAGAAAAACAAAACAATTTGAACAAACATGATGACCCATAGCTTGAAAAGAGCTCAAACAAATATGAATTGTTGAAAAGCCAGTAGTAAATAACAAAAGTTATTTAATGTTGATTTTTCTTTAAGTGCGCACAGAATCAAATATGATTTTTTTTTTGCATGGAACTATTCAAATGAAGCTAGCTAATCTCCATGAATTAAATGAAAACTGTATGACATTCAACAACAGTATTTAGTCATGATTATTCAATGATACCTACGTTCATACAATACTTTGTTAAAAAAGAAAAAAATCATTAACTTCCAAACATAAAAGAAGAAGAAGAAGAAGAGGAAGAGGAAGAGGAAGAGGAAGAGGAAGAGGAAGAGGAAGAGGAAGAGGAAGAGGAAGAGGAAGAGGAAGAGGAAGAGGAAGAGGAAGAGGAAGAGGAAGAGGAAGAGGAAGAGGAAGAGGAAGAGGAAGAGGAAGAGGAAGAGGAAGAAGAAGAAGAAGAAGAAGAAGAAGAAGAAGAAGAAGAAGAAGAAGAAGAAGAAGAAGAAGAAGAAGAAGAAAAAGAAGAAAGAAAATAAGCATTACCTTGTATGTGCCTCGGGAATGATATCATCCACTACCACATAGATCATGGCACCCGCTGCAAAGGCTAAGGCATAGGGTAAGATAGGTTCAGCAACGGTGACAGCTAGTGCCCCTATGACACCTGCTATAGGCTCTACCATACCACTCAGCTGACCATACCTGACAGGAATAATAGATAAACAAATAAGATAGGTTCATCAAGGGTAACAGCTACACCCCTATGACACCTGCTATAGGCTCTACCATACCACTCAGCTGACCATACATGTACCTGACAGGTTTAATAGATAAACAAATAAGATATACAAGCAAGCTATTCAATCTTGAAATAACAATAAAATCAGTAAGTCACAGAGCTCTTCTACTGTAAATTTGAATATATATTGTTCGGTGAGAGCTAGTCCAGACTCTGGCCAATTGAATTTTTTTAGCAATCTCCAAAAACATAATGCAATCTTCGTCTGCTTGCTGCAAGCCAAATATCTTGCATGATCCCCGAAATTCTATGCCCGCGGAGAATGATCGTTGTGTATGGATTTGTGGATCATGCCATCTTCGACTTGCAGGTAGGAGATGGGAGTGATCACAAAATAAAATAACACCATCGACGTTCTGGACTAGGTGAGAGCCAGAAAGGATTAAATCAAATATCTTCTTATGAGGAGTTTACACCCTTCTGGCTCTCAATAGAAATATCAGTGGCACAGATAAATTCAGCATCAAATTAATGCAAACTATTTCAAGGCAATGTGCAGTGATTTGTACACACGATATGTAAAATAATGATAATGCTCATAGTTATAATAGACTCCAATGTATTATGCTGGGCCAGGGCAAAAAAATAAATATCCTGCAGACACATGTTTGGATTTTTACAATTATTTTTGTGTGTGCACTGGCCTGTGGAAGAAAAAGCCTTGGGCTGAAGTATGTTCTGTACTTAAATGTGCTTAAATAAAAACAAACATAGGAACAAAAATACAAAAGGATCAAACTTACCAGAAACTTCTCCATATAGAGAATCCTGAACCTCGAAGAGGAAGACTCACAGCAAGGCCTTCTGGGAAATTCTGAATGCCAATTCCAATAGCTAAATTTCTGTAAGGAGTACATGATGCAGTCATGCAGAATATATCAACAACATCGAAGAATAAAAAAATAATATTGTTTTCTCTAATGTAGTTCACATATTCCTACACTATGAACAAACAAAACGGTTAATCACATCAAAATAAATTATTAGGGAAATCATCTGAAGTAGGACAATTTTACACAGAATTCAACTCTAAAGTACCCAGATCTGATGTGCCTCTAGATCTAGGTCATCAGGAAAGACCGTAACATTTTATTCCAGAACTAGCTGATTCATAAAACAATAAGAAGATTAACCACAGTATAGTAAGGGAGTCATATTTTCAAGTACAAAAACTGAAAACTGAAATGCTTTATATGCAAACCAATTTTACTTCAATAGAAATATATTTGTTGCTGTGGCTACACAGTGGCCTCTTCTCCAGTAATTTGTCTTTATTGCTTTTGATTAATCAAAAGAGATTTCTCACCTTGCATTCTCAAATGTGGCTGAAGGTGTTTTTCCTATGGCACCAAATCCTACACCAACGGCTAAACCCTCTGAGGAAAGGAAGACAAATATCACAAAAAGGATATTAAAGCTTATGGTCAAAGCTGTTTTTGTTATTGATTTCAGTGACTGTTATGTAAATTTGAACAGGTATACAAAGACAGATGTATATGTGTGTATACATCGGCATCCCCATCAATCATGGCGATACAAGCTTAACGAGAACGTGTGACTTCTGTTCACATAATCAACTGCGACCACTAAGGCTATTCAGATAAATGGTTGAAATTACTTGTTAAGCACAATGGTTGGCTTGGCTAGCCAACTAGTCATATTGACACAGACAAACACTAACTTTCCCAATGGTGGATTTCGTTGTTGTTGTTTTCCTTTATGAAGATACATGTACTTGTCAACTCTATTGAGTTTTGCATGGTTCAATGAAAAATATATTAGTAGAATGTCTCTGTATAACTAAAAATATAATTACCAATAGTATTACAAGCACCACTACAGCAGTTACTTCCACAACTACTGCTGGGCTATTGGTCACAAAATGAACAATATGTCAAAGTTGTATTGAGAGTCTGTCTAGCCAAAAAAATCATTAACTCATACCAATACACAAAGGGTCAATACCATTTTGTCTGTCAATAGATATAACCTATTACCTGGAACATTTGTTGTCATCATTGATTTGTGAATATATCATGGTTTTCTCTCTTTAAATAGACAATTTTCATGATTTTGATCACAAGTGTAATTATGAATATAATTCATCCTGATTCAGCTACATATATGCTTACTGTTACATATTTTATGTTCTAATTACCTGGAATGTTATGAATGGTAATGGCTATAATGAGAAGTGGAATTCACTTCCATCAACCCTCTCTGTCACTCTATCCCTGGGTGATGCAGGTGTCACTAGTCCATAGCAGTTCTTACTAGTCTATACTTGTTTATTCTAGTTCATACTGGTTCACATAAGTTAGTTACATATATGTTCTAATTACCTGGAATGTTATGTATGGTTATGGCTATGATGAGTAGTAAAATTCTCTTCCATGTAACCATGCCTCTCTCTGTAGCTCTATCTCGAGGTGATGCAGGGAGACCGGTATCACCATTAGAGAACTGAACGGTCACTGATGAGTTGACCCCTTGTTTCCTACGTTGGGTCAAGGTGGACGTATCTACAGGAAAAATGGAGAAGACGGAGCATGAGAACTGTTGTCTTGAATAATGATAATAATAATAATGAAAAACGGGTACTTATGAAGCGCTTTCCACTGAAGTCTCTAAGTGCTATAAAGGAATGTTTTGATATCAACAAATTATATACAGATAACTCAGACTGGAATCTATGGTATATCAATATTTGCATTTATCTAACAGGTTAAATATTGTATTTGCCTCTCGAACATAAAATCACTGTTAACTTTGGTAAAGTGTTACAAGAAAAAAAAACGACGTTGCTTCATCACTGATCTCATACTAAAAGAAAAGAAGACCCAGCATGTATGGACCTATGTCTAGGTTGAGCATAACTAAAGGTGATTCAGATAAATGATGTTATACTTTAGTATGTCTTTGTTCAATACTACACAGGGAAAAAATTAATATTTATTTTTCGGGGGCTACTTTTCAAGCTTGCCTGCATAAAAATAATACTCTAAAATTTGTTTTGCATTGAACTCTATCACAATTTTCATTTTGCAATTCCTAGCTGTGTATTTTTCACTGATACTACATGTATTTCACAATTTAAAGAATTTCAGCAGGATTCATTTTCTAAATAGCATTTTTTATCTAGCTGTATTCAAACTGACATACGTACATTTACCAGTACTGGTATTACATACATATATAGATCACTCATCAAAGAGTAAAAAAACCTTCTTATACAATTGATCTCCAGATGATCACCATACGCATATTTGGGATAGACCCATCAATCTACCTAATGGGTTTATCTATCTACTAGATTCTGCACATGTACAACTGTACATGTGCATGTATGTACTTGTAAATATCACTCCAGCAGTTAAAAGAATGATGGACTAATGTGTGATTTATGTGATCCTTGCTTAAAGGTAGTGTATCCCTCTTGCAGCCAACATCAAATTCTGTAGAACTTTGCAGGAATCACGAGTATGTCATATTGTCATTAATGTCCTATCTGTGAAATTTAGACGTTTAATGGTTAGCAGTGACCTAGTTATGCAAGGGAAACCGTTTACTCTCTACACTGTTGAGTGAGTGACTGACTTTATTAAATTTGTGAATAACATACATAAAATTAGCTGTAAAGGGTACATTATCATTTGTACACATCAATAACTGGCTTCTTATAATGACCAAAATTAAATTTATTGAGTCTTTACTCAGCACAAAACGTAGGACTATGCGGTACAAGGGCCTTCTAGGCCTACTTTTTAGCGTTTGAAAATTCCCAATGGTCGATATAATTTCACATACACTGTAGATGCAATTACCAGTTCTAATCTTTTAAGAGGAGTTTTTAGTTGGTATTATCTCTTGTTTACTATAGGATTTACATAATTTTATATTTTCAACCTGCAAAAGGGGCAGACTATCTTTAAGTTATCAATACATACAACGAACAAACAGGAAGGAGGTTTGGGCATTTCCTAATTTTTTCCATCAAAGATCTATTCCATCTAATGCACGAGAGAATTTGCATTGCATGTAAAGTGGGATCGATATCTACTTTAATACAAGGAGGAAATAGGCAAGAACTTTTAGCGTTTCATACTTTTCTCCATAGGAAATATCCTATCTATGTCTAAATTTTGTTTTGAACAAGAAGAAATTTATATTGCAAGCATGTCATGTCTAAGCCTGCAATTGCATTGGTGAGAATATAATATCTATATACTATGCATTGAGAAGTTGGAAAAAATTACATATGGGAGAGTATTAGTGGATTGAAAAAGTCCTTGACTTTCATGATGGGTACACTACATGCCAGACTGATTGTTCACCATAAACTTTACACATGCACATTTGTAATTACAACAGATTTAATAACGGTCTGTCGGTCTGTGTATTGTCTTGCATGTAGTATGTAAAGTATCAAACACCACTGAACTTCGGGCTATAGATGTGCAGGTACCTGTGCATGCGGTTGCAATATCGGAAATTGGTAATGAACAAGAGTGACTTGAAAGATTTACTATCGAGGAAACTGGAATTTGATGTCTCATGGCAGCAGGTGATAACTGGGATGGTCATGATTTCATAGATATATCAAAAGCACCATGCTAGATTCTTCCAACAAGCCACAGCGCTCTATTAATCCAATGACTACTGGAACCGAGTGGCTCCTGTATAAAAGCCTATGGGAATGAGACAATTCAGTAGTCTATGGGTTGCTCGTTCCTATGGGTATACTTGATACTACACATGCTTTAGTTTAAGGTGTTCCCATTCATGCATTTTCATGTAAGTACAAAACTCAATGTACCAGGGTACATGAAACATCAAACTTTCAAAGCGAGATTATAGCCTGGAAGAGGCTAAAAAAATTTAAAAAACAATCAGTTTGAGGTGTGATCCCACTTTCTATCATATCCTATCTGATAACTTCAATTATCATCTGTTTCATAAAGCAATACTGGTATCAGCACCCTATTGCAGGCTTCGGGTAGTAAGAAAGTTGATGAGATACTGATGAATTGAAATCTATACTACAGAATATACACAGTAATGATATGATTTGCTATTTCATCCTCAAATCACTTTCTTCCAGCATTCACTCTCCACCTGATGAATAAAAGAAGGCATTTTTTTTTTTACAAGGTAATAAATAATTTGCTATGAGATTTAAATCATGCAATATGTAAAAAAGTGACCTTTGACCATGTAGTAGGACCATGCACCAGCAGTGCAGGCTAGACCTGTTAATAAAACAAGGAATAAAAATGCTATAATGCAAAAAAAAAAAAAATAACCATGTAACTAGGTAGATTATCTGGATAAGAGAAATGAGTACCAGTCAATTTGTATTACTTGCTGTAATCCTTTCATAGCTCCATATTGCAAATTCCTGCTTACAATAAAATTTATCTTTAGTTACATCATTGTTTGAAGTGTAAAGATATTTATATAGAATGATGTATTTTTCTTCCCAAAACACAGAAAATTAAAACTGAATTGTCAATTCTCAAAAAGATCAAACTTTTGGCCATGACAAAAAAATGAAACAGAGAACAAATTAATTTAATTTGCTTCAGAACTAGCTCAAATGCATTTAATGCCTACAGTCTATAGAGTACCGAAGCTGTGACATCATAAAAATGTATTTTTAAAATTTCTCAATTTTTCCTTCATTTTCCGAAAGAGCATTAAAAAAAATGTCCACATGTCGAAAACCAATTGAAGATGTCAAGTATTGGCTGAGATATGACCATCTGAATAAATAGATTTCCTATAGGCACTCAGTGTTTTTAACTTTTTTTGCTCTGGTTCATAACATTACGAAACAATTGAGAAATTCTAAAAATAGATTTTTGATGATGTCACACTTCACCACTCTATACATCTCCTCTAATTCAAATTTTAAACAAGTGAAACGCTCTCGGCGGTCTCGCCTGCATTACGCAATTCGGCATTACGCAATTTGATATGATGAAAAGTTGAGGTTGGGACATTATTTTTATAGGCAGGGTGGCCCATTTGCAGACCCCCGAAAATGAAATCCTCTGAATATAATAAGCATTTTGAAGTGAATATTGATTATGAATCATCAGAATAATTATTTACTGTATCATAAGAATACAATATAATGAGATTTAGTGTATGGGTAAGACTATAAATGTTTCAATGCTTGTCAGTAATTTACAAATAAAGTTATCTAATAAACTTTTTAAGAAAAGAGGATTTTTCAGCACTTTGTGTAAAAACAATTGGAAGGTAGAACCCATCTACATCACATCACGTCTCATTAGCATAATGAGAACATTATTATGAGATATACTCCAATATATATTATCCAAACATCAATATTGTCACCTAGCTGTAACTGATCATGTACATACTAGGCCTGGGATCGAATACTAAAATTACTATTAGAATATTCATGGGAAAGTACTCGAATGATTCGAATATTTACTTTCATGAAATATGAAAAATAACAACAATTTATTTATTAATTCTCATATTAAATTTTGATAACATAATCCAAGTCTACTGACCTAAAATGACCTTTGACCTTGACTTTGTGACCTGGAATTTGTGTCACATGATTTGTGATACTTGATAGCCCTTGGGTACAAGTTTCATGGAATTTGAACAAACACTTTTGAAATTATGCTAAAATTTCAAAATCTTGATGTTGATGCCACAACAAAGTCTAAGTTTCCAGACCTGAAATGACATTTGACCTTTACTTTGTCACCTAAAGACTAATAACATGATTGGTGATACTTGATAACCCTTATGTTCAAGTTTCATGGAATAGGAATGTATACTTTCAAAATTATGATAACAATTAAAAAATCTTAGCCTGATGCCACAACATAGTTAAGTTTGTTGACCTGAAATGACCTTTGACCTTGACCTAGTGGGCTGAAATTCTACTCACATGATTGGGGATACTTGATAACCCTTTAGTCTAAGTTTCATTGAATAAGAACTTATACTTTCAAAATTATATTACAAATTCAAAAACTTAACCTCAGGTTAAGTTTTTGATGATGATGCCACAACATAGTCTAAGTTTGTTGACCTGAAATGACCTTTGACCTTGACTTTGTGACCTGAAATTTTCCTCACATGATTGGGGATACTTGATAACCCTTTAGTCCAAGTTTCATTTAATAGGACCTTATACTTTCAAAATTATATTAACAATTCAAAAACTTAACCTTAGGTTAAGTTTTGATGTTGACGCTGTCGCCGCCGTCACCGGAAAAGCGGCGCCTATGTCTCGCTTTTTGCTACGCAGGCGAGACAAAAATCAAGGGCATTCATTTTTTCTTCTTTTTTTGTGAACAACAAAATAAAGACAGATGGGATTGAGTAATAATACTTTCACAAAAATAGATGCTGGTACATCATACATGGTAAACTACTTCGCTAGCTATCACAAATTTTTCCATGAATAAATTACTGTTTGTTAAGCCACATAAACCCTTCTAGCCAGTGGCTTAGCTACGGGTCGGGGGAGGGGCCATGGAGTCATGTGCCCCTTAATCAAACAGCAAAGAAAAAAAGTGAAAAAATATAAAAAGGAGAGAAAAAAATGAAAGAGAGAAGGGAAGAAGACAAGACAGAAAATGATAGCATCCCCTCCTGCACCACACTTAATTACTTATTAACAAAAGCCATGTAAATTTGCATTTTATTTTCTAAGAAAGACTGGTGCCCCCCATGATGCTAGTACCCCTCAATGGATAAACTCATGCTACGCCACTGCTTCTCACACTCAGCTATAGCGTACCTGGTGTTTCTTCATCTGCACTCTGTGTTACTGTAGTAACAGTAAGGTCATCTTCATACTCTGCATGTAGTTTGTTCTCAGATTGTAAAGCCAAGGCAACATTTGGTGATGAAATCCCCTAAATGAAACAAGAGAATGTGAAGGTCAAAGGTGAATATAAGTCAAGAACAGCAAGATTTTATTCATGAGCCACATGTATTTTAAAGCCCAATTATGGTGATAATATATGTTGTGTATTCCAACCTATTTTAAAAGGTACTCTTTTTTCACTAACCTGCTGAATAGTATTAGACCTTATATACTAAACTCGTAACAGACAAACATAGGAAGATATATCTTTGCTTTTATGATTAAAGCTAATATTTCACCCAACACAAAGCTGCTAGCTACACAAAGCTATTAATCATTTTCAAGAACTACTCACAAGCATGGGAAGGAAGACATCTGCTGCGTAAACAAAGAGCGCCCCCAATATAAACCCAATGGCTGCTGGTACAAAAGACCACTTGCTGTATCCGTTGGTCTCTGCTATCTCAATAGCCGGAGCAAGGAGTGACCAGTAGGAGGCAGCTATCATCACCTAGTTGGAAGAAAAAAATATGGAAAATCAAAAATAATAAGGGACAGAAAATCTGTAACTTTTGAATGAATTATGTAATGGCTTTTATCAGTAGCAATTAGACTTGACTGTAAAGCCACCCAAAAGGATTTTAGTAAAGATGTCTTAGAAAGACATGTGAGCTTCAGTTTAGTTCAGTCCATATACGCGTATGAGTATAGTCCTATACAAGTGTGACATAGTTTCATATATGTTTGATAGGTATTTAGCAAATAATTACTACATTTTTTTTCCAACTGATCCCCCCCCCAAAAAAAAAAAATCCAACATACCTGTACATCTTTCTAGCTAATCAAACAAAGACTTAAAGCTTTCAGTAACAAGATATAAGAGTAGGGATTAATCAATATTCTGGTCTACCTTTTTGATCAATCAAATTTGAGAATAAATGTTTGTACTTCCCCCAAGTACACAGTCAACATAGCTGGTTAAAGGGCCTTTCATGTATACTCTTCACAACTCATACAATCGCAGCTCACAATATAATTTTTTAAATATTTCAGAATCTTTGAAACGAATAAATCTATCAATCATTCCCACTGAGGGACAACGGATTAGTTTGCAATTAAATGTGTAACTCACCCCTGCAGCAAATCCTAAGCTGCCATCAAGAATTTTCCTCTGAAACGATAAGAAAGAATGGATATTAGTAAATGCATATGTATGTCATTATCTCTGTTTAGAGAAAGAGGAAAGTATATGTAGAATAATTCATGTTCAAACATGATGCTTTAATTTAAAACAATTTTAATTTTCAACAGATTTCCTGTATTAGTCAAACTTGTTGACCTTGTAAAAAACCATGCTCATAATGCGTTCACTGAAAATGGATACCAGTAACTGAATATCAGTTTTCCTCATAGCCTTCAAAAGTATGGTAGGACAAAAAAAACTAGATGGAACTTCAACTGCGCGCAGTCGATGATGCCTCCGCCATAGAGCAATTTTACAAACCAAAATGGAAGCAATTTTTAAAATTCAAGTTTGATTGTAATCCATCTGTTGGTTCTAATGATAACGCGATCACGAGCTATTTTAGGATACATAATGAGCCCTGTGACCTTTGACCTCGTGACCCCAAATCTAATCAGTTCATTGGCTCTGCAAGATACATACATGACCCAAGTTTGGCGGTAATCCATCAATCGGTTCTTGAGATAATGTGATCACAAGCTATTTTGCATACATAACGAGCCCTGTGACCTTTGACCTCGTGACCCCAAAATCTAATCAGTTCATTAGCTCTGCAAGATACATACATGACCCAAGTTTGGCGGTAATCCATCAATCGGTTCTTGAGATAACACGATCACAAGCTATTTTTGCATACATAATGAGCCCTGTGACCTTTGACCTTTGACCTCGTGACCCCAAAATCTAATCAGTTCATTAGCTCTGCAAGATACATACATGACCCAAGTTTGGCGGTAATCCATCAATCGGTTCTTGAGATAACGCGATCACGAGCTATTTTTGCATACATAATGAGCCTTGTGACCTTTGACCTTGGACCTCGTGACCCCAAAATCTAATCACTTCATTAGCTCTGCAAGATACATACATGACCGAGTTTGGCGGTAATCCATCAATTGGTTCTTGAGATAACGCGATCACGAGAACGGGACGTACGTACGGACGGACAACCAGAAAACATAATGCCTCCGGCTACGTTGTAGCGGAGGCATAAAAACATTCATAATGATAAAAAGCATTATTGTAAGTAAGCAAACTTCAGTGTTCTATTACTTATATTTCAGCATGTAACAACCTATATACCCCTTTGTTAAGATTTTGTTAACATTATGTACTTTAACAGATAATGATGCTGTAGTAAAGAGTTATGGACCAACTCTTTCACAGCTCTGAGATGTATGAAAAGCAAGGTAGGCCTTGGATATACATGTAATGTAACTGACAGCAAAATTACAATTTTGCAGTTACAAATATGTATTGCGGTTTTGAAAACCACTCGCACTAAGATATAAAAAGAAGTCTTCACATGTCTACACATCTTGCCCCAATCCTTAATAGCATGAACACAAAGAGTGTGACGAAAATCTCTTAAATATGTCAATGACCGAGTCTTTGCTCATCAATATCCCCATAACAATGCATTTGGGTTTCTTCAAGTGTTCTCCAACATCTTCCATCAGATTCTTCCATTCTTTGGAAATGGCTTCATACCAATACCACTTGCATCTTGAATGCTAAGTCACATGAAAAACTAGAGTTACTTGACCTATTGTGACCTAAGGTCAAACCGAAAATTGAGAAATTTGTCATTTTGTGTACAAAATGAATGGCAAAGTGAAGTTTCTAGTTTGGTCTATAAATCAGCATAATTTTACTCTTTAGAGTTTAGTTATCATTTATTCAAGCAAAATATTGATACGTAACAACCTCAAGTATCAGAAGTCCTAAAACAATACAATACATAAGATTAAGAATTAATAACAATAGAATACAAAAGAAGTTCATAAAACAATGAAATACATAAGAATTGAAATAGACATGGACAATTTTTTTATGTGATAATGCCCGATAGGCTTTTTAGAAACTTTTGCCACAAAATCAACTCTGTAAAAGCTTTATTTATGTAATTGTTAATAAAAATCATTATTCATGAATTTGATTTGCATAAATTAGCATAATTGATAAAATAAGTAATTTTCAGCAAAATTATAGTGAGGTCTCTTCCTTTATGCAATTGCATAAATTAGCATAATTGATAAAATAAGCAATTTTCATCAAAATAATAGTGAGGTCTCTTCCTTTGCGCAATTTCTCAAGACGTGCCAAATTTCGAGGCAATCGGCCCCTCCCCCAGTCAGGAGGTGCTCAAAATAGCCCAGTTAAGTACGGGTTAAGTAACGGAACATATTTCAAGTGGTTCTTGACATATCATGACAAGTCCTATACATGTAGTCTGAATTTTTCAAGTTGACCTCTATGACCTTTGACATACATGTACTCCAAAATCTAATCTGATCGTTTTCCTATGGTGATATATATACTATCCTTAAGTTTGAAGTTTAAAATCTCAAATGGTTCTTGAGATATCGCGATAACGAGCTGAAGACATGGAATTTCACAAGTTGACCTCTGTGACCCTTGACCTACATGCTCCAAAATCTAAACAGATCGTCTTCCTATGGTGATACATACTATCATTAAGTTTGAAGTGAAAATTCTCCAGTGGTTCTTGAGATATCGCGATAACGATCTCAATGTATGGAATTTCATAAGTTGACCTCTGTGACCCTTGACCTTTGACCTACGTGCTCCAAAATCTAATCAGATTGTCTTCCTATGGTGATACACACTATCATTAAGTTTGAAGTTTAAATCTCCAGTGGTTCTTGAGATATTATGATAACAATCTCAATGTATGGAATTTCATAAGTTGACCTCTGTGACCCTTGACCTTTGGCCTACGTGCTCCAAAATCTAATCAGATCGTCTTCCTATGGTGATACATACTATCCTTAAGTTTGAAGTTTTTACATCTCCAGTGGTTCTTGAGATATCATGATAACAATCTCAATGTATGGAATTTCATAAGTTGACCTCTATGACCCTTGACCTTTGACCTACGTGCTCCAAAATATAATCAGATTGTTTTCCTATAGTGATACACACTATCACTAAGTTTGAAGTTTAAATCTCCAGTGGTTCTTGAGATATCATGATAACAATCTCAATGTATGGAATTTCATAAGTTGACCTCTGTGACCCTTGACCTTTGACATACGTGCTCCAAAATCTAATCAGATCGTCTTCCTATGGTGATACATACTATCCTTAAGTTTGAAGTTTAAATCTCAAATGGTTCTTGAGATATCGCGCTAACAAACTCAATACAAGGAATTTCATAAGTTGACCTCTGTGACCTGTGACCTTTGACCTACGTACTCCAAAATCTAATCAGATCGTCTTCCTATGGTGATAAATACTATTCCCGAGTCTTAAGTTTAAATCTTAAATGGTTCTTGAGATATTGTGATAACGGTCAAACGGGACGGACGTACGGACGTACGTACGGACGTACGGACGTACGGACGTACGGACGGACAACCCAAAAACATGATGCCTCCGGCACCACCTTCGGTGGCGGAGGCATAAAAAGGTTCAGCATTGTTGGGCTGTATAACTACAAGTGTAATAAGTCCAAGGCCCAATACATGAAATTCATCATATAATATTAACTGATAAAATGATGAAATGTTTTGTTTTGTAATTATCTCTTGCTTGTTATCTTGGAGCCACCGTCTTTTCTTATATCTCATATTTCTTCTCTTCTCATCTTCTAGTCGTCTTCGCTTTTTCTTCTTCTTCTCTCTCACTATTTATTCTGATCTATACTACTCTCCCTTTTTTCACTCTCTCTCTCTCTCTCTCTCTCTCTGTTTCTCCTGTTCCTTCTTTTCTGTTTACCTTGACAACTCTCCCCTCTTTTCCCCCTTTCCCCGTTTCTTCTGTACTTATGCAACCCACTTTCCCTCTATCTTACCTTATAAACTTTCCACTTTTCTTTTCTCCTTATGTTAATGCTCCAACCTTAATTGTGTTCTTCCCTTTTATTTACCATCATCTATTTTAACATGGGCTGCCTTGCCCACAGGCCTCTAGGCCTTTTCAGTTGTGCCTCGCAAACCATTTCTATTGTAGAACACAATGTTATTTATCCCCCAATATATATTTATTTTACCAATATTTTTATGTATTACTTTATTGCTTTAATCAAATTTATACTTTCTATACCACCAGATGTATATGTATGTATGTTATATTTATACATGTAATGTGTTTTTAATCCTGGTTTATTAAATAAAGACAAATAATAATTTTGTTTAAGAATAAAAAATGAATAGAACCTACTTAAACATAACTAAACACATTGTATCTGTTGGAGCATGCATAGCCTTTAATGAATTGAAAGTTGGATTTTTCTTATACAGTTAAGAGAAAATATTTTGGGGAAAAAAGGAGCATTTTCCCAAGTATGCCACTAACAAGTTTCAGGGACACAGTAGACTACTAAACACAATTATCAACAATGTAATTGATATTATGTGGTTTTTCATATTTACTCCGTGAATAAACCTATAAAAATTGTGGTTATGAAATTGATATCATAATCTTACATGTACCATTTCAACATGGAAATTAAAATCCATACCAGAAAATCTGATCACATGATCCTATCTACTTAGCCTACTACAAATGCCTGCCAATGTGCAAAATAAAATAAACATGTCTTAAAATCTTTGTCAACTACATTGTACATGTATATGGATGGTATCATGAATGATAAATCAAAATGTAGGATAATTAGTAAGGGAAGAAAACAAAAACAAAACAAACACCTCCCCAGTTAGCAAACAGAACAAAACAAACACTCAGCCTATTTAAAAGCACTGATGCTATTTAGGGCTTTAATTTGCAATGAAACTGACTGGAGGGGAGTGGATTAATTGATCTTTACAATCCTATCATTGGGAGATGTGCATGTTAAATGAGATGCTGATCGAGCATTTCAATGGATGTGTAATTGTGTACCACACTGCACTTGAACTGTTTACATCCCATTCCATTCTGTGATCTGCTCAATGTTTAAATAGGTGTGCAATCAATCTACATGTATGTTTACCGAGTTTACTCTCTTTGTACGACTGCATCCAACTCTGCTATACGTGTCACATACAAAGTCTAGAAAGTTCAGTGGAAAATGCATTGCATATTTTTCTTCCCAACATTTTTTTCTCTTACTTTCATCACAGAAAGTGCTGCTTATTATTATTTTTTCTTTACAACATCACTGTTTTGCTTGTTTTGCTTGTTTAGATTCTTTTTTAGAACATCATTCCAATCTATTGCCATTTTGGTAATAATAATTCAATTCTCATTAAATAAAAACATGCTGACCATTTTAATAATTCTTAAATATTAAGAGTAGACCTAAGACAATTTAGGTTTTAGAAAGTATATTTCTTGCCATAAAATAAGAGATTTTTAGTACCAAAATCATCACCAAAATCATGTCCTTTTCGTTTTCCTATTTTATAGTACAAACGTCTGAAGTTCTCAATCTTCACAACCACAACAATAAACTCTCGATATTCTCTCATCAAAAATGACATTCTGATTATACTCTACAGTATAGTTCAATGTCATACAATGCCAATGCCCAATGGGCAACTGAATTAGAAAAATTGAGTATAAAAGTAGATCTAAAGAAAAAGTCAAATGATGCCAAGGCCCGATCCAGCAAAGCATAGAGAGTCCATTCTAATGCGTATGGACCTCTAGCACTGTATACGTGTGTGAGTCACGGGAAATCACTTTTGCACTTTTATACCGGTAAAATACTCGACTAATACAACATATCATAGATTATGTTATATCTGTCTTACATTTTATAACATTAAGTTACCTCATTTTAATTTTAGAATAAAAAAGAAATTTCCTAAACTCACTTTTAAAGCCCCTTTTCTCCTCCTTTGACAGAAACGGCTGCATGGTTCCCTCCTCGTGACAGCGATGACATGAAAACTGCGTACGTTGCGGACACCATCGTGACGTCATAGTGACGTCATCGTGACGTCATCTCGACGTCATCTCGACGTCATCTAAAGCACTTGCGCAATATCTTACGGGTAGCTAGTCCTATCTCGCAGACGTTTTCAGTTATTGCTTATCGCCTATTTAGTTTCAGATGGTAAAATTGGCACGTCATTTAAATAATATGGCCTGTCATAATAGGATGGAGATTGATATTACCCTATTAAATATCGACACTATAGTATAATTTCATTTCATTTCATTTCCAACAAAATACAATATATAATAACGAATACAATGTAAAATGTATACAAAACATAGTTACATTTGTAAGAAACACATCTTAACAGTAATTTTTACATTTGAGGAAGACAAAAATAGAATTATAAATTTAACTGCAATTATATTTTGAGGAAATGGAGAGGTCCACTGAAAAGCAGAGCTTGTAAATTGTGGACCCCCCAGATGATAATAAGTGTGAAAAGATTATAGAATACATAAACAATCAAAGAAGAATAGCAGCCGACAGAGACAACATTTATTAAAATACGTAATGATTGGAAACAAGAGGACATAAAAAAAATTACATGACGAAGAAAGAACAGAAAAAAGAAAAAAGAAAAGAAAATGTGGGCTGCGTTTGGAGGGAAGGAGAGGAGAGAAAAGGAAAATCGTAGAGATCGAGCACGAAATAGGGAGCGCACAAAATCCTTGAGATTGCTGAAACAAAAAGAGCAAAAACATGATGGCAAGTAGTATGGATTTTTAGAGAGGGGCAGAAGAAAAGAGAGAAGAAACAAAAAATGGGAAGGAGATGTTCTACCGCAATACATTTCTAAGTACCTGTATTATACGATTGTAATAAGGAAAATTTTAACTTTTTTTTAAAAGCAATTAGTGAAGGGGAAGTTTTCAAATCGTTATGCAGAGTATTCAAAAATTTAGGGCCTTCAAAAATAAACGTGTTCTGTGCAGAACATGTTCTCAAAAGAGGTAAGTGAAACTCATCGGATTGTCGAGTGGGGTATCTATGAAAGGCATGGTTTTTAAGAAACATATCATTAAACACAGAAGGCAGTATACCATTATTATAATTAAACATAAACTGACCGAGCTGAAATAAGTACAAATCCTTAATTTTTAAGATGTTATTTTCCAAAAACAGAGGATCAGTATGGGAGTGTATAGGGGCATTACAGATGATACGAATAACTCTCTTTTGCAACAATAGAACCCTTTCCAACAATGTATGATGTGTATTGCCCCAAACTAGAAGACCGTAATTCAAATATGGTAAGATCAATGAAGAATACAACATAAATAATGATGATTGTGGTAAGAACAATTTTAGTCTATTAATAACACCGATATTGCGTGAAATGATTTTACAAATATTATCAATGTGTGGTTTCCAAGAAAGTTTGTCATCAACTGTTATACCCAAGAATTTGGTAAGAGGGACATGGTTCAAAGGGGTATTGTCGAAAATAATGTCAGAGGGTAATGAATTCAAGGAGTTACTAAATAGCATGTAGTTCGTTTTCTGGAGATTAAGTGACAATTTATTTGCTCGTATCCATTGCAATATATTTAATAACTCGGCATTGATTTTATCAACCAGGACATTTGGATTTTTGTGTGAAAAAAATAAATTGGTATCATCTGCAAATAAAATAAACGACAGGGAGTCAGATGATTTACAAAAATCATTTATATAAAGAATAAAGAGTAGCGGGCCTAGCAGACTACCTTGTGGGACACCACAACTAATATTGCATAATTTAGATGCATGCTCGTTTAAGTGTACATATTGCTGTCTGTTAGAGAGGTAACTCCTGAACCACTCCAAAGCCTTTCCACGTACACCATAGTGAGATAGTTTGTAAAGTAAAATTTCGTGATTAATCGTGTCAAAGGCCTTGGAGAAGTCCAGGAATATACCTACAGTGTGTGACGATGTATCAATTGCGTGGGCAACCTTCTCAACAAAAGACATTAAAGCATGAACGGTGCTGTGCTTTTCTCTAAAACCAAATTGGAAGTTTGAAAATACATCATATATCTTCAAAAAGGAGATCATCCGGATATAGATTATTCTTTCCAAAACTTTAGAAAATGAAGATAATAAAGAAATCGGGCGGTAGTTACCAATATCCAGTTTATCACCCTTTTTAAATAACAGAATAATTTTTGCTATTTTCATACAATTCGGAAACTGACCATGTAGAAGTGATATATTAAAGATGTGAACCAATGGATCTACAATAAAGGGAATAATGGATTTTAGAATGACATTATTAATTCCATCATATCCCGAACTTTTCTTATCTTTCAGATTAGAAACAACTTTCATAATTTCTTGCCTATTAGTTGGTACAAGGAAAATAGAATTTGGATTGTGAGGGCCTAAAAACTCTACAAAATTTTTGTTTGAAGGCGGAATGTTTTTAGCAAGATTATCACCTATTGAAGTAAAATAAGTATTAAAAATATTAGCTTTATCTTTGGGGTCTTCAACAATCTCATAATCAAATTTGATTTTATTTACCTCAGATTTATTTTTAACTAGGTTCATTGCTTGTTTGATTACCTTCAAAGTGTTTTGCACATCATTTTTGAAAAGTTTCAAACGGTTTACAAAGTAATTTCTCTTTTCTAATCGAATAATCCGAGTCAAAATGTTTTTATAGGATGTATATTTTCTCCTCGATTGCTCAGTGCCTTTTATTTTATATTTATAATAGAGGATATTCTTCCGATTTATTGATCGCAATATAGACTTAGAAATCCAAGGGAGTTTGGGCGTTTTCTTATAACCATGTTTGACTTTTTGCTTCGGCATGTTAGTATTCAATTGGTTGTTTAATATACTAGAGAATATTTCATATGAACAATTAATTTCATTTCGGAATAAACACTAGACCAATCAGTATTTTCGAGATTAGCACCATGGCGAGCTAAATTCTCTACAGTTATTTTACGTCTACTTGGGTAAGGACTATTGTTGTTAAATGGCTGTGAAACCGTGTAGTGAGTCACAATGGGGTAATGGTCAGATATGTCCGAAATAATAATGTAAGAATCAAAAAGTGGAATAACATTAGAAAAAATATTATCTATTAGAGTAGCAGATTTATTTGCAACACGAGTTGGCTTGGATATAAGTGGCAAGAAAGAAGCAGACAAAATTGTTTCGAGAAACTCTTGAGAAACATTGCTATGTAAGTGCTTCAACAAGTCTATATAAAGTCTCCTATCAAAAAACAATCTTTATTGTTGAAATTGGCATTTTGTAATATGTCAGATAAATGCAATAAAAATTTGTGTGCATTCGAACTCGGGGGTCGATATATCACGCCGACTATTATATTCTTATTACCGGGAATCACGATTTCAATAAAAAGGGATTCAATAATATTATTGCATGTTGAGAGATTATCTAGAACGGTATACATGTAATTAAGTGTTTTAAGTATATATAAAGCAACGCCGCCACCCAGTCTTTCTTGCCTATTTTTATGAATAAAATCGTAGTTATCAATAGAGTATGGGTGGTTGGAATCACAAGTTAACCAGCTTTCTGTGAGACCAATTAGAGATAATGGGTTTTTTGAGGGATTATCAAGAAGCGAAAGTAGATCATCAAAGTGCCTATTCAGACTTCTAATAGATAGAGATGGGGAAAGGAAAAGAAAGTTAGAGTATCCAAGGGCAGCAAGGAGAAAGAAAAACTGAACAAGACATATACTGTACAAAACAAGGAAGATTGCTGTCGCTGAAAGAATGAACACGATTATAAGAGATGGAATAACCACAATAAACAAGGAGAGAGGAACAGACACACGAAGTTCATATGTAAGAACAAAAACATAGAATGAAACTCTGTCGGCATTACGAACATTAAAAGGCAATCGATACATGCAGGGCGTATCATGATACAGCAAAGTTAGCACAACGATCAGCAAAATGCCCTATGACAATAATAATTGCGAAGAAGAAAGTATCTAATGACGATAAATAATCCTTGAAATATAAATCAATAGATGATATGTTGGAAAAAAGAAGTATCGACCTTAAAAGTTAAAACGGTCTCCAAATGAAGTAATATGACAAGAAAAGATTGATAAACAGTTTGCGTTACCTGAGAAAGGAATTATCAAGAATTAGAAGCATGGTTCTTTTCAAATACTGTAATTAACAAGGAAAACAATGGACTAAGTATTGTATTACAATGTTGTGAGAATCAAGCACGGGTCACAATTTAATGCAGAACAAATAATGTAATACTATATATGGTCGATGAAGCCAAGTAAATCCCCTTTTCCTTGTAAGAAGTAAAAAATTTCCTTCTGATAAGTGCCCCTTTTCCTTTCTCTATAACATGCGCCCCTAATTTAAAGTGACTTATAGAGGCAGAGCAACTGTTTCTTTAATTTCCACCAATGCATGCTCGCCATGCTCGCTCGCATTTATAGTTGATATAAATATGTTACTTATAAAATGTCTTTTTAGTCTTTCGCGCGCGTTGTGTGAGTGATATAAGGTGTTGAAAGGACGTACTTGAGAGTTGACATGTTGAATGGTGGAAGTGTTAAAACAAAACAAAAGAAGTTGGTGAATGCTATCCTATACAGAATTATAATCATGATATGTGCTTATATAGCGCCTAACACTTACTTTGTTGGAAGGCTCTAAGCACTCTGCAATAATCCAGCATAATTACCCTGCATGGCTTTTTCAGAGCAGCTGTCACGCGCTCTGCGTTAATTTCAAGGAATAAATTCCTACCAGCTAGGTCCCCATTTACTTCACCTGGGTGGAGTGCATCACAAATGTGGATGAATTTCTTGCTGAGGGAAATCAACATCCTGGAGTGGGATTCGAACTCACTACCTTATGATGAAAGGCGTGAGTCAGAACCACTACGTTTCCAGATTGTGCACACCTAATACATGTACAATAATAAATCCAGTCTTATTTTTAGTTGATTTGATGCCGTCTATACTAGTAAAAGTAGCGCATTTACCCCCAACAAAAAGGAGTAAAATAGACATAAATATTGAACAAAATATATCAGATATTATTTTTGTATTTTCATTTTTTTTTTTAAATTGAAATTTGCCTTTTAAAAAAATGATTTAAATGAGCCAGATCTGAATTGCTCATAATTTCAAAACCCTTAAAATGTATCACAATGTCACCTCACAACATTGGTAGAGTCGTTAGGTACATTTTGTGTGAAAATCAGAGATATCCAACATCACTGTATGGCTGAATATGAGCACAGATTAAAGACAAAATGGCCCAATTGAAAAGTCACAGGACACTGTGCATGCCTGTACATTGTTGTGAAACAGCACATGACTGAATGCATTGATTATGAAACAATGCTTTTTGATATTCCATCCATATTTATTGGTAAATGGCACATGTAGTTAAATGCATTAATTGCAATTGTAAAACAGTGCATTTTGAAATTGTTTAATACTCAGTAAACTGCAATGATAATATAACTTTTGCGAATTTTTAAATATGAAAATAAATATTCATTAATGTATGCTTATTCAACCATGCATGGATCAATGATAACCTCTTATTGTTACATTGTTTTCCTTACTAACATAGAAATATTTTTGAAAGACGAAATCTTGAAACGATTCTACGTTATAAAACTATGAGCAATTGTTTAGGAGTGTAGTTACTTTTTGTGACAATCAACCATCAATTTTTTTCTTCCAAGGGGGCTCTTTGTTTAATTTACAAAAAAAAAGCCCCCTTGAGGTTTCTCACGGGGGTTCTTTTCATGACGGGGGCTACTTTTTGGAATGTAATTTGGTTTCTTAATTTTAGTCCAGCCGTATCGTATAAATACAGCATTCATAGAATCTTACATTTCAGTTAATGATTCCATCCACTATTACTCAAATGGAAATGTTCTATACTATTAGATATTACATCGTGACAAGATATATGTCGTGTAGTCACTTTTTTTAAAATTTATCATTTTGAGCTGTCAAAAATATGTTTCAATAATAATTATGGCATAACTTTGGAAAATTATGAATTTTTTGATAGATATTAATTGGTATACAACTATTTGTTCATGTTATCTTGAAACCATGATTAAATTAACAAGGAAGACAAATAGAGAAACTTAAATTGTTTTATGTGCCTTTCATTTTAAACTTTCGTCCTATTTGTTGACGTGTTTCTCATCATTAATCATATTACTTCATTGTTCACGTACATTCAGCACCTAAGAAATATAGAACTACCAAATTTGCAATACAGTACGAGACTCTGCTTAATAAAGAAGTTAAGAGGACACTGATCAACTGATTAATTTTGTAGAACTCCCAGGGCGGGGGGGCGTACATTTTAACTTGACAATCTCACGAGGAACAAACCACACTATACAACAGACAATAAGATTATATCAACGATTTAATATAGATGATCAACACAAATATCAAGGGTCATATATGGTCACTACGGTGAAAACGTTGCGAGAAGAAATCCCATAGACCAGTACAGACATTTTCTCTCGCGGAACCATTCTTTTATACATGCTGAAGGTATCGCTTATTTTATTATTCTCAATTTGAAGAGTGTACATTTGCTCAACAGTGCAAGTACCGATATCCGTTGCCATCCTCTTTAAGGAACTATTTTGAGTTTTTATATTTCATTTCGAGATTTCAAACAACTTTTTGAACAAATCCAAAGCTTTACAGTGATCTGCAGTCCAAACGAATGACACGTGCAATTTTTTCAACCCAAGGCGTGCAAAACCCTAAAAGTTTTTAAATTTCAAAGGATTTCCTTACTCAAATAATAATATAAATAAATTATTTGATTGTGCTAAAACTAAACAGGTTTTTTTTTTCTCCCTCTCTTTATATGATGTAATAATTATTGTTCGCACTAAGACCTCACAATTCTTAAATTGAATATTATATTTTGGACTTATGCTCCGCCACCCCTGTCGGCTTAGTTCGGCTGAAATTATATCCATGCTTGACTTCCTCCCCTATCTTGAGAGAATTATAATTTTAAAAAGTCATTAATTTCTTTACAAATTTCATTTTTAATGTACTTATTATGAATTGGTGAAAGTGCTTTAGGGGAGAGATCTGTCGTAATCGGCGCTATTTGACAAAAAACAACGCTGCAGAGTCATGTACATTTATATAATACTAAAGTCTAAAATCTGAAAACGCTCGTACGCAGAGACTAAGCTAATAGCCTGCCGCTGGCTGAGCTGTGTACACAACCGATCACGTCCC
Source organism: Mesocentrotus franciscanus (assembly GCA_037976565.1). Classification (NCBI taxonomy): domain Eukaryota; kingdom Metazoa; phylum Echinodermata; class Echinoidea; order Camarodonta; family Strongylocentrotidae; genus Mesocentrotus; species Mesocentrotus franciscanus. The sequence continues at coordinate 31,434,279 of CP137673.1, forward strand.
TAACACCAAGCGAGGAAGCACTGTAATTGGGCGTTGAGGTCGGTACCTTCATTTTGTAAATACGTCATTAAATTCGAAAATGGCGCATGTTAGCTGAGTACGGCAAAATTTGTCGGTAAAAAGTAGGCTCGGATATCTGGAAACCCAGGAAATTTACACCACCGAAACTTGTAAGTTCCATTAGTTAGTTATTTATAATTAGTAATACACCATGTAATTATTTATAAAGGCATTTGACAGTATCCTACAGCAGGATCTGAAAAATGTTGGGTTAATGTGCAATGTACAGACAAGATCCAAGACAGTGTTGCCTCTTTTATTACACACAGCCAGGATAGCGTTGCAGCTATGTGTGCCAAGGCCCAAAGGCTTGAGTTCAAAACCAAGTTGGACCATTCAATTTCAACATGGAAAAAATGCATTTCATGAATAGCGATTTTTTTTGTTTATAAATCTGACATTGCCATAATTTAAAGAAACTATTTACTATGGATGATCAATTCAATGCAACAGGACGACTCCACTCAGATGTTGATACGTGGGACTGCATCCCAACAAATTTCTTACCTTTCCACTTGTAAACACGAACACAAGGGCGGCTCCTGCAGCCGTCAACCCCCATGTAAACAGAGTACCGAATAGGGCCTGAGTGACTGGACTGTAACCTTGCAACATTTTTATAAATGTTATTCAGATCATTAACAAAAATAGTGATTTCCACCACTCCAGTTCGCACGTATAATATATCGGCTCCAGTCAAGATCACAGCTAGACGTGTCGCGCACTCGACCTAGTACCAACGTACCTCAGCATAGCGCTACCCCTACGATCAGGGCAAACCAGCGCGTGCAGGTGCAGCTATAGCCTGGCTAGGCAAATACAGACACCACACTTGATCTCCCGACCCTGCTCCGGAGCAACTGACCCTGTGAAAAAGCGCCACGTCGATAATCATAATGCGTCAGCTGGTGGTGGGGTGGGGTGAGAAATGAGGATGACTTCTAATTATGCAGGCCAACTTCATTACACTTTCTCTTGCCTACAATTTATTTTCCTTGAAGCTGGAGATTGACTGGCTACATGCAATTGTATATAACCACACCCCAAAAGAAAGAAAGAAAAAGGAAATGAGGAGTCAAAGAAAGAAAGAAATAAGAAACAAAACATGATAAGGGGAACAAACATTTAAGGGGGATCGAAACAGAAAGAAATTTGCATTTTGAATGATTCCCCAAATGAAAGTCTGTATCTCATAATTGAACAATAATAAGTCATCTAAAAGGCAGCCAATCAATTATAATTGAACAGCCAAAAATAAACTCTCATATCCCGCATATATTCTCACTTGCTCACTCATTCACTCACTCACACACCATTCATCCGCTCATCTATATATCTATCACTTTATCAGTTTACTCTTTCCATCACTTTCTTTCTTTCTCCATAATACAGTTTTGACTCGCATCTCATTAACCCATCTCCAATGGGAACCATGCAGGTGATTTAGTAGTCAAGAGGTTTTAAAAAAAAAATCTTTATGTTAGGTTATAACTTTATTCATGAGTACTTGTTGGATTTACATTTAGTTTTCCATACTCTGTCATCATCTACCCATCTCTGACCTTCATTCCTTCCCCTCTTTCCACATATTCTTTATACCTCTTTTCTTCTGTCTTTACTCATTCTTACTCATTCAACCTTGCCTGCCATGGCAACCCTTCTCTCTCTCTCTCTTTCATGACTATGATCCAACCTTTTGACTCACAAGACACCTGAAACTCTCCCGATCTTCCCCTCCATTGGTTATTTTACTGCTTGCAAACTTGTGATTAGCCATTATTACTTTTATATTGTAAACATGTCAGCCATATCTTGGCAGCCATCTTGGATTCAAGATGCATCAAAATAAAAATTCAGTGCACGTCAAGTTGTGAAACATGTAGCACTGATTTTGTGTGTGTCTTACACTTATTTATTCAAGCAACCTCTTTATTCTGAGTGAGATCAGATGTCTCTCGATCATGGTAGTATCAGGACCATCGAATTATATATTCCCAAGATAAGTACTTTCTTTAACATTGAGTCATTCACATTCATCAGACTTCACATCTTTTGTCGGATCCATTTTTATATCAAATAAAAGAATCAACTCCATTGCTTCCAGTTCTTAGCAGTTACAGTTAACAACTGAATTTTTCATACCCCTTGTAAATTTGATGTTTTTTGGTTTTTGAAACTCAAGAATGAAAGGTGTATTGATTCATTTGATTGAATTAGTGCCTTTGTTGAATACTTTTAGATGTAAGTTTTACTATGTCACATTCTCAAGAAACATAAAGCAGGACAAATAATTTTTCCACATACAAACTACAAAACTTCCAAAAGGATATGAATAACTTAGTTGTTAACTGTACATATTATTGTGCATGTGTTATCATGATAAACTTCAAATAAAATACCAAAAAAGTAATAAAATACAAAAAAAATAAAATGTTTTATACATGAATGAATAAATGAATAAATGTAAAGATACATGATTACAAACTAGTCTGTTCCATTATAACAGAAAATCTAAATTTTAAAGAGACTGCCTCAAAAGGACAATGCTTATGTACATGTACCTGTATGGCAAAATAATTTAAACTAGATGATGGACTGAAAATAAATATACAAAAATGCACAATTTATACATTGAGAACATAACAAATGTAAGGAATATATACAATACACTTCAGCATGAATTGACAGCTACAAGATTGAAATCCAGCATGTGGATCATTGAAACGAAGGAAACAAGCTTGGAATATTCTGTTTGAAATTGTGTAAACAATGGTCATCACATTTCAGCAAAAGTCTATATGATGGTTGGTGGTTATTTTACCCGACTGCTAAGAAAGCATAAATGCTTGTTAGTAAGCAATCAGAGGACCAACGGCTTTAGGTCGTCTCCGAGGGACCTGGTAATGAGGATTAACGCCTTACCAAAGGGCACTAGCGCATCGACTTGGTTTCGAACCCGGGTCGCCGGATTACAAGACCACTGCTCTACCACTAACAACTGAGCTATCACGCCTCATCGGAGATGCATCCAATCAACGTAAGCCATTCAACATATGTTGGATGTGTGAGCTTTCAAATCACTGGACAGATCAATGTCCAAAGTTCATAGCAATGAGTCAACCAGATAGAATGAATGTGGCAAAGCAGAACCATGTCTGCTTCAGCTGTCTCAAGAAAGCCGGGAAAGATCACAGAATATCCTAGACCGGTTTCCTTCTTTACAATGTTTCAAACATGATTGCTATTGCAGGATTCAATGAGTTATCTCTAAGCAGTACTGGTAAAGCACATTGGTCCACAAGAAACATGATATCAATTGCCTTGTACACATTTAAAATTGTACATAATAGTTTTCATTTTAGAACTTTTCCAATGCTTAAGAGTAGACATATTTACTGAAATGATTAAAAAACAGATATTGTAATGAACTGTGTATCACATTTCTATCAAATAATTATTTTCACAGGTGTATAGTACTACTCATATCATTCATTACAGTTAGTCTGAAAAAATTTCTCTCATTATTCTTGGAATATCTATATTAAGGATAGAAATCTTTTAATGCGTATGTTAATTGATGACATACATACATACGTTATACATACGTAATTACAGACAGGTGTTTGTCAGTAACGTTCTTATATTCTTCAATCCTGATGAATTAGACATAATGGAGAAGACTACACAATTGCTAAAGAAAGCCTGAGAGCACAGCTATGCACATCATCCGGGGATTACTTTCCTGCAATCCCTACCTATGGAATGGAATTAGAAGCATTCCATCTTTCATGAAAATATAAAATATGTACATACCTGTATAACTCTTATTTTATGCTGAAATTCTCAAATGTTTGGTTATAATCACTCTATTAACTGATTGTACATAACTACTACAAATTCATTACCAGTATACTTGTATATAAACAATCATTGGACCTACACAGCTTTAAGTCCTATCCAAAGGAATTTGTAATCAAGGATACGTGCCTCACCAATGGTGACTTGCACATCGACTTGGTTTCATACCTCAGACCTCCTGGTTCTGAGATCCCTTCCCTACCACTGAGCTATATTGTGCCTCCTTCATACAGAGACTACAGTCTTCACAAAAAAAGGCTTCGCTCTTAGCGAGAAATGAACAACCTTACAAAAAAATGCCCGCATCTGCATCATTCAATTCTCCTAAAGTCTATTACAGTTCAGTACTTCATCGGTTAAAGAATATACAGCATCCTTATATTTCTGCTACTTATCACTAATTTTTCAACAGATAGTGGATAATAATGAAAGTGTGCTATCTTGTCTTTGCATCTTCTTCCATTTCATCTGAGGAGGAAGATGATGATGATGTTGACTGGGGTTGTTTGCCAGGAGTATTGAATTCCATTTGCACCCATTTCTTCTGATCCAGGTCTAGGAATTTCTGAATTATTTTTGCTATAATCTCGTGATCACTGCAAAAAAATTTGAGCAAAAGACAGATTATTACAAATGGATATATCAATAAGGAGCAGACAAAAGTAAAAAAAGTTGGAAAACCTAAAATATAATGATGATCCAATGTATAGCATGTCTCTGGTTTAACATATTGTACAAGCCTTTGTACTGGGAATAGTGATTCTTGTAAGAAAGATGGTTTTCTTGATACATATTAATCTTCACAGTCACACAGTGGACTATGGCTTTGTGAAGAAAAGGAATATATCTATACCTAGTGCTAATTTCACACTTTTGAAAGAATGATTTTAAATCTTATGTGGAAAAGGTTTGACTGGAAATCACTGTAAAGTAGGGCTAAAGTCAGACAGAATCATTTGAAAGGCTTCTCTGTATATGTACTTGCTAAGACATATCAAATAACAGTCAATAAAACCTTATCTAACAACTCTCTCATCAATATTACAATAAGACCAATTTTGAAATAATGTTCTGTGTATGTACTGGTATGACCTATAAATGGACTGTGTGTACTTTATTTTGCTATTTGTTGACTACAAGACGTCTACATCACATGGCAACTTTCCCTGGTGCACTGAAATATTATCCTTAGAAATCTAAATAAGCAGGAGACAATGTTCTCTCAAATTTAATTTGCAGAATTGAGGCATGTGGTGTAAATAAAAAAAAACAGCCAGTCTGTGCCTTGTGTGAATTATTACAGGAGTATGAGTAGGCCTATTAATAATAGAGGTGAATAGCAATATTACCTTCCATCCCCAAGAGTGCACTTCTCCGTCAGAGGCAAGGTATAGCCAGCACTGAAGTACAGCATGACGAGACGCCCTCTACCAAAGAATCTGATATCTTCTGCCTCCACCTCAGCTTTCACTATACTGGAGGACTCAGCTATAACTGCATCAACATAATAGAAACAAAATACCAAACTTTCATATTCCGCCGTGAAATTTAAAATCCTTAACTTGGGACACACCAATATCATATCATGCAAATTAGGCTTACCACTTGGTATTCAAATCTCTCTGATAATCTAGTGATATTTGATAGTTCAACACATTTCAATTTCTTTTGATAAGTAATATTTTGGACTCAGCTCTCTAGTCTACCTTAATACAATGAATCCTTCTTTAATCATGATTCCTGTCAATTTGATGGTAACCTTTAAAGGGCAAGTCCACTCCAAAAATAACTTACTTTCAATAGAAGCAGAAAAATCAGACAAACCAATCCAAAAAAGTTTGAGCAAAATCATTGGCAACTCACTCATGAGTCTTTGACGTCATGTCTTCACTATCCACTAATTATTTTCTTTATATTGATATTTATAATATAAATTTCCTATTTTCCCCCTAAGAATTTTATGCAGAAAATAGTATCAATTCTTCAAAGTTCATAAAAGATTTTGTGAAACTTCATGCACGCAATATGATACAAATCATATAACCTGGGCAAAGGCATGGGGAAATCAAGTTTTGGGGGATAAAAAGGGAAATTAATGGGATTAAACTATAAAGCAATTGATAAATAGTGAGGACATGACGTCACAAACTGATAACCAAATTGGCAATTTGTGTAGTGATTTCCATTGTTCCATAGTTTTACATAATTTTTCAAAAATTCATAACTTTCTTATTAGTTATCCGATTTTGCTCAAACTTTTTTTGATAGGTTTGTCTGATTTTTCTGCTTCTATTGAAAGTAAGTTATTTTTGGAATGGACTTGTACTTAAAGCATGTGAGGTCAGTCCCCAGACATGAATAATCAGATCTGACTGATGCATGTTTGTAAAACATGATAAGACAAACACGCAATCTGTTCATTATTGGCTAGAATTATCTTACCTTCAGGCACGTGCCCCCCCAAAATTTCCAAGATCGTACACACTTCCTCATAGACCCCTCCCCAGGACGTCGATCAATTACATGTATGTGCCCCCCAAACATCAAACTCTGGCTACGGCGCTGCTTACCTTGGCGCTGATTTTCTTTTGGTCTCAGGATCTTCTCAATCAAACTGAACCTCTTCAGAAGAATGTCTCCATCCTTATCAATGATGCATTCCTGATGATGGAAAGAAAATAATGTATTATGATAAAAAAAGTAATATCTGAATCAAGTATTAAGTTGCGAGTGCTTTACATTACAGCTGACCTGAATACATATTATCAAGACAAAACTTGGGCTCTTTGAGTTTGTTAGCTTCAACCCCCTCATCCTGAACTCTGGAAAACAATGCTAAACTAAAAGGTAAAGTTAGTCAATAATCAAACAATGCAAGGAAATCTATATTCTATAATCACCATTTACGATTTACTCAAATAGCTTCTTCCCATGGACTATTAAATATTGGAATGTCCTGCCTCATTACATCCTAGATGCCCCTAACATAGATATTTTTAAAACAAGGCTCTGCGCCTTTTTCACAAACAACACCAAGAGGAAATGACTCCACCAGGTCAACCACCAGGTCAACCACCAGGTCAGCCCTCTGACACGATGCAGGATCCCGCTTTGTCGGAGTACCAATCCAGAACCAGAACCAGAATTATTGCAGAAACAGCTTTTGTTAAGTAAAACCAAACAATCAAACAAACAACATAAAAGATTGCACTAATGACTGTAGTAAGCATCCTGTTGGATATAGCATGTGGACTGCAAGCGAATAAATTTCAAAATGAGAGGGGTGCCCTACCCCACATCTCCTTCTAATGATGTTTATTATGCTTGCTTAAAATCTTCTCTTTTTTTTTAGTAAATAAGAATATTTTACCTCCCAGTCATCTAGAGAACATATGGCCACAAATCCACAGCAGATGAGACAGAAGGATTTCCAGAGCCAATCGTCATGTGAGAAGATTACCATGCCACCACCTATAGCGAGGATACCTGATTATGAAAGAAGATAAATCAATATTTGATAGTATTGCCTTTCACATCAAGTCATCATGTTTACATTTTTGTGATAAGTGTAAAAGTTGACTGTGATTATTGTGTAAGTTATAAATTTGCACTACTCATGTTTGTAAATTCAAGTCCTTCACTTTTTTCCTTCTGGGAATCAATGACATAATCCAGGTGGCAAGCAAAAGACTCTGCCTTTGTTATAAACTTATAACATTAACAAAATCATATTTGATAAAGAAGAATACATTATGCCATTACAGTTGTATGTTACTTGTTTATCTAGTGGAAATGTTAAGACAGCAGTGAATGATTTTAGCTTTGGAAAAATTTAATAGAAATCAATTATCAAAGCTGCCTCTTTACCTGCGGGAATGACATGGACATTTCATTTTTTACTGTAGCGAATCCAAGAACAGCTTACATGTATGTGAATGATAAAGACATTTTACATTGTTATTATTCATTAAATGTCTTTTGAGACGATAATTCACTCACCAAAAAATGTAGCCCAAGCTCGAAACCCAGGTGATCTTGCCAAGTGCAACATCTTCTTATTGTGAGCGACAACCGACATGTACACCATCTTGCAGTACGAGATGTTACTATTACTTAAAGTTAAACTTCCAGTTCTTCTAGTTGAATGTAAACTTAAAGTTAAGGAAATTCAATGTAGATCTAGATTAGTCTAGATCTACTCTCTAGATCAAGATGATATTGTACTCCACTGTACTGCCACTGCACTGTTAAGCTGAAATAATGTGATACAACTCAGTCAAAATCAAATTCGGCTGGATAATTTTACAGCTTTGTCTATTTTGCCATCCACTCAGCTGACACGATTGAATTGTCTTCTGCATTCACTTCCTTGTTCCTTGACCGGGCAGCTAGCAGCTAGGCAGTTCACATTCACCCCAGGTCTCAGGCAGCATGAGCTCTTCTCCAAAGATAGTACTGACTAAAAAAGGGTTCGTCTAAATCTACACAGTGTATTTCCTTGTTATCAACCTTTAACCTACGGAGGAAACAATGCACCGTCGACATACAAAAGATGCACAGTACCTTGATCATTTCAGTTGATGTGCCAATTTTGCAAAGGGGGAATTCCCTTTTATCGAGTAAAGATCTCATGTCTTGAAATTGGTTATATGAAAGTTTTGACTTCTACTCAGAACAAATCCGAACTAATAAATATATTTTTTGATATTTCACTTTATTTCATAAATTCTCTACATAAAATTAGTTATATTTTTGGAATATTTTGAAACAAAGTGAACACCGCTAACAGCCTCGCCCTTAATCCATCTTTATTTTCAGCATCGTCAAGAGCCAGAATCAATGAGCTGATAGTGCGGCACGCTCTGGTCAACTACGCCGCGACTAACCGAGCTGGCCGCCGAGGCCGAGCGAGCGAGCTAGAACACGCACCATACCACTTGCAATTGCCGCACGCACTGTCATTGCCGAGCTTAGCTTTGTGATACGAGTTAGCAAGACTATCTTGGATTTTGGTCTGAAATCTCTAAATAAAACTTTCTTTTCTTAGTGCAAAGTCATGGCTCACTTTAGTGGAGCACTGAAGCTTGCTGATCTCGATGACTTTATCACTCCATCGCAGGTAGATATTAAATAGAATTTTATTTTTATCATCAGGATCATTATTATTAGTTACAAAATGTGATTGTGAATAATGTGATGTTTAGTTTTTACTTTTAGTAATTTTTACAAGTTGTATTTGTATTTGTATGTAATTGTTTTACAATACATGATCCCGATCATCTCGACCCCACCCTAGAACTTGATCCCTATCTGTAACAGCTAGGGTGTGGTCATTGCCACATGAGACTTGATCACTAATATTATTAGTTTTAGTGATCAAGTCTCATGTGGCAATGACCACACCCTAGTATTACTAGTAATAAGGTCTATGTAGCAGGCCATGCCATGTATGGTAGGACAGAACCTTATAATTATTATGAACATGTCCATGGATTTTAGAGTCTTTTGCAACTGGTAATCTCTGAATATATCTAAACAAGTACATAATTTATCATTCTTACTGCAAAGCAGGAAGAATATGGACCAAAACTGGACATATTTTTAAAATGTTTTTTTCCCCCATGGAATGGTACAGACTCTTTCATTTATTCTATTTCATAATAAATGTCTGTGTCATCACTTGGGAAAAAAAAAGATTTTGTAGTAGAGGCTTTCCAATGTTTGTCTCTTATTCTATTAACCCACTGCTCCTGTTCGCCCTTTCTTGTGGTACCCTGAAAATGTCCAATTATTCATCGTCCATTGCCAAAATTGTCATTTTCCTTTCAGGAATGCATCAAACCAGTCAAGATGGAAAAAGTAGCGGGTAAACCAGGAGCTATACGAATAGAGGATGATGGCAGCTATGTGCAACTAGATGATGTAAGTTCCCCAAGGTTTAGAATTTTAGAGAAAATTAATGTTCATGTATTTTCAACCTTCTACGTGCTACCAAGTTTACATAGTATGTATTTGTCTTTTTGCATAATACTTTTTATAAGACAACTTTTTAATCAAACTGCATTTTTTTTTTTGCTTTTGTAATTGTTCCATAAAGTTCCATAAAAATGAAATTTGCCATGAAATTTGTGTTGAACTTCAGAGGAAGAAAAGATTTTCCTCATTAAAAAAAATTATATACATGAAAACTAAAGCTTGGTAGTGAAAGGATTAAGAAGATCACATGTTATATGTGATCTCATGTATTTAGATGATATCTAACTTCACATTTCATAAACCCATTTTGAATTCCCGATAAAAGAAGAGCTTTTCTTTGTCCAATTTATGCGTAACATGGAAACTATAGCCGTGACAGTTCAAATCATCTTTAGTTAAGCAAATCACAAGCTGTTAAAAGCACTGTGGAATTCCATACCATGTACCAAAATATTAGACATTCAAATTTTATCACAGAGACAATTTACCTGTCTTATGTTCTGACATGGCATGCATGTACATATATATGCATAATTATTTACAACTGGTTAAAGCTGTGTGTTCATCAGAATGTATTTGATCCTGAATTTATATCTTTTAGGGTAATAATTTCTCATCAGTCATTAATATCCAAGTAAATATTGGTCATTTCTATCCTTGCAGTATGGAGGGTCCAAGAAGTTGGAGAAGGCTCAGATAACACTGAATGACTGCTTGGCATGCAGTGGTTGCATCACATCAGCTGAAAGTGTTCTAATTACACAACAGAGTCAAGAGGAACTCTTCAGAGTGCTGGAGGAAAATAGAAAGCTTGCTGCAGTAAGTCAAGATTTCTGTCACCCACCAAAGACCTGTTATTCCATTTGGTTATTTGTTATCGTTGCTATGACATCAGGGGCCCCTAGACATAAACATTTAAGTCAGCAATTGATTGCTAATTTGCTATGGACCACTATGTACAGTGAGTTGATCGTATCATCAATAGGCCATTTTCATAATGTATCCAAATCCAATGCATCTGGGTCTTTGTGAAGTGACTCAATATGAATTACCGGTACCGGTATTCCATTCACCTGTTTCAAATAATTGTATCTCAATAGTCAGAATGTGAATTGCATACATTAGTTGTTGCTAGGTAGGACAAACATTGTGGCTTGCCCTACCTAACAACGTGTAATATATGAACATATTAGAATTCTGACTATTGAAATACGATTGTTCATAGTAGGTGAATTAAAGAATTTGTAACAAGGCACTTAATACAGATTTTTCCATTAAATTTGATTATATTACAAAAATGGCCAATTGCTAAGGTTTGTCTTATGTAATGTAATCAAACAAGGTTTGTTATGTTATTGACCAGACATCATCTGTGTATCCAATCCCTATTGCTGGGATTATTGCCAATTATTTCATATAACTTGATAATAGCTACATGTCACTGTTTACAATACTATTATTGAACAAGTTGATGCAGATCAGAGCCAGAAGCTTTGTCAACATGGTAATATAGTATTATTGTTGTTTTGCTTTGTAATGCATAAAACATACATGTATCTGGCAATACACTTTAGCATGTTCCAGATACGCATTAGTTTTCAATGCTCCACACTTCGAACGATTCATTGCTTCTTTGCTTTATTTCTTTGCTAGAATGGAGAAGTTAGCAAACAGATGACAGTGATTGTCACCATCTCACCACAGTCTAGAGCATCATTAGCAGCCAAATATAAACTATCACTTCCTGATACAGCAAAGAGGTTGGCTACCTTCTTCAGAGAACTAGGTAACACAAAGATCCTCATTTTCTTTCATCGCTACAATTGTCTTACCAAAGCATATCAAGGACATATTGCCAAAGTAATATATGTGATGGATATGTTAGCTCAAATACGTGTCCTCATCTTTAGGCAGATTGAAAATACCATCTAATGTGAAGGTTGTCGTACAATCATATTTTTTGAACAGAATAGACATGATAACCATGAAATAGGAAAGGGGATTATGGTTATAGGTCCTCCAAGTACGTAATGATGACTATTGTTCTTGAATATTACTAGTCATACTGTCAGAATGTACATGTAGTGTGTATGTTGATGTTCCATAACACTTTAATTGTAGAGGAAACATTCAGGATTGTGTACAAATCAGAGGTTGTGAAGAGAATGCACAAATTTTGAAAGATGTATTGTGAATAGTCCTGTTGATGTTGATATCTGCCACATTTAATAATGTCATCCTGTAGGTGTGCATCATGTGTTTGATGAGACCTTTGCGAGGGACTTCAGTCTTCTAGAGAGCCAGAGAGAGTTTATTCAGAGATTCAACAATCAAGCTACTAAAGGATCACTACCAATGCTAGCATCAGCTTGCCCAGGTAATAGTTTGAACGGTCTTTGGTCAACTAATGGAACAAATTGTTGATTACCACGGTGGACTGTTGTCAGACATACAGTGTATATTTTCCACATACACTTAACAATGTGGGAATGCTGGTTGTGAGTCATGGCAAGTAAAGAGTTGACCATTATTATACAAGAAGTCATCACCATTAAGTTCACTGTAAGCATATCGGATATTACTTATTTCCTTTTATTGTTCAGGCTGGGTTTGCTGTGCCGAGAAGACACATGGCTCCTACATCTTGCCTTACATTTAAGCATGACCAAGTCATCACTATCACCATCCTCTTTAAGTTCACTGTGAGATTGTTGATTGTATTTTTTATTTCCCTTTATTATTCAGGCTGGGTATGTTATGCCGAGAAAACACACGGCTCCTACATCCTGCCATACATCAGCACGACCAAGTCACCCCAGCAGATCATTGGCTCTCTGGTCAAAGACTACGTAGCACAGTCACTCCACGTCAAACCTGACAGTATCTATCATGTCACCGTTATGCCTTGCTATGATAAGAAGCTTGAAGCCTCAAGAGATGACTTCTATGATGATGTGTACAGGACAAGAGACGTTGATTGTGTCATAACGTCAGGTGTGTATTTGTTGTTAATCGATTGATTGATTTGTTTTGCCTTGCCTTGTGTGATATTTTTGTTTTAGTTTCTTGTAAACCGAGTCATTAACCGACCCTTTCTGCATGTGCTGGTCAGTCTTTTTGAATTAAAAAAAAGGTTGAGAAAGCAAGTTCTTGCTTGTAGGTAGGAAATGTTTGCAAACTATACTCGCCAATACTTTGCAAACGTGCATGACATCGATTTGCCATTTCTGGGGGGAAAAAAATGTTGACAAATAATCAGTCTGTAATATAGTCAGAAAACAGGCATATCCTAACTTCTTCTGTGATGTTTTCTGGTTTATTTATAATAAGAACTGTCCAGAGTTTTAGTGAAGTTCTTATTAATTTGTATTTACTTGCTGGGCAGAGGGTATAGAACTATTGAAATTCTACAGATATACATGATGAACCATTGCCCACATATAACATTCTTGTATATTCAAGAAAATGTTGTTTGTATTTTTCCAGGTGAAGTTGATGCTATGCTAGCCAAAGAACAAGTGTTGTTATCAGAAATTGAACCACAGGAGTACCTTGGAGTGTAAGTATATGCATATTTGTGATTAGTGAAAAATATGACAAAATGGAATGGAGGTTTACATAACCAAACAATTCTAAGTACCGTAGTAAATTTGTTCAGAATATTCTGGAGTTTCTTTAAGGTTTTAGGGAAGAAAGGATAAACAGAGATAGAGACGAGATAGAAAGGAGAGAAAGAGAAACAATGATATCTGAAGAATAAAATTGTCCTGTTTACTAATTCATTATATCATATTAGGTCATATCCTTTGGTCTCGTTGGGGTATTATATACAGATTTCCGTTCGGTGAGAGTAGTTCTGTTGTAAGTCATTCTGGAGGTGGATCTGGTGGTTTTCATGAACACATTCTACGCCATGCAGCCAAAGAACTGTTCGGAAAGGAACTGGGTGAACTGCAATACAAAATTATGAAGTAAGTAGGCATTGGTATATGATCAACTTTTCTTCTCTTCAGGAAGAATGTAAAAAGTACATCTCCTGTTCCATTGCTGTTGTACTATCGAGCAGCATCTTCTGTAAAAAAGGAAACTTTACAACATGAACATTTGAGAATTCTTCGTCATGGTTGTATTCATGGCTAGAAGCTTCCCAGTTACAAATACGTATGTTTTATTATTGTTGATTGATATGGTTATATGTGTGGTTATAGTGAATTTTGTTTATGGTAGATGATGACTGATTGATTTTATGGCGTGTTCTCCCGAATACATCTATAGTTTTGCAGAAAGAAAAAAAACTCAAACTCAATTTATTTGCACTCTTGACCTACATGAAGATGGCTAATCAATTTTTTCAGAGGTATGATGCATAGACAAATATGAACAACTTTTGTTTTCAAAATTATCAACAAAATGATCTACCTGTAGTCCTCAGATTATTCAATTCAAAAGTTCATCTAATCCATGGCCATCCAATTTAGGAACAAAGATTTCAAGGAAGTGACAGTGGAATCCGACGGACAGCCTTTGCTGAGGTTTGCTCTGGCATATGGCTTCAGGAACATTCAAAACCTGGTACAGAAGATCAAGAGAGGAAAGTCGCCCTATCACTTTGTTGAAGTCATGGCTTGTCCAGCAGGTATGTATCCAACTGGATTTCAGAGTTTTAGTTGTTATGCAAACATGGAAAGGGTTCAAACATTAGAAGGGTTTTTTATATTAATTTTAAAAAATGATACTTAAAAATTGATACTTAAAAATTGAATTGTGTCTTAAAATGTCAATATATTAGAACAGCAGCAATAAGACAATTTGGGTTAACTATCACCATTTATCGGAAATATACTGTTAGTAGCGAGCAGATGTAATCAATTTGGGTCATTCTTTATCATACATTTGCAGGCCCAGTGTTGAAATAGTGCAATTAAAACAAAGCAAAATAATTTGTTATTGTAATAATACAATCAACATTTAATTTATGAATAATCAAAAGTCAAGTATTGATTATGATCTAAGTGAAGATCAACATTATTGTAAAGGTTTGAGCTTCATATGGTTTAGTCAGATCCTTATCGATAGGAAACATCGATAGGAAACGCCGTTAAAGAGACCTTTATTTGTTTTTGGTCAGGCTGTGTGAACGGAGGAGGGCAGATCAAGGCTGAAGAAGGCATCACAGCAAAGGAACTACTCGCGGAAGTTGAAGGACTGTACAACTCTGCTCCTACGAGGAGACCCGAGGAGAACGAGATAGTCCAGACTCTTTACGAGGAGTGGCTCGGAGGAGTGGGCAGTGAGAAAGCAAGGTCTACGTTGCATACGCAGTACCATGCGCTGGAGAAGAACACAAATGCTCTCAACATCAAGTGGTAGAACAGGAACTGGGATAATAATAATAATACTACTCAGTTTGTATATAGCGTAAATTACAATTAAGTCTATAAGCGCTTCCAAACTTGGACATTATTACTCCGGCTTCAGCTGTGCTGCCATTATGGCGCTCTAGCATTTCAAGGAATTAATTCCTGCCAGGTACCCATTTACATGACGTGGGTTGAGTGTGGCAAATGTAGATCAATGTCTTGCCAAAGGACACTAGTGCCGCGGCGGGACTCGAACCGCGGACCTAATTGTGATCGACAGTCCAGCGACGTAACCACTCGACCACGACACCTCTACATGGGATGTGTTGTCGTGGCGACCGAGAGAGAATAGGATATATCGGAGGAAGAGAAGAGTTGAGTTTGAAACATCTCTGTAACACTCAGGGATGTACATTTGTGTATTAAGTGCATGTATTTTACTCTGCCATATTGTACAGCAGTACATGTATGTGCTGTTGTTACAAGATAAGAAAAAGTGTGTATAAGAACAGGGGTTCAAGGTTTAATATGATTTATTTTCAAATTCACTTAAAATTGTGTAGGATTACTAGATTACAAAGTGAGGCAGAATATTCAGAAGGAAATTATGTTTGTGGGTAATAACTGCCTGCCATTTAGTCTGTACGGATTGAGTAAATGTACTTTGAAAGAAAACAAGAGAAATACATGTATGCAAAGGTCTCTTTTTACATGTATTATAATCATCTTGCTTGAAATTTTCCTTGTTTTGTTTTTTTGACAGCATTTTTTGAAATTTAAATTTTGATAAGGATAAAATGGTGTCAGTCAAGAGAATGATATGAATTTAAATAATGTAATAGAGGTAGCAATTTGTTAAACTTCACATCAAATTCAGAAATATATTTGTCAATTTTTATGCCTCCGCTACAAAGTAGCCGGAGGCATTATGTTTTCTGGTTGTCCGTCCGTACGTCCCGTTCTCGTGATCGCGTTATCTCAAGAACCGAATGATGGATTACCGCCAAACTTGGGTCATGTATGTATCTTGCAGAGCCAATGAACTGACTAGATTTGGGGGTCACGAGGTCAAAGGTCAAAGGTCACATACTCATTATGTATGCAAAAATGGCTCATGATCACGGTATCTCAAGAACCGATTGATGGATTACCGCCAAACTTGGGTCATGTATGTATCTTGCAGAGCCAATGAACTGATTAGATTTGGGGTCACGAGGTCAAAGGTCAAAGGTCACAGGGCTCATTATGTATGCAAAAATAGCTCGTGATCGCGTTATCTCAAGAACCGATTGATGGATTACCGCCAAACTTGGGTCATGTATGTATCTTGCAGAGCCAATGAACTGATTAGATTTTAGGGTCATGAGGTCAAAGGTCAAAAGTTGTGGGGCTAATTATGTATTTAAAAAAAAGCTTGTGATCGCATTATCGTGAGAACCGATAGACAGATTACCATCAAACTCGAGACATGTATATGTATATATTGCAGAGCCAATGAACTGATTAGATTTTAGGGTTATGAGGTCAAAGGTCATGGGGCTCATTATGTATGCCTATAAATAGCTTGTGAACGCATTATCATTAGAACCAACAGATGGATTACAATCAAACTTGAATTTTAAAAATTGCTTCCATTTTGGTTTGTAAAATTGCTCTATGGCGGAGGCATCATTTTTGACTGCGCGCAGTCGAAGTTCCATCTAGTTTTTCTTCTGCTACGGACAATTTCTTGTATATTCAATCCGTTAATGACTTCTATTTCTTTTTCTTTTTTCGCATAGAAGTAAGCTTTTTATTGAATCCGGATCCATTTCAACATGTGTCTTTGTATTTTAGACATGTCATTTCGGTTTCCAATTCTTCAACACAATTTTCCTCTTTTCTTTTCTTTTTTCTTTTTTGTTTTTCTTTTTCAAGTGAATATTGTTTATATTTACATCCTGAAATGACTAAAAACAGATCTGGGTAGTTCCAAGCAATATCATTTTTATTTTTAATTGTAAGCATGTTGAAAGAAAAAATATTGGCCTTTTTTTAATACAAAGTTTGTTTGGGAAATACTGACAAGATGGCTATAATTTTTTAGACTAGAAATGTTAATATCCACTGTTCATTTTACTGATAAATAGATATTAATGTTTTTAGTTTGGGAAATAGTACTTATAAAGTTCAGGTGTGATTCTGTATATTGTATGATGAAGAACACGTAATTTAAATTGTAAATTATGGAGAGATGACTATTATTAAAAGAATATTTGAAAAAAAATTGTAGCTAAGTTCTAGAGTAGTGTTTTGGGGTTTTTGTAAATTGAAATATCTAATTGTGTTATAGTTATGGTGAAAACAAAGAAAAAGAGAAAGAAGAATAAGAGAGAGAGAGGGGAGGGGAAGAGAGAGTGATTGAGAGAGAGAGAGAGAGAGAGAGAGAGAGAGAAAGAGATGGAGAGGAAGTGTGCTAGCATAAGAGAGAGGGAGAAAATTAAAATCCAAGAAATGCCTGTATGGAGAAGCAAAGAGAGATAGCACACAGGCAGGACAGAGAGGGAGAGGAAATGATGCATATGAAATCAAGATGTATAGAATATGAGAGAGAGAGAGAGAGAGAAAGAGAAGGGGGGCATGTGACCCACCTCTCCAAAGGACACACAAAAATGATGAGAAGAGAGCAAAGGAGATGGGTGGGAAACTTGAAAAGAAGATGATTTCCACACCCCCTCACTCGTTGGTCTTGTGCTCTATGTAGTATGTCACTTCTTGCTTTAACGTTACTCTAAAGATTGATTAAAAACAGTCTAATCAAGGATGCCATTCAGTTCCATGGCATCATGCTCACATCTGACTAACTCCCTTTAAAAAAAAGTGGAATCCTGGAAAGGAATCATTAACAAGACCATAAATGGTGTTACTACACACTGGCGAATCTAGGAGAGGCACAACCGGTCTGTGCCCCCTCCCCCTGCCTCCCTGTAAAGCCCAAGTGGCATACCTCAGGTAGACAGTCGTAAGAACGTACTTCCCTTTTCAAATTCAACCCAGATAGAGGCATTCAAAATGTGATTTTTATTTATTTATTAATTTTTTTTAATTTTTAATTTTTTTTTTAAAAATAGTAAAAGGGCACAAAGTCCTATCATTGTGACCTTTTATTTTTTAAAAACATTTTTGAATGGCATATTAAGAACTTTTGTTTGCGGGGGGGGGGGTCAAAGAGTTGCTGCTAATTAATTATCTTGATTACTTTTGAAGTGATCTGTTACACGACGAAGACGGCATCATGACATTGATGCTGCCATGATTGGCCAAGAATATGACATCATCGATGTTGTTTTCTCGGAACGAGTCGGGCCAGGACGAAGACGGATGCCGGGGACGGATGAGAGAGAATTTTCATCAGTATTCTGTTATTTAAGGTATTTACCCGTGATTTGTCGACTATGGACAATGGTGAGTGTACCTAAAAATACCCTTGCATGTAATGTTATTAAAAATATGAGATATAACTCACGCATTTGGAACACATGCAATTTCGCGGATTTAATGCTAGCTCAGTCCCATGCGTTATATTTTTCGTTAGTTGCAGTAAGGCTTTCATTCAAGTTTCAACACGTTACGAATCAAACATTCTTAGTTTTTATACGCATTGGCTTGGCTCTGAATGAAAATTTAAGATGGGAGCTGAGCTCATCCTGATCGTTTCCAAAACGACACACGTCAGTCTTGAGTGCCTTTGAAGTTTGAGAACAAAGTTTAACCAGAGGAAACAAGTGACGCGACGTGCGGTGTGAACGTTAAAAAAAAAAAATCAGTGGAATTCAAATTCAAACAATTGATAAGATATACAAAAATGATAAGCATGATAAGTGTAATACATGCAAATGATAGCTGTGTCTCTTTTCTATTATTAGTATAGCCAAGCATATTAAAAAGTTTGTTTGATGATCATGTCGATTTCTTGTCAATACTAAAAATGAGAAAGCACATTCACCAATTAAGGCCTATGGATTTGAACCTTGCACATTTCTAGATCTAGTAATTCTACTGTGATCTTTTCTTTGTGTTTCTTTATTTCTTTTGTTTTAAAATAATTTTGTGGTTGTGATTGATAAACAAATTAATCTTACTATTATTTATATTCCAGTGGTATGATACTTTTAACTCCTTCCATGCTGTACGTATGTGGCAAATCCCACCCAAGAAATTGAGCTTTAAAAATGTGTTTCGACTATTAAAAAATATCTACATTTTCTTCCAAAAAATAGAATCAGTCACTCTTTCCTGAAGTTTGTATCTATGAAAGACATGTTACATTTACATGAATATCATGTAATAAGCTTCTATTACATACAATATATATTGAGATCAAGTAAAGTTGAAAGCTAAAGGGTTACTAGTTTTAGTTTAGCTTTGATGCTAAATTGTGTTCTCTTTTTTTGTTTTTATTCTCAGCAGGGCCATTCTTCCTGTGCAGTTGCTGTGGGACTCAGTTCCCATCAGCTCTGTTGCTCTCCCAGCATTGTGCCACTCATCACCAAGTCTTTGAGCTCTCTCCATTCATCAGCATTGGAAGCATATTACCAACTGGACAGGGGACACTCCCCCAGGCTCCACCTAACTCTTATGACATCGTCAATCAACCAATCACCAGGAAGCCAAGTGGCCATGACATCACTCTTACACAACTACAGACTGTGAACCCATCTTCACAGGCCCACTTAATGCCTTCCCCTCATCCCCTGCCACAACAGGGCGTGGACAAACGTGGCAAGAGTGGTCAACTACCAGTCTTATCTTCAAATACTGCTGCTGCAAAGTTTGGATCAGGGTATTTTGCCATGTCAGAAGCAATCCAATCAGAAACCACAAATGTTTCAACCCAGTCCCGAGAGGGTACAGAGACACAAGGAAACACTCAGTACACTTTTGTTGTAAATCCAACGTCAACATCAGAAGCTCAATCTTATAGAAACTCAAGTAATCCTTCGGACAGTGATGGAAATCTGAGCATGCAAACTACCAATCAAATTGGAAATCAGTTACAACCCATTGTTGTCACAACATCCATAACCGAAAATGAAGCTGGACTAATGCAGACACACATGGGAGGAGCGATGGCAGTCCCCGGCAAATTTTCTGTCATTCAAAGCAATAAATGTGGTCCAACAGGACAAAGAGACAAAATAAACAAGGATAATTCTCATATCCAGAAACAGATGTCACATCCTGTGACCAAAACTGTTCTTACTTCAATGGTATCTATGAAAAACAATCTAGGCTGGACAAACCAAGCTGAAGCTTCATTCAGACTACCTTCATCAACACTCGGTGTCCTTCCATTACATCAGCAACAGACTGTTCTACTAACCAGTACCCCTGCATTTCCCATGGGTGTCCTTACTGCAGTGGGTGTACCTCAGACAGAACCTGTCATAAAACCAACCAAGCCCCCTAGAGGTCAAGGCCCAAGACCATTCTCCTGTCCGACCTGTGACAAGACGTTCACTCTCAAGTATAACCTACAGCAACATGAGGTAAGTTGAAATTGGTAAAGATACAGGCATATAGATTAAAAGGGACTAATCAACAACAAAATGATTTTATACATCGTTTAAAAAACTACATCACCCCAAATATTTACCATCTTCAAGTGGCTTAAGTATTATGAACACAAGGGAATTATCTTTTTTCCTGTAGGCTTAATACAAGGACTACCTTGCCCCATTGTCAATCAGATTCAGATTCAGATTCAAATTCTATTGTCCACATTAAACAACACAGAAATTTGGGCTCCACTGGCAAGAGATAACAATGAATAATATAAGAATAGTAATACATAAATGTGCACAAAACAAAAACATCAATTAGATTTACAAACAGTTTCTAGCAACAACAACAACAACAGCAATTATCAATTTGATAGATTTATGTTAAGTGCTGATTATATTTCTTTTGTTTTGTCTTTATGAAATGGACAGGTTTATGCTCACTCTGATGACAGACCTTATGCTTGCTCCAAGTGTGATAATGCTTTCAAGCTGAAAGGACATCTCAAGGAACATGAACATAATTCACATAGTGGGGAGAGACCTTTCAAGTGCACACAGTGTGAGAAAACCTTCAAACAGAAGAGCCATCTCACAGGTAACTACACACCTCTTATTGCTCATGATCCATGTCTTCAGTCTCTGTTCTATGTCTGTCTGTCTGTCTTCCGTCTCTTTTTTTCTTCTTCTTGTTCTTTAACTATCCATTGATTTGTTTTGGCTTATATTCCTATTTTGCTGAATAGTGCATAATTATCAAACGTGTGACATGAATCTAAGGATATTGGGATAATTGGAGTCCTAAGTACATTGTACTATCTTTTAATGGAATGATAAAGATGAGGGGTTAATCTGAATTGCAGTGGGTCATTTGCCCAAGTACCCTGCAAATTTCAAGCTCTCCTTATAAACAAGAATTACATATCACAGCAACACAAATATATGAAACAAACCAATTTAGAAACCTTGGAGTTACCATAAGGCCGAGTTGTTCCAAGCTCTCTGGTTGCACGTTTCATTTTGTATTGTGGACTATTGTCACTACTGCAGAGTATTAAATAACTGATGGGATTCTCATTTTACAAAAGGTCATATGTCCATTCATGATGGAAGCAAACCTCACCGATGTGAAACCTGTGGACTTGTCTTCCGCCAGAAGCAGCACCTAAAGCGGCATGCCCTTACGCACACGACTGGTAAACGACTCTTCTCCTGTCCTCATTGTCCTTCAACATTCAACATCAGCAGCGACCTGAAGCGTCACACCCGCATCCATACTGGAGAGAGACCATTCCGCTGCAGCCACTGTGGGAAAGGCTTTGCTAGGAAACAGGCTGTCAGGATACATGAGAAGATTCATTTTAAACCCTTCACCTGCCAGAGGTGTAATAAGAGCTTCAGGGACCTACAGGCACTGGCTGACCACGAGAAGAAACATGTCAAGTCACTGTCACATGATTGCAGAGAGTGCGACCAGAGGTTTAGTCTTTTCATGGAGCTCAAGGAACATATGAAGATTCATACAGGTAGTGTGAATGTCTTTAAAAACACTTTGGAAGTGTTTTTGAACTAAATTGAGTTTATTGTTATATTACAGAAAATAAATTTGGGAAGAGAAAATATTGGTGAAATATGAGATGTCATATCAGTCAGATGGATCAGCAATAACATTTTGTAAAGCTGAAAAAATAGTTTCTCATCCAAATGAATTGATTACGGTACTTGTATACATAGCTTTGAAGAAAAAAATATCTATGTGTGAATCATTTGAATGTGTATATTGAGAAAAAAGGTTTGTTGATACACATGTGGCAGTTTGATTACACTTTCATTTAGAATAAAGAAAAATTCCATTGCTTTGACAGATTGATGACATTGTTTGAATGCAAGTTTATGTGTTGTCTTTTTTTCTCCAGAAAAGAGCATGGTTGTAAAGAAAAAGAAGATTGCTAATCGGAAGAATGTGGCAGCACCACCAAATCTCAGGGTAACTTGATAACACTTTATTTGTGAAGGCCTTCAGTGAAGATAGAATCATGAAAGTTCTTGTCAACCCACTTTCCTGCTTTCTACCTATAATGATATAATAATATAAAGCCTTCTTTTACTCTTCCGTATATTTGTAAGTAAATGAATTAGGATGAAGGTCTGAAAATATGTTTGATTTAAACTTTCATCCCAATGCAACTCAAAACTGGTTTATATGAAGCAATATTTGTTTTGTGTGAGGTTGTTCTATTATAATCTCTTACTTTTCCTAAGTTTTTGCTTTTCTCAACTTTGCTAGTCGCACCAGGTCTGTAGATCCATGGGCAAAATAAATGTACACATAAAAGTGAAGAATACACAATCTAATCGTGAAGAAAACTGCAGTTTTACATGTATCATTACGTTATAATAAGTTTTTGTATTCTTTTTATTAATGAAACTTTGATTCTTTTTATTAATGATAAAATCCTTATATTCTATTTCACTTTTGTATGGTTATAAAAGTAGTTAAGTTTTCATAATCATATACTTTCTTATCCACATTTTATAATAGATGACAAGGCAGAGAACTGCAACAGCAAGGGCATCTCACAGGAAAACTAAGCCAAAGTCTTTAAGACGCACAAGAAGAGAGCAAGATTCAAATGAAATTTCAGAATTGACTGATGATGAACAGCTACCTTGCAGTGTTTGTCGAAGGGCCTGTCGAAGGTGCTACCTGTTACGCCATGAACTGAAGTGTCATGGCATACAGCATACTCTCTACCAGTGTGAAGAATGTGGAGAAACGTTCACTGGACGCAATGCTCTAACGACTCATGCCCAAGAACACAAGAACCCTGAGAGATTCAGGTGTGACCGATGTGACAAGGCCTTCCAGTATGAGTCTCAGCTACGTAAGCACCTAGTCAGTGCCCATGGCGTTAAGCCCTTCTCTTGTGATATCTGCTCAAAGACCTTTGTACAAAAGAAGTCCTACTTGGAGCACAGTAGAACATGTACAAAGGAAGATACTGTCAGTTGTGAGCTTTGTAAAGATGTCTTCAAGCAAAAGGTGTCGCTGCTGCGACACAAGGTCAAAGCTCATGGCCTACGACCATACTCCTGTTCCATCTGCGAAAGGGGCTTTGCAAACAAGGGAACCCTTCAACGACACATTGTAACCCATAGCAGCGATCGTCCTCACCACTGCCAGTACTGCTCAAAGACATTCAAGGAGAAGCGACAAGTGGACCAACATGAGAAGACCCACAGAGGTGAGAGACCATTCCAGTGTTTCCAGTGTGGACTCTCCTTCCATCGCAAGGCGTACCTGGAGCGCCATGAAGCCATTCATACAGGAGAGAAGCGGTTCCAATGTCCTCACTGTCCGACAGCCTTCTTCATGGGCCATGACCTTAAGAGACATCTTAGGATCCATACGGGAGAAAAGCCATTTATCTGCAAGATCTGTAAGGTATGGGCAGCCTTTTACTATTATACATCATGGTAAAACAGATGAAATTATTTCAAGTCACCTAGAGAGGCAAAATCATTTTTATGTAAGAATTCTTGAGATTTATCGGAGTTCTATCTTTTTCTTTCAAGTTTTAGTTTTATAAGCATACTATCCCTCAAGATCTTTTATTTGGTATAAATATTCTTGTACAGTGTGTAACACTGTTATCATCAACCACTATAAATACACTCAAGTTCTTTAGGATGGAATGCAATATGATCAAAAATTTGCTGTGATTTTACCTGACCAAACTTATTGATGTCTTTAATTTCCCATAAACACAAGTGATTATTATAGTCGAAAGATCAACAAGTGAAGAACTTAATTTTCATATATTCATCTTTTTGCATCATTTTCATGTATTCATCGTGGAATAATTAAGTTCATTTTTAAAATGTTTATTATGTTTCTCTTTGTGTATGGCCACCATTGCAATTTTGCACATACGATGAACTTATACATGTAGGTGTGAGTAATCAATGATTGTATGAAAATTTAGATTATGATCTGTTTATCTTTCTTATGCTTCAGAAAGCATTTCGAAGGAAAGCAGCTGTGGCCTTTCATGAGAAGCAAGTTCACATGAGGAAATTCCAGTGCAGCTACTGCTCCAGAAAGTTCTTCACCAAGTCTCAGCTTGATGCTCATACAGTCATACACCTGGGTGTTCCTCGTCCCCAGATTCCCGTAGAAAATTCTGGTCAGTTTCTTGACATATTGACTTCTCTAGTGCAGTATTTCAAATGTGAATGTTGAACAAAAGTAATTACTCCGTATTGACAATAGCAATGCTAAAAGCTGTCTGTTATTATTTATTGTCAGCTAAACCAATTATTCAACACATAGGTGTAAATGAATTCACTAGTTTCATAGACCTTGTATTTAATTTGTGTATTGGTCAAGTGCTTACCTGAGTGATAGATAATAGGAATATGACAGAAATTTTAGGAACATTAGAGATTGAACTGATTAGGAAACTAATTCTTTGCCATTTATGGTCACTAATGAAACAAAGAGTGGACCACTTCCATCAACTTTATATGTCACTTATAGAATAATATATGGAAATATTAGAAAAAATTGCAGTCGAAGGTTTCAATCCACAGCAAATTGCAGAGGTGTAGGCTGCCATTTACTTTATTTAAAGGGACTTGGTAACATTGTTCAGATGAGAGAAAATGGTGCTAGTGTAGTGACTTCAATGCTAGATGTACAATTAAAGATAATCTGAAAGTTTGAGTGAAAACAGACCATTAATAACGATAAAAATTGGGAAAAACTGATCTGATCGATTCCAGAATTCTCCCAACTATATTATTATATTTTAATTAAAAATTGTCACAAAGCAATGAATTGGCTCTATATACATGTACCATTCCTAACATTCAAATATTTTTAAAAGCCTGTTTTATGTCTTATTTTCATGGAAAAACGGTTGGGAAAATTCAAAAATTGATTGGGAGAATTTACTGTAAGAGGGTGTCGCACAGTGACGCCTTCAAAGAAAACCATAAATATCTTTGTGTTTTGAGAATTTTTTCAGGATTTTTTGCATGTTAGAGGGTTAGTACGGTAGAAGGAATATGATAAGTGACATTTCATACAAAAATCACACATTTTTTCATCAACCTTCAACAATGTTACCGAGTCACTTTAATATAGTACAATTACTCATTTAACAAAGTATCATTTGTATTTTTAACCAGATCCACGTCATAGGACTGGAGATGCTGAAGAAGTCTCCTCAGCTCCCATTAGAATGAACTCTAAGGCTTCAGATCTTGCTCCATCTCTAGACTCTGATGCTCCTACTATGCAGCACCCTACAATGGCTGCATTGACTCCAAGCATTGATGCAACCACTAGCAGTTGTGAATTACAGGTGAGTAGTTTAATAAATAGGACTTGTGAGGAGCATTGATCAAAATATAAGATTCTTCTTCTTCTTTTTTTCTTCTTTTTTCTTATTCAAATTTTACAGTATGACATAGGAACATCAGCTAACACATCAAATGGGGATCCTCATGATTATTTAGTTGATTTGACGGGTAAAATTTTATTTGAAAGTACACAGTTTTGCTCATAATCACACTCTTAAAATTACAAACACACAAACATGTGCATGTAGAATTGATGTAAAGGATAGATAATTGATGTTAGAAATGATAAACACTAGATTTCCCTCTAAATTAAGAATTTTGTCAGAATTAATTCAATTGTTAAAGAATGGTTCCAGAGTGATCCTAGGTCATGTAATTTCCACTGGTACGATCTTTACATAGAAGTATTATCCAAATGCTTATACATAATGTATGCCTTTATCAAAACTGAACATCCTGTGTAATGTATCTTGTTTGTTTGTTGTATCTCATGATAGGAAGGATCTGATTCTGATGATCTGCCCTGTCCAGCTTCTGACCTTCCACCCAATCATAGTTCTACATCAGGTCAAGAGAGCAGTAGAGGGACATGTATGGGACTAAATTTTTCTTTTACTACTGAGAAATATCATTTTCTGTATTTTATTTAGATGTGAACAACTGAGAACAGATAAATATTATTTAATTAAATTGAAATATAAGTTTGTGAATTGCATATTTTTGGTTCTTTATTTCAAAATATCAGTGTGAAATTTAATTTTGAAAAACCAGAAACTTGAATATTCAAACCCGGGTTTCGGCGTGACGGTCGGGGACTGGGCGGGGAACCGTTTCGACTCAGGCCTATAAATAACCTCTGTGTTCTACTTCATTTTTTAAAAATTGAGTATGAATGACATAGCAATTGTAACCGGGATGTTACAGAAATACATGTAGCTACGTACAAAATGTAAGTTATTATCCAATTTAGATCATCTTGTTGTCCATACACCTCTCAGATAATTTGTACCAGGAAAGTGCTCTTAGTCTTTCTGGTTTTACCGGGATTGAATAACTTTTGAAGCTTTTGGTTTTTTTCCTGAGTTGGGGGGAATAAAGATATTGAATGATACTACTATAGAGAGTTGGGCCTAATTTCTTATCAAGTATATATTTGATATAATCAGAATGTTGAGAATGCCATTGCGTTTTAAAGACGCACGTTCCCCGTATTCCAGAGGGCGTTCAAAATACGTACGCGCTGGCGGACGGTGCTAGCTGCCTATTGACACCAACAGAATACGGCTCTTACGCAGATGGCATGTTCGAATGCCCGACCAATGCCGATTATCGCGTACATGTGCCGAAGTAATACCAATCGCAGTTCGGCTCTAAGATTCGGCTGCTGTTTCCGCTCACTTTCATGACGTCACGATCGGCAGCGATCAGCTGGCTTGGCGAAGGCAGGCCGTACTACATTCACGTAAGTCCCCTGCGTGTGCTCCCCCTATTACAACAAGTTAATACGCGTCAGGGAACAAAGCCTAATGAGGTATGACGTAATTTTTTCATTTACATACAGTCAATTAGAGCCCATTGATGGTAATGGTAATGAATATTCATATAACTATCAAGAGTTGACCTAATTCGCATACGCGCAAGGTAAACAAGATTAAACCAATAAGCGTAGTGTGCACATGGCATAGCGCCAGTCGTTGAGAGTTATTGTAATGCCCCCTCCTTGAACTTTGATTGACAGCTGTATGTAAATTAGAAGTCGATCTTCGGAACCAAGATGGCGATGACTAGAGCAGCGATAACTACACTGGCGGGATTGTGCGCCTTTAAGCTTGAATTTGTAGATATTCTATCAGATGGACCACATTCCACTCTATATTTTTCTTTCTCGTGTCATACCTTATAGCTCAGACCGATCCATCAGATGCCACTGATGTCACATTTTTCCTGTGTAATTCCTGTGGCAGTCTGTTCCCCAGTGCAGCCATGTTAGCCAGACATACCCAGCTACTCCACAATCCTTCCCTTACCATCAATAACCCTGCTCCTAAACCCAAGTCCACCAAGAGACAGAGGACGAAGCGTGAGAGGAGGAGTAAGATGAAGAAGAAAGACACACCAAATGCTACGGATGGGAATGTAAAGCAACAGATGTGTGCTGAATGTGGGGAAGAGTACATGGGTGATTCGAATGCCCATGAATGCCTTGATGCAAGTAGTGTACCCGTGTCTCCTGGTCCAGAAGTTATAGAGGATCCAGGACCTGATTATGTGGACCAGTATCCTGTCCGGACCGTCGGGGAGTCCAAGGAGAAGGATGAGTCTCTGTATTACTGTGGACACTGTGACAAGGGCTTCAAGAAGATGAGCAGTCATAACGTCCATCAACGGATCCATACAGGAGATAAGCCATTTGTTTGTAAGTTCTGCAACAAAGCCTTCTCTGTCAAGAGCAATCTTAGACAACATGAGATAGCTAAACACACAGACGAGAGACCGTATGAGTGCTCGAAGTGCGATGCCAGATTCAAACAGCATAGCCATCTGAAGTCACATGAGGAGATCCATGCAGGCACCAAGAAGTATGAATGCACCGTCTGCAATCAGAAATTCAGGCAGTCTTCACATCTACAAAGGCATAAACTGATTCATGATGGGATTAGGCAGTACAAGTGTGAACGTTGCCCCTCTGCATTCAATCTGGTCAGTGACCTGCAGCGACATTCTCTGATCCACTCGGGAGTTAAGCCATTCCAGTGTGATCAATGCGGCGTTTCCGACGCAAGTTTCAGCTGAAAGTCCACCAGCAGATGCACACGGGAACTCCCCTTCAGTGTCCGCATTGCAGGAAAGCCTTCATGGACAAGAAGTGCTTCGAGCCATGTTTCTGCTCATGAAGGTAAGGCCCTCCACAAGTGTGATGCTTGCGATAAGTCCTTCAGCACAGAGTACGTCCTGAAGCGTCATTCATGTGGACAGAAGACTGTTAGATGTTTCAAGTGTGAACAGTGCTCCAAGTCTTTCAAACGTAAAGATACCTTTGATAACCACAAGTGCAGAGCTAGAACAGAGAAGAAAGCATGTTCATCATCAGCTCTTTAAGTTGAAAGGGACCATCAGATGCTTTGGCAAATAAAAGAATTCTAAAAATTTTGTTGAAATGTGTGGTATAATATTCAAGTGAAGTCAAGTCTACATTCTCATTTTAAAGTACATTCAGAGGAACATATTGAGTTGAATTTGGTCAGTAACTAATCTTGATCTTAATTCCAATAATTTTGTGTGAATGTTATTTAGGATCGAACATTTTTCACATGGAAGGATCTAATATCCACAGATTGTTGATACAAGTTTTACATCAGAAAATTTGCATTATTTTGTGTTTTTGTCCCATGATTAAATATTATTTCAACAAATCAAATTATAGGAAGATAGTTTTGCATTGAAGTCATTAGTTGCATTTTGATTGTCACTTGATTAAATATTATTTCAACAAATCAAATTAAAGGAATATAGTTTTGCATTGAAGACTTTTGAAGTCATTGGTTGCATTTTGATTGTCACTTGATTAAATATTATTTATATGGTAGGCTAAATCAACCTTGAAACGATCTGTATGTTGTTCATCATTGTTGAGGTATAGTTAGTGACAAGAGTGATACTTTGTACCATGAAGGGCATATGGTTTTAAAATGCAGTTCAACTATAAATCCTTTTGTCTTTTCCAAAAAAGAGATTACTATATTTCATTTTATTATGCGAATAGAAGATTATCATAATCAGTTGAACCATAAGACATTGAGTATAGAATTTCATATCATACAGAATAACATGTTTGCATTGTGCAGTGGCCAAAGTGTGATGTTTTGACCACTATAATTTCAGTCATATTAGGTGTGGAAGAAGAAAAACAAATTATACAGACAGTCATTTTATACAGATTATTACCACATGAAAAAAAAATTGGTATTTTATATTTTGTAAAATTTTCTTTGCCATCTGGCCATTCTGATAAAAACTTGGAGAGAGTGTTAGCTAATGCCTTCACTTACAACGGAATATTCAGCCATAGACAGCCATATGACTTGGTATCATTGAGTGTTTGTCGAATTTTCTTTGCAGATTGTTATATCGAGGAGATGAGGATAATTTAGAGATAAAATTCACAGATTTTCTAAAGATGTAATCTGTATGCAAATATTCAAGCTAATGCATCAGTGCAACTTAAAGTGCTTTCAAGTTCACAAAGTTTACGGTAAATGAAATTTCATGTGGCATGTTTTCCAGTGTTTAATTTTTTTACCAATATAATATATCTGTAAAGTGCTTAAGAGATCGAGACATCATTCATGTATTAACTCAATGCATTGACAGTTAAATGCTATATAAACGTGAATATTATTATCATTATTATTTCTGTTACCTCATCAATTCATGAACCCATTCTGAATTTTCAAAAAGAAAGGCAAGCCTCTCTCAGTCAAATTAGAATTTGTTTAAAAGCTACTACATGTTATGTGAGCAGTTTCAAACACCTGTGTCTAGGGTTACATATTTTGTGATTGAATTGTGCATTAACTATTATGTATGATGTTGCATGATAATTTATTTCAAGTGACTTTTTCATGCATTTGCCATTAACAGATGTTGAATTATGATGAAAATGAAAGAACATAGATAACTCCAATCCTGCACTGAAACTTTCTGTATTTTGTATTACTTGTTCAGTAGGTTTGTATGCACCATCCAAATACAAGAAAAAGCTAATCTGGGGTATAAATACAAAGATATGATTATGGAGAAAACTGATGCAAAAAGATATTGGATTTAATTTGATTACCAAATGGAAGATGGAAAAAAATCACAGGCAATATTGTGATTTTGCCATGCTTAAGTCTTTAATGGAATTGATTTATGACATTGGATCTATTTTCATCCAGTACATATGATATTTAACTAAAGAATTTGCCTTGGACTTAAAATGCATTACAGTATATTTATTCCTTCCTTCTATGTTCCTATAAGGTTTGGCTTATAGTATTATTTTCAGATTTTTGTATAATAATGAAACTATAGAGATGGAGCAAAATATGATACATGTAATACAGAGCAACCTTACATAATTATTTCTTCCCCTCCAATCCAAAAAAGTATATAATATCACATTTTACTACATTCGTGATAGACAAATTTTGGGGAAACTAGAAAATGACAATGATCACCTATTACTGTTGGTTTATTTTTCTTTATTTTACTCTCAGAGTATCTAAGGCAAAAAGCAAAGAACGGTTAAACCAGACTCACAGAGGGAAGGGTTGTTTTCAAGCAACTAGAATTGTTACTAGTTGGCGTTTTCTATCTAAATATATGTAAGAATCTTAATCTAGTTGCTTTTGATATACTATTGGTCACTTAATTCTTCCTAATCGCGATTGATTAAATGAAGGAAAATATCACCTCACATACATTTCTTGTAGATTTCCAAATACCTAGTGTCATATACATGTATATATATATAGTTATGGATATCCATAGAATCATTAAACTTATTCAAAATTACTACATGATATTTGGAAAATAAAGTCACTACATTCCTAGAGCCTGAGGGCATTAACTGTTCAAATATATGTAGCTTGCCCCGGCCGTTGCAAAATAAACATGAAACTAAAGTGAGTAGTTTCTTTGCCTTTTTCAATTATTAAAAATGAAGAGAATTTCATCGCTGGGAATCGAAAATGCTCTCAAACCAATTATGACAACCTCTGTAGTTTCGTTACGAGTACTCCTTAGGCCAAATAACAAAAATGAAGTGTTTCTCGTCCCCGCCCGCCTCCTTTTTTTTTTTTTACTATTTACTATAGAAAAAAAGCAACAAAAAAAAAAGGCCTGTGATATACAATTTGTTTAAATAGCATCTAAAGTGATCCAAATTATTTGTTTTGTCATACATTGCATCAGTATACTCGCATTGTACAATGATCTGTGAATAAATAGACTTGTATGGCCAGCTATAATTAGCATGGCAGCCATCTTGGAAAAAAATTGCAAAACAGTTAATAGCATTGCCCTGCCTCCTCCCTTTATTTAAAGTCCGGACGAGAAACACGTTATTTTTGTTATATGGCCTTATGTAGTCTATTGTAATATCGTGGCCGAGGTAGGTCTATTGTAATATCCTCTAGTTTCACCCAGAATTGATATACTGTCCTCTACTGGTACAAAATATACCATTGACAGGGATACAACAAAATGGCAGACGACAAAACAACCAGAACAAAATTACCCACTATAAAGATTTGACTAAAGCCATAGAGCTACATGTATATCTAGAGATTGGGGGAGGGGGGAGGGACACATGCATCCATACTTAACTAAAATGGAACTCGATTTGGATGTGTATTATGAATATATACACAGCATATGATAATCATATTCAATCATACACACTGCGCTACACGCATAATGTGTTCGAGCTAGTACAAAGTTCAAGTTCTCGAACTCACTTGGCACGACTGCGCTGTACGAATGGATGTATGACTGTGTGCGTGTGTGCACATCAGTTGCAAGGCACTTTATGGTTACTGTGCTATGTTGCAATACTAGGATATCTCACAGGATTTGAAGAAAATTTCTGTGAAGACCTACTCTGATCCGATCCCGGGTATTGCAACATCACGCAGCAATTAATGGTCTCTTCATTTAATTGAAGACTATCCCTGGGATAGCCATACCATTAATAAACTTTAAAGTCAAGAAGTGGAAGACTATAAAACTTGACCAAGTGTGGGAATTGCTTAGTTTCAGTCAGTGCTGTCACTTGATTGAAGTCAGATTGAACATCATGGGCGTTCTTAGTTTATTTAGCGGGCTAGTGTCGATGACCACGGTTTACCTCATGCTAGCAGTGATCATCCTCTTCTTCGTGTAAGTCTCGATCTTATTTTCTAAATTCTCAATTCACGAAAACTATGCTGATACCCCCAGTCACACTGTAACACTGACTCCGCATCGACCAAAGTCTTGGCCATTCGGGGGTGATGTAATTTTTGTCCGCTCTGTTGTCGGTACGTCTCGTTGGCTGAGGTACAGCAGCCTCAAGTTTACAAAAGATCTTTCACAGGTCGGGCGAGATATCTATCAGGCATTCAGGCAAGCTTTTCAGATATAATTATATGTAGCCTATTTCTGCAATCTAATTACAAACATACTCATTTTGCTTATTAGGACATGTGTCATGCATCACTACCTGGAAGTCGTGTGGCGGCGGGATCGGACAGGATCCGTGATTGCCAGAATAAGGGGGATGGGCGGGGATCGAGGGGCGCGGGCATGGGCGTGGCCGCTTCAATCTCCTGGATCCATTCTAGAAGTGGATCAAATATCTAGTAAAATTCACCGGGGAGGGGGCTGGGGAGAGCTAGGGGCAACATGCTCGAACAACCAGGCTGCGAAGGCAACTCGATCTGAAGTTGAAGAATTTTTCTCCCTTCTTTTTCACTTCATTCGGTATATATTGAGTCATGAATTATATAGTGTATATAGGCCTATCATGATATTTTCTGGACCCGTTTGAAAACCAACTTCTTATGACCCATCAACCCAATATATTGGAAGAAAAAAGACAACCTTTTTTCAGATAACAGGAAATCAGAATTACTACACATTTCCCTTTTAGCTATGATTTCTGGACTCACACCTATTTCAAAAGGCAAGGGATTCCAGGCCCGCCTCCAAAACCTATTTTTGGAAATGCATTGGACTTCAACAGAGTGAGTATTAAACACAATTTTTTTTACTCCATCTAGCTACTATTCTTTGAGTAGAATTGATACAGATTTTGAGGAAAAAATAGGTGAGAGCGAAGGGATCCGAGACATGACGGAAAAGGACAAAGAACGTTATAATTATGATAGCTCTAAAACGCTCTTCAAAGATTACAATATTATGTGAAGCACGTGAGGACAGCATGATATGTCTTAAATGAAATCTGTTGTAAGAGGTGTATTAAACGATCGTCGAAAAATTATTTGGGGGTGATCCGATCTTTGTCCTTGATGTAGCGTATATACAGCAGAAGAGAAAAGAAAATGGAGATAGGAGTGAAAGATAGAAGACATATAAGGAAAGAGACAGAGAGAGTATGTATTGCAAAATGTTCCCACTCTTATAGGGGCAAGTGGTATACTCCCACCCGGTCTAGTCAATCTCCCCCTTCAAATTTTGACCATCTTAATGTATAGCGTTTTTCAACCGGGGTGCCGCGAGAGATTTTAAGTTACATTAAAATATATTTGTGAATAACGTTTGTTTGTGAATAATCTTCATGACAACAAAGTATCAGACACCGCAAGAATGGCAAGATGCCCAAATATATATCACTCCCGGGATATCACTTAGGGTATTTTGATGAGGAAATATTTCATTTCAGAGATAGTAAAGTGTATATTTCTTCGCTCGCTTCGCTCGATCGTGAAATTTTGAAACGGGATTGTTTCAGGCAGGGAGGTCCATGAGTATCCCTATATGATATGACGATATTTGGGCACCTCGTTGCCCGAATACCATCATTATTCGGGCAGCATGACGTGCGCCCGGATATAAATTTATTTATTGTATTTTTATATAAAAATGAAATTTATACCAGATTCCTCAAAACGAGATGACCGAATACGTTTACATTTTATCTCGTGTATATTGGTGAATAAATAACATTTTTGCCATTATGACATTTTTTGTTTTCCTTCTTGCTCGCTCGCAATATTTGAAATCCAGATACAAAGTATTTATTCGGGCAAGAAGCCCTCACGGTCCTCTCGCATCACGGCCCTCACGCAAAAATGTGTCCCGGTACCAGTCTATTTGTATACGAGGGGTGGAAAAACAAATCCTCTTTGATGAATTTGGATTGGGGTGATGGAAACTTTTTAACTCCTTAAAGAGTGCCGTGAATAAAAAATAGGGGTTGGAAACGCTAATTTAGTAGATTAAAGACTGATCGAGCCCACGCTACGCCACGGATGATAATAATTACAGGCTTTTGGTTAAATATGCAATGCCCAGCGACATTTTACATTTTAGTAATCAGTTGTTTTCTATGTTTTAATATAATTTTATATACTTTTTCTTATTTTTCAAGGGGGTCGGAGACATGTGGGCGTCAGTAGTAGTAGTAGTAGTAGTAGTAGTAGTAGTAGTAATATTCCTAGTAGTAGCGGACATGCATGGGAACCATTGTTTTGCAATGTCAAAATGCCTTTTCTTGTGAAAATGAAATTGTTCTTGCTTGAATTTCAAATTTGATGAGAATTTTAGCATACTTAATCTTTATAATAGACCTATAATGACTGTTATACCAGATTCAATTTGTAATTTTCAAGTTAAAGTTGGGTGCGCAGACCCAGATTTTGGTGATATATACACACTTCCGTTCCGTGTGACTTCTGAATACAGAAACAGTTTTCTTACATTTGCCCCATTTCGCCATTATATTTTGCTATTATACTCCAGCCTATTTCCGAAGTCCTCGACGAGTACGGAAAAAAATATGGTACCATGTTCGGTGTCTATCTATGGAGGCAACCTATTCTCGTGATCGCCGACGTCGAAGTGTTACGTAAGGTCATGATCAAGGAATACCACAAGTTCTACAATAAATACGTGAGAGAAAATATATTTTCTATCATTTTATTGCGTTATCGAGAGTCGTGCACAATATGACAACAAATATAATTTTTATAAGAGAAAGATATATTTTCTATTATTTTATTGCGTTGTCGAGAGTCGTACACAATATTACAATACATAAATTATGAGAAAGATAGATTTTCTATCATTTTATTGAGCTATCGAGATTCGTGGAATTACAATATTACAATAAATACTTAATAGTAAGATATATTTTCTATCATTTTATTGCGGTATCGTGCGTCTTGGAATTGCAATATTACAAAAAATACGTAAGAGAAAAATATATTATTAATCATTTAATTGCGTTATCGAGATTCGTGGAATTACAATATTACAATAAATACTTAATAGTAATATATATTTTCTATCATTTTATTGCGGTATCGAGAGTGGTGGAAATACAATTACAATTGCGGTATAAATTATTTTGATATTACAATATAATTGTAATAAATACGTAAGAGATAAATATATTTTCTATCATTTTATTGCAGTATATCGAGAGTCGTGGAGTTACAATATTAGTTCAATCTTATACACGAGAGCTGAATAAATTAGTGTGTCAAAACATACCATACAAATATTTGAGTAGTTCCGTATAAAATCAAGGACAGTGGATCATTTTCAAGCGGATAATTTCTGTATTATTACGTTTGGGGAGAAGGACAATCGAAAGAAGCCACCCTCAAAGCCTAAATGAAATGGAGCATTACAAGGGGCAAAATGAATAATTTATTGTCGAAAAGAATTCGTTAGCTTTAGATTCTGAATCGTGTTCATTTAAATAAAATGAGATCATATGTGATTAATTAACAGCTGAAATACTTGCCAGTACGCAATACCCTTATTTTGTATGCTGCATAAATTGCATTTCGTATAGCACTTTTGTTTTTAAATTCATAAAATATTTTATTTTCCAGCCGATGCCGATGAAATCGGGGGTGTTTGACCTCGCCTTATTCCAGCTGAGAGACTCACAATGGAAGAGGATTCGGGAAATCATGACCCCGACTTTCACTGGAAAGAAAATGAAAATGGTACTTTTTACTACTTAAACAAAAAACAAAACAAAGTTGTATGCTTTTTTATTTTTTCTCTCGCTTTGTTAACTCAAACACAAGAAAAAGAGAATTGGTTGAAACTTGACATTATGAACCTAACTTTCAAAGATTATGTCTACTAACATTTTGTATTCATAGGCTATATGTTTTCGATTAACGAAATTATGTAGACTTTGATCGCTTGTCTTTCATTTATTTAATATTTTCTTGTTTACCCTCGCTATATTATCATAAAA
This sequence comes from Mesocentrotus franciscanus, assembly GCA_037976565.1. Lineage (NCBI taxonomy): Eukaryota > Metazoa > Echinodermata > Echinoidea > Camarodonta > Strongylocentrotidae > Mesocentrotus > Mesocentrotus franciscanus. Next base: position 31,471,421 of record CP137673.1, read on the forward strand.
CGGTAAAATAGAATATAAATCGCACAGAGAAAGGTATTTGACGATCAGTTTAGTAATTTCCGATAGGTTGATTCATAGAGGTTACCCTATTTTAATATGAAGTGTGAACAAACATTTTCCTAATTAGCGGAGAAAATTATCGATTTTCAAAATGTGAAAAATGTGAAAAGTATAATGTATAGACAGTCACAAACCATGGTCAGGGAGATTCGTAGACTTTCACATGTTCTCCTTTTTCATCAGATGTCAGATACAATCAACAAATGTGCAGACACAGTGGTTGAGAAACTACAACAATCTTGTGAGAAAGACGGAACCATTGATTCACTGGCGTAAGTAATTTTCATAATCATTTTTTATTGGGGAGAGAGAGAAAATAATACTAAACAAGTCATTAACACAAAAATAAACAACATGTAAAAAGAACGAGTATCCGAGAAAATTTGCGAAAAAAGAGGTGTGATGTAGGCCCCTGATTTTCTTTCACTTCATAAAATTCGCGTTAAAATATCTTTTCACGCGTGAAAACTTCTTTGATAATTTAAAAAACAATCAGTTTACAACACTTCATCTACATTTTAAATACAATTTTCATAATAATGATAGCACTTATAGCAATATTTTGTTTCCTGTTGACATACGTTATTGAAGATGATTAGGCCTAAGCTATATTAGCCAAAATTGGAGAAAATTTTAACTTTATGTTTAGCTGTTTTTTATCACGTCATGCTCCTAATATATCTTTTCTGTCTTTTCTTTCACCTCTTTCTCTCATCCTCCTTTTCGTCTCCCTTCTCTCGTTTGCGTCGGCCCACTTTCTTCCTTTCCTCCCTATCCCTCTCTTCCCCCCTCTCAATCTCGATCTCTCTCCATCTCGATCTCTCCATTTCCCTCTTTCCATGTCCTCAGCTTGTATGGCAGTTTTGTGATGGATAGTATAGCTAGCTGTGGATTTGGTTTGAAAGTCAACTCACAGGAGGACAAAGACGACCCTTTCGTCGAACACGTTGCTAGATTCTTCAAAGTGTCTTTCACTTCTCCCGCTTTTATGGCTGTTTGTAAGACTAAAATATCATTCTTATCATTTATATCTATCAAAAGTTTCATATAATTTTAAAATATTCTCAGATGTTACAAAATAACCATTCTGTTATCTAATATATCACCCCCAGAAAAATTTAACAACGACAACAACAAAGAATATTTCAGCCAGTTTTACGAAACACACTGCAAGTAAAACTGTGTTTTTCGTGAAGTGTACACTAATCTAGTTGACTGAACCATTCTCAATCTAAAAGATCTCGTGCTCCTCATAATCCGAAGCTGTGTGTTGATAGATTAGAACCCCTTAAATTTACATGTGTAGAATGTCTATCTTACCTTAGGTTGATTGACTATTATCGTTATGAAATTTTATGAATTATTGAACTATAAGTTTATTCTTTACAGGCTTCTTAACGCAATAAATATTCTCGCCATATGATCTTATCTTTACCCTTCCTATTTCTCTTTCCTCTCCTTCAATATCTAAATCACATTTCGTTGTTCTTTATGTTCTCCCCCTTATATCTATTTTGAAACACAGATGTTGATGAACCAGATGTGGACGGTAGTTATGCTAAAATTATATACATGCTTGTGACCCGTCACGTCAAAATGAGACCGAAGTCGCATTTAAAAAAATATATATATATTTTATGATTGGTTCTGATTGTCCTTTTCATAAGCTTTAATTTGATATATAGCTCAACTCTAAAAAAGGAGTATTAGTGGAGATAATAGCTTTTAAACCGCGATGGGAAAATAGCCCATGGGACAAGAAAAAAGCACATGATTGTGTTAGTGGAGCCTGGCTCCTCATTGAAAAATTAAAAAAATTTTACTGTCCAAAGCTAAGTTTCAAGTTTGAAGTCCACATTTAGTCCATCCACATCCGAGTTTCACATTATAATACAATTCAATGGTAACTGATTCAAGCAATTCCAACATAAAAATTGTACAAACTTATTTGGAATTACCTTTATTCCAAATTCCAGCTTTCATGCCGTTTCTAAAGCACATCTTCGAATATCTCAACGTCACCCTGTTCCCCAGGGACGTCATTGACTTCTTTTCTGACGTCACTGAAAAGGCGGTAGCTCTGAGGGAAAATAACACATCGGAGAAGGTTAGATGAAAGATGACTCGCGTTCTGAAATGAAAAAAAATAGGGGTGGGAGGGGAAAGTTTCCCTCGAGTTTCTGTAGCATAACCATTCAATGGTTCGGATATGAAACCATGTTAATAAGAGGCGGCATCATCGTATTTTAAAGTGTTTGTGTCTGTGTTTGTGTGATTTTTGTTTTGTTCCAGAAACACCGTATGTCTCAAAACTTTGTGAAAAGCTCCTCCCCTAACAAAATTGCTCCCGTAACGCCACCCCTGATAATAGCACACCGTTGAACTGAAAAAAGAATTGCATTTGAAAACCACACCCTCCTCAAAAATAACAGAATTGTAGAATTCATATGGATGAACACATTCACCCAAAAGCTAAGAAATGAAACTTGAACCATGGCAATATTTCTCTTGTGATGCTGTAATCATACTTTTATTATTTGTTTCATTTCTAAGTGTCGCTTGTTTTAAGGTACGGATAAATTCTCTTTTATTTAACTAAGGTTCCTTTTGAATTACAATATTCACTTTCTATTTTAACCTATCTTCCATGTCTAAGTTAATTTTGATTATGTATCTCATTTTTACTCATATGCATGATCACAGAGAGCTGATTTCCTGCAGCTTCTCATCGACGCCAAGAATGGTAGAAATGAAACGGCGAATGAAAACGATGACGACGATATCCACAACAAGTACTTCAAAAACGCTGGGACAGAAGACGACGTCCCGACTAAAACTCAGAAATACATGACGAGAGAGGAACTACTTGGTCAGGTAATAGATGCAACTAATACACTTGTACAATACACGCTCGACCACTATTAATACACTTTTAAATCGTCCCTTGAATCAGTAAGCGAAAATGTGATAGTACTCTTTCAGTAAATGCCTCGAAACCTACACTTTTTAAATTGATGACTGACTAACTCACTTCAATTTTATTTTTAAAAAGTATTATAACAATGGTCAACCACCAATATTTTTTCTTCATTAAAGGCGATTATATTCCTAGCCGCGGGCTACGAGACCACTTCAGCCCTGCTGACTCTGATATCCTACCTACTCGCGACAAATCCCGACCACCAAGATAAACTCATTGCCGAGGTCGATGACATCGCACCAAAACGTGATGACGTCAGCTACTCTACGATCTCCAAGATGCCCTACTTGGATCAGGTCGTGTGTGAGGCACTCAGGATCTACCCACCGGCTACACTGTAAGTAAAGTTCTTTTATTTTTTCTTGGTTGCTTGTTTTGCTATGTTTTTTTTAAAGAATATTAAATCTGATGACCGGCTTTTTGATTTTTGTAAAGACATTTTGTCGGCAATAATACATTGCTCTTACATTTTTTATGGTGTTAATTGAACAAGGATTCTCCATTAGTTTATCCACCAAGTTTCACCGTCCTTTCCTTCTTTCTTTCTTTCTTTCTTTTTCCCTTTCTTTCTATGTTGTATCAAACACAAAACACAATATTACCCTTAATGCTGTCTTGTCTTCTCTCGATCAAACCACGAAGGACTGATCGTGAATGTGGAGAGACGTGTACCTACAAGGGTATTAAGATCGAGAAGGGTGCTCACATCTGGATCCCGCCTTACACCCTTCACCGTGATCCACAGCACTGGCCTAATCCTACCACGTTTGAGCCAGACAGGTATGACCATACACCCCGTTAGGCAACAAGAAGTTAAATAATTACTTCCAATTTTCTTCCGATTCTTCCGATTCTTCCGATTCCCACTTAGATTTTTTAAAGGATAATCACTAGAGGTGTAATCCCTAATCCTCGGATTCCATTGTACACTCATTTAATTCCATGTTTAAAGAATGTATTCAAAGTATCATGTTAGGGTCATATATCTTTGCTTACCTTTGATCTATCTTCAAGATTCAAGATTCAAGATTCAAGATAATTTATTGTCTGATTTTAAAAATACAGAAATTCGTCCTCCACTGGCGAGTGACATACATATACAAGCAACATAAACAATATATATATACATTCGAAGATACAAAGAAAATACAACAAGAATAAATATAACAATAATAGCAATAACAAAAATGACATATAAATTTAAAAACTGGCATAAAAATTGAATCTTGACAATGCACAGAATGCATAAAATAGATGACATAAATGTAAAAGTGCTCTGCAACATTCACCCCTTCACTCCCAGATATAGAATATGAGGAAAAAACAATGACAAGAACAAATGAGAGAGAGAGAGAGAGAGAGAGAGAGAGAGGAGTCGCATGGAGTAGAGAAGAAGGAAATGTGAGGGAGAGAAAGAGAAGGTGGCAGAAAACGAAGAGCTCTGGGAGGGAAGGGATGAGGTAGAGTACAGGCTATCAAGAACAGTGACTGCCCGTGGTATTCTTTTAATTAAAAAAGGAGAATCGTGAGTGAGGTAATCCATTTGTTAGGATTCCCTGATACACTCATTTTATTCCATATTGACTGAATAAATTCTTTTGAATTATTTTGGGGCCATTATTTTTCTTACTTTTGATCCATCTTATTCCTTAGATTTTCAAAGGAGAATCGCGAGGGACGTAATCCTTTTACTTGGATCCCGTTTGGTGCCGGTCCTCGTATCTGTATTGGTATGAGGTTTGCTCTTATGGAAGCTAAGATGGCCCTGGTCCGATCTCTACAAGTAGTTCGTTTTGAGGTCTCACCACTAACCAAGGTAGCTATCGCAAATTGCCGCGATTTTGCTTGCAAATCAATTCCTTTTAAAATATATTTTAAATATATAGGCCCTGGAATGTGGTTAGGGATTTTGATTTTCAACAGTGAAAAGATTTTGACATCAGTGCAAGATTTCTTTAAGTTTACTGTCTTTCCAACGTTCTTGAAACTCTATCTTTTACATACTTTCTGAAAAAAAGATGTTTTATAGATTAACAATTTCTGCGACCAAAATCTCAAATGAAGGGAAAAATAAATAAACAAAACAAGTTCTGTGAAGCGATATAATAATAATAATAATAAAAACGGTACTTATAAAGCGCTTTCCACCAAAGTCTCTAAGCGCTTAATCAATTATATATCAATGTTCATCTATTCATTAACATTAAATCGAAATTAAATATATCAAGTGTATTAAAAGAAAACATTTTGTCTATAATGAGGGACATTAAAAAAAAAAACTCCCTTTAACCCATTGCCTAATGGAACGGGGTGTTCCCTGTATTAAGCCTTTTGGGGATTAAGAATTAGTCAATGGGTTAAAATTGTTGTGATTCAGAACAGTATTATTCATTCTACTAATCACGGTGTACATTTGATTTACTCCCTTTCTTCAGATCCCGCCAGATATGGGCCAGTCAACAATCCTATCTTCCAGTGCCAGCTATATGTTAAAAGTTGTTCGGCGTCATTAATGCACTACTACATGTACTACTACTATAATGGAAAGTAGTACAGTAGGAGATTTGAAGGGGGTGGGTGGATCAAATTCAATGAGTAAAAAAGGGGGAAGTCCGTAGTCTATCTAATTTGCCGACGGTTGTGGAAAGCGATCGTCAGATTTTCAATTTTTGCCGATCGAGCTTCCAACATTTTTTCCAACAAGCCGGAAAAAGAAATCCGATAATTTTCTACGATTTGGCGATTTTGAATGGCCAGGTGTCCTGAGCCATCTATGTATTGATGGCTCTGGATATGTCACACCCCCTCTAGCGACCCTTATAATTGATTTTGACTTCAACTGAATAGTATGTGATTCGTTTTCAATTCCTACTTTCAATATTCAAATGCAAGAGAACTGTTTAAAAATACCTTCTTCTAATTCCACGCTGATATCAGAGTGTTGCTAAGGGAGGGGGAGGGGGAGGGGGCGGTGACGTTGTAAAGACCACCTCTCCCCCCAAAATTGTGAGGATTTTTAGCCTTGGTTTGCAAATTTGAAAAGGTGAGGACCCATTTGTTGGAAATGTTAAGGCTTAACTTGTTAGCATGATTCCCCCTGGAAATGCCGATATCCATGTAACAGTAGTATGACAACGCCCTGGGCGGTAATTACATATAAATACAGTTATTTTGATAATTGTTGATATATAGATCTCTCTGAAAGATTAGACAATTACAGAGAAAATGTTAATAGTTCACCTGTTGTGATAAAGCTTAATTTAAAATTAATTTTAAAAAAAGACAGAAATAATCTTATACAGAGAGCTAAAGAGAGAGGCCCTCCATATTTCACTTTTGTTTTTGTTGCTGTTTTTTTTTAATTTAACGCATTTAACGAATTGATAAGACTTAAACACATTCTGCTGTTGTTGTTTTTGTCTCTGTTAATATAATTCATGTTTATTTGTACCATTTATTTTGGGAAATCATTGCATAATGTGAAATAGGAAATATTAAACTGAAAATAAAATATCTGACATCTTATCAAGAAGGCAAGAAAAATAAACAAGCCAAACAAGCAGGCAAACAAACATACAAAAAATTAGCTCTCATTCGTGTATATCATGGTACTTCATCTATCGTTGTTGACCATTTACGGTAATTTTATTGAGATTACTTACAGGATTTACTTATTAATCATCAGCAATAATTCAGGTGTTCACTCTTGTTATTCAAATAAATTTAATAAAAGTAAACTCATCAAATCCCTCCGTGAGAGAGAGAGAGAGAGAGAGTGATGGTAAGAAAGAGAGAAAAATTGAGATTGGGAGAATGAGAGAGAGAGAGAGAGAGAGAGAGAGAGAGAAGAAGAAGAGAGAAAGAGGGAGAGAGAGAGATAACATAAAATAAAGGAAGAACATGAAACTTAAATTTACAAATACAGATTACATTTCCGATGAGTTGGCTCGACATAATTGTGTAAGACTAAACCTGCGGACGAAAGTAGAACAGTACGAAAAGACGGATTTGTCCAGATTTCTAAAATGAAATGATAGGGACTGTTTGACTTTTTTAAGGAGGAAATTTAAATTTCTATCGCTCGTGATGGCCATTTTGAAGTTTCAAAACTGTTAAAATCTCGAATCTTCCTGGGGCTCGGCCCGCTAGACCCTCGGCAAAGGCTCTTCCCCTGGACCCCTCCCGTACAGATAAAGTGATTCTTATTGTCTTTAGGAGAGAGTATATGTGAGAGAGAGAATTTAATTCCAACGAAATAAACCAATAGGGGCACAGGCATGAGGGGCAGTGAAAATGTCAAGAAATGGACTAGAGTTTTTATCGCTCTAAAAAAAGGTTCGGATTTTGTACAATATTTGGGGCGACGATTTTGGACTCCATTCGTAAAGATAGAAGTGGTTCCCGGGACAACCCTTTGTTGTATAAAATTGACCTTGGGAGAGAGTGTGTGTTTCATGTAGTTTAAACTTTTACCAACATTCAAATTTAGTAGACAAACTTTCGTCCACTCCTGTGGACTTTTGATTATTCACACAGTTGTTTTGCTGTTTGCTTCCTCGAGACCACTGGAGCGAAGATACGTGATAATGAACAGCCAGAGTCCATATTCACTGAAGGATTAATCTCTTTATATCCATAAAAAATTGTGCATGATTCTTTCACCTTTCTTAACCAGAAGACTGTTTCAAATTCAATTTTAAGGGCATCATCCAATCCAATGTTGTGTCCGGTATTAAGAGCGTGTTCTGCTATTTGCTGAATGAGATAGAATGCTCCATCTGAGGTTTTTTATTTTGCAAATAATATTATTAAAAATGCCATCTCCTTCAGCAGTGACTAAATCAATCTGTACAAAAAGGATTAATCCTTCACTGAATAGGGATACTGGCCAAGAGAGTATTAATACGGAGAGTGCCAACCCGCAAAACAAGGCACGCAAACATATTGTAGTAACCTGCCGAGATTCGAGAAGTCGAGGGTATAGCCTTATTTCCTATTTTCTTCTTTCTTTACTGCTTGTTTACACCGTTAAAAAATATTGTCAAGGGTATAATCGTGGTATCTAAATGTTTTGAATGAAGAAGATGCAAATTTATGTGGGGGAAAAATTACAGAGAATGAATGCTGGGAAGCATTGAAGTCAATGAAGATGAACAAATCACCTGGAAGCGATTGACTCAGTGTTGAATTTTATAAATGCTTCTGGGGGAATATCAAACAAATGGTAATTGACAGTCTGAATGAGGGTTACGACAAAAAACAGTTGTCTTACACACAAAGTCAAGCTATTCTTACTTTATTATATAAGAAAGGTAACAAAAATGTTTTAGATAATTGGCGACCTATTTCGCTGTTAAACATTGATTATAAACTTGCAGCTCGTATTCTCTCAATTAGATTACAGAAAATAATCTACAAACTTGTATTACAGGATCAGGCTGGTTTAAAAAAAAAACCGCTCTGCATCTGAATGTACCAGACTTATTCAGGATACCATTGATTATTGTCTTTTTGCAAACAAACCAGTTGTTATGATGTTCTGGGATTTCAAACAAGCGTTCGATACTATTGGTCATGATTTTTTAATGTCCTTGTTACGGGAACTTAAATTTAAAGATTCGTTTTTAAGATGGATTCACACTTTATATAATGGTGTTCATGGTCGTGTTTTAAATTTTGGCTGGATATCCGAGAAATTCGCAATAGAAAGAGGCGTTAGGCAAGGTTGCCCACTTTCTCCCCTTTTATTTGTAATCATGTCAGAGGTTTTCGCTATTAAAATTAAGCAAAACGCCAAAATAGAGGGAATCCAGGTCCCATACTTCAATGAAGACAAATCTGATTTTAAAGATATACGTATCGTTCAGTATGCAGACGATACGACGATTATTACAAATTCTGTTCAATTTGTTAAAGAAATAATGAAAGAAGTAGAAATATTTGGAGAACATGCGGGACCAAAAATTAACTGGACCAAATCAAATCTTATGAAACTTAATATAAATGACGATGAAGTTGAAGATTTATATTTTACCGAAGACCCTATAAAATGTCTTGGTATCTAGAAGGTAAACATTCTTTTGACGTTCAAAATTTAAACTGGGAAAGTAAAGTAGAGAAACTAAAGAATACCTTGGATTTATGGAAAATGAGAAAAATTACATTATACGAAAAAGTTGTTGTGATTAAACATTTAGTTATGTCTCAGATAGTACATACTGCCACGGTAGTTCCGATTCCTTCTAAAATAATTAAACGTATAAATAAACTGGCTTACACATTTTTATGGAATTCTAAAAAAGAAAAGGTTAAAGAAACATCTGTCACAATCCTGAAGTAGAAGGGGGTTGGGAATAATTGACTTAGAGTCGAAATGCCGGTCACTCCGTCTATCATGGATTTATAAATATTTAAGAGGTGAACAAAGTGCTTGGAAAATTTTGTTTAAATATTGGATCCAGAAAATTGGGGATTTGCCTCTTTGTTTGCATTTTAAATGCAAAAAGAGCGATATGTATCGTATTTGTAGAAAAAAAGAGTTGCCTGACTTTAATGTTGACATGTTTTGTTCCTGGGCTGAATTGAAATATATTGATACGTTTGAAGTAACAGATATTGAAAATGAAATGATTTGGTATAATAGAAATATTAAAAATAGGAATGAGTTATTTGCATTTTCCAAACTGGATAAGAAACAATACTCTTAAAGTTAAACAAGTCTTAGTAAACAGTATCTGGAAATAAGTTGATTCCATTTGTATTAATTTTCAAGAAAATGAATTACTTTTCGCCTTCAAATTGGCAAAGTTAAAAAGTGCATTTCCGATTTTTTGGTTGCAGAAGTTACGTAATAGGATACAATATGTAAATAGTTCACCGTCTGCAGTGGAATCCAGTACAATAGAAATGGTAACAGGTGACTCCATTGATGTAGCGGGCATGAGAGCCAAACACTATTATAATTTGAATGTAGAAACAAAAATGAGCAGGATCTGCCGTGCATTTATTTTTGGAACGCTTATTTTGATTTACCTAATGAGTTTAACTGGAAGACGGTGCTTCATTATAAATTATACTTTATAAATGACAACAGAATTAAGCAGTTTAATTTTAAATGTATTCATAGAATATTACCCAGTAAAGACAATTTATGTAAATGGAGGATTAAAAATAATAATCTATGTGATATCTGTAAGATCCCAGATAAATCTAACCACTTTCTCTTGGCTTGTAAGAAGGCTTCGCTTGTTTGGAAGATTATATCAAAATTAATAGATACTTTGTTTAATTTAAAAATCTTTTTGAACGAAAAAATTATTTTAATAGGTCATGCAATAGAGAAAAGAGAAATGAATCTTGTCAATCTTATATTAAACTTTGCTCAGTTTATTATCTATAGAAACTATATTAGAGAATGTTTTGGAAGTGAAAAGGACAGGATACATGCTGTATATTTGATAAAAGAATTAAAGGTAGAAATTCGCACCTATCTCGATATGAAATGTAATCAAAAGAAATTCGATACAAACGAAGTAAAAAAATATATTTTCAATATTTTAGTTAGTGATTATGTCACATTAGTTTCACGTTTTGTACGATATATGATATGTTACAATTGCATGAATTCTGTATATAACCATTGTTGTAAATAGTTGTTATTTTATGATATGAACAAATAAAGTCCCTCGAAAGAGGATAAATAGAAGGAAAAAATAATCGTGGTATTTCACCCATTATACAAAATTACGTCCCAAAGCCGGAAGACAAGAATGAACTATAAGTGCGGTAACCCGACACATGCTCCGGCGACGATTACTCCGGCCGGTGACAAATGCTCCGCGACATTTGCTCCGCGACATTTGCTCCGACGTCAAATGCTCCGCCGACAGTTGCTCCGCCGACAGTTGCTCCGCCGATATTTGCTCCGACGACATTTGCTCCGCCGACAATATTTCTTTCATGGGTTATTTTTTGTTTCTGTTTTGTGTCATTGTTGTTGTTGTTATTCAGGGCCGTAGCCAGAATTTTGAGAAGGGGGATGCGTTTTAATTCCCCGATCAGGAGACACTGACGAAAAAAAAAGTGATAAACCTTTGCGAAAGACGCAATCCTTTTTTTTCGGGGGGAGCAGGTGCAGAAGCTTTTAAGTAATAGATAAACTTTTCTCAACCTTGAGTCGACCTTCTTTCAACAAATAGTGATTTTTTTTCTTGGGCAAAATATTATTCAAGGTAATATTTATTCCCTTTTGGTAAGCGATGGTTATGTAGCGAGAGAGAGAGAGAGAGAGAGATAAAAATGTAGACTTATCAGTAATATTGAATAGCATCTTCCTGCTTAATTTCCCTCCTTAATTAAAATGAGTATGTTTATACCATAAACTGGCGAGCGAGCGTTTTAAACCAAAGAATTATTTTCAACAATAATGAGTATCAAACAGAGTTTTCTTGCTGCGGGACGGGTTGGGCACATTCATAGTTAAGGCGATGTCAATTTCATTTTTAGCGAGCGGGCGGTTTTTCAGCTTATCTTTATATCGAATAGCATCTACCTGCCTTTCGCCCTTCTTCGTCAAATGAATATGTTTAAAATTATAATCGCGAGTTAGCGTAGCAAGTGAGCGATTTTTAACACTTCTCTTTTGATAATAATTATAGGCATATTTTTTTCCATAAAGTAACTGTGTCTTCTTGCCCCGTGAAAGGGAGGGCACAAACACATTTAAGGGGACGTTTTTTGTTTGTTTTTATTTTTTTTATTTGGCGAACAAGGAAGGTAAAAATCATAGGTTATAATCTTGAATAGAATCTTTCTAAATTACGCCACTTTTGAATCAAATGGGCAAGTATTATTTCAGGATTTTTGTTTATTCCTTGTTGGCGAGCGAGCTATAAGCGAATAGTCGAAATTCTTTGGCTTGCCATTTCATATTGAAAAGAATCTGCGTGCCTAGCATAGCTTTTTAATCACTGATGTGCAAAATGTATTACGAACATAAGCTAGCGTAGCGAGCAAGCGAATTTTCATCCTTTTCATATAATAACTGAAAACCATTTGCCTGCCTACCACCCCTTTTCTTAATCAATGATTATTTCAGGGGCATGTAGGCCTATACATTTCATATACTACATTTTATTTCTCATTTTCCCCAACGTGTCGCGACGCCGCGCCGGCAGGATTTACTGTCATTAATTATACCGACACCGTTCCGACACAAAGTTATAGGCCAATGCCAAAATATGGAAATTAAATCTTCCTACATTCTATTTTGTGTCCCTTTTCCCTTTTCTTTTCTCTTTTCTTGACCTTTTCTTTTCCTTTCTTCGTATCTTTTTTTCGCTGCAAAAGGGAGCAATTGTCGGCGGAGCAAATGTTGGCGGAGCAATTGTCGGCGGAGCAAATGTCGGCGGAGCAAATGTCGTCGGAGCAAATATCGGCGGAGCACATGTCGGCGGAGCAATTGTCGTTGGAGCAACTGTCGGCGGAGCATTTGACGTCGGAGCAAATGTCGCGGAGCAATTGTCGCTTTTTGCGGAGCATTTGTCGGCGGAGCAATCGTCGGCGGAGCATGTGTCATGGATTCCACAGTGCACCAGAAAGAGAGGGAGTGAGAGGTGGGAAAGGGAGTAAAAGGTACATGGGAAGTGAGTAGGGAAGGGGGTCCAGACGTGCCGCCCCGTCTTAAAGCGGTAAACAGTTTAATTTTAAAAGGGCACACTTCTTATATATATATATATATATATATATTTATATACCTCACTTTAGAAATCTAGCCATCTGATTGGTCGAAATTGGAGTCGTGATTTCAAGCCATGCCCAACTCACAGGGCATAGCAATAGCCCACAGGGCCTAGTTAAAAGTTTCTACCCTCCGCCTCATTATCCTGCGATTCCCATTGGTTTATTGCGATCCCCATTGGTTTGCGTGTTAAAATTGTCTACGTGCGAGCACGGACGCCATATACAGTGCTCTTTGTCTGCGATTCCCAAATGATTGAAACTTTCACTCGAAGATTAAGCGAAGATTAACAGACAGTGTTTCAGATTTTCTGTGATGTTTTAACAAATTTTTACTCACTAAAAGTCTAAGGTAAGAATTCTTGGTAGATTTTTGTTTTAATTCGGCATATAAAAGTCATATCGACTGCTTTAATACTCGAGGACTAGCTGTTTCTATACGCTCAAGGGATAGTTGAATCCCCTGCTATCACCCCGAGGCGCGCCGCCCACCCAGGCGCGCCTCGGGGTGATAGCAGGGGATTCAACTATCCCTTGAGCGTATAGAAACAGCTAGTCCTCTCGTAGCAGTCGATATAACTATAATATATATATATATATATATATATCTAAAGAAGGAATTTTTGATAGTTTTCAAAATAAGCACGATTATACTTCTAAAAATAGAACAGTTCGTTCTTATGAAATTTGGGACATTGTACCCTTCCCCTGGCTCCACTGCCTTTCACACAAAGGGGAATTTCTCAATCATAGAAAGGGGCACTCATCAGTGATGGAAATGGGCACATCAAGGAAATATGCAATTATTACAACGGAAAAGGGGCACTTGTCAAGATAAAAAGATCAAATATCAGATTGGGATAGGGGCCCTTATCAGAAATGAAACGGGAATTATAAGCAAGGGAAAAGGCACTTATTACAGAGGAAAGGGGCATTTATCAGAAGGAAGAGGGCGCCTGTTTGGAAGAGAAAAGGGGCGCGTGTCAAAGAAAAAGAGGCATTTATTACAAATGAAAAGGGGCCCTTTTCAAAGTAACAGGGCACCTTTCAGATCAGAATAGGGGCAAATGGGTATCTATAAGAACGGGGAATGGGCACATATTAGAAAGAGAAAGAGGCACCTATCTGAAGTAAAAAGGCGCACGTCTTCTACCTAGTGTGATCTTAAGACAAACAGTGTAATATGAGTCTATAGTGTTTTTGACAGCTATTTACAAGGTCAAAAATTTTGTACAAATAAAAGTAGACAGTGTCGTGTGTTTGCTAACTCCCAAACTTACAAACATGGGCGGCAGGCACCCCCTTTTTTATTGCAATCACACCTACGTATAACCTGCAAACTGCAGGGGGAAAAAAATCCGATTCTTACATTTTGATTCTGTTTCTTGAGAAAGAACTACAATGCTTCCTGCATGGTACCGGATTGCTCATGGGAGAAAACTGAATGCGTAGTTTGGAATCATCGTTCCTGAAACAGGATTAAACGGACAAATTTGTGCCATCATTTCTGATTAAATCGAATTTGTTCAGTATTTCGTGCAACGTCTTCAAGTTCCTGAGTATATTTTACATTCGGACGGACAATTTTCTCTATATCTCATCATATTGATCTACATTCAGTGCACTTCATTATTTTGTTATCCTTGTGCAACATTTGTCTCAGTGGGAGCTGAGGGGTCATCCTAGGAAACGGACATACGACTCGGGGAAAAAGCTTTCAGCTTACAGGTCTACAATTGCTTTATTAGCTTAGGTTTTTGAACTGTTCACAAGTATACACTTCGCTGGAATTAAACCGACGGAACATATCGTCACGTCGAAAGTACACGTACAAGAGCCTTTATAAGATCGTCCAAGAATTCTCGGTCTGACAGCAATGGCTCGATTGAGGAAAACCCCTGGCAAGGGACATCAAAATGAGTCTGTCCAGGATCTTACTGATAGTACAGCTGTTCGTCTAACCCGTCAGGTCACACTAATAGATAGTGTATCTCTCACAGTTGGTATGATCATAGGATCTGGTATTTTCATCTCTCCAACGAGTGTCCTGGAGAACTCTGGAGGGATAGGCTGGGCTCTTCTCGTCTGGGTCCTGTGTGGCATCTTATCAATGCTTGGAGCTCTATGTTATGCCGAGCTTGGTACGACATTCCCGGTATCTGGAGGAGACTTCTCATACCTCCTGGAAGCGTATGGTCCGATCCTGGCCTTTCTAAGGCTTTGGACTAGTGTGGTGTCCATCAGGACTGCATCCTATGCTCTTTTGTCTTTGACGTGTGTAAATTATATTCTCCTGCCGTTCTACCCCAACTGTGACATCCTACCCGTTAAGTTACGCCTGGTTGCAGCCTGTGTACTTTGTAAGTACGATTGGAGAGCCTGCCTCCTCATCAAGCTCATCCGAACCCCTTTAAGTTGGCAAATAGGTTGTCGATCGGCCTAACCGTATAGCCGCCGGGTGTAGCCCCAAAGCCCACAAAACAGACCCCAAGTCGTGTCGAGTTCACGCCACCTACCCATATAGTTTTTTTTAAACATTGCCATTTTTAGGTGTATAATTTCGTGTCAATAAATTATTCATGTATTAAAGATTCTATGTCCCTTTTGCAGCCAACATCAAATTCTGTAGAACTTTGCAGGAATTATGAATATGTCATGTATGTCCTATCTGTGAAATTTAAATGTTAGCAGTGTCCTAATATTCAAATTATGCAAGGAAACCCGTTTACTTGCTAGACTTCACTGTCAGACACTATTGAGTGACTGACTGGCTTTTCATCTTTGGTAATAACATACATAAAATGAGCTGTAAAGGGTACATGAGCATTTGTCTACATCAATAACCCACTTCTTGTAATGGCCAAAATTAAACTGATTGAATCTTTGCGCAGCATAAAACGTACGACCATTCAGTACAATGGTCTGTAAAATCAGACTATTACTTACTGGCTCTATAGCTCCTAAGTCGATTCGACAACTAATAGTCGTTATTTTCCCACTTAAAGACATTTTCAAGCCCCCTTCTTTTTAGGGAAGTTCTAAATTAGTATTGTCTTTCAAATGCCGTTGGAATTTAACCTTTTCATTTTTTTGGCCTGCAAATGGGACATAGTACCTTTAATTTATTGCTTTCTCTAAAAGTAGCCAAATTATCTTCAGGATTACATAACGATTAGTATTGACCACCGTCCCCTGTTTGACAAGGCAAAAAAGATGGAAATGGTAGGCGCCTTTGTTTTTAACAAATTTCAGCAGATTGAACATATTTCAGCAATGAAATCATGAAGCATGGATAGAAATTTTACAACAGGTACTTTTTTGGTCATTCTTATGAAATTCAGGTGCCATCTTTTTCGTGAACAGCCTGAGTGTCCCTCTAAGTCGCAGTATAGAAGTCTCATTCACGGTAGCTAAGCTCCTTGGTTTAGCTGTCATCATAGTGTCTGGGTTCGTCCAGCTAGCTAATGGTAAGAAAAAGTCAGTTTTTACACAAGAATTGGTATTTGTTATTGTACCGTTAAAAATATCAAAAAGAAAGAAATTGAACAAAGCACGATCATAGCAAAGAATTCCCAAAAATCAACCTAAAGCAATTTCGGTAGCCTTGTCCATCAACATTTGAAATGTGCGAATATGCCATTGACATATTACGTGATATCTATGGGATATACAATAGGATATTTACATTTTCATTGAGATGATTTCTCGAAAACCTTTGCGATCGTGTTGCAAACTAAATTCTTACTTTTTGTCTTAATTCACAGGTATCAGTCTTTTCCCAACAGTATTTAAGTGGATAACCTAAAAGATTTGATTTTCATAGATCCTTACATTAATTATTTTTTCATTTATTCATTTTTATATTTATATTCATTTATTTATTTCCTTCCTTTATGTATTTCAGTCTTCTTTATACTGTTAGACCCTTTCAATATCGAGTATTGATCTTCCAAGGGGGTCCTGTCTGTAGAATATTAAAAAACATAAAAACATTACATATACAACACGATAAAATAGAAACAATAGAAGAAAGAAATAACATTATTATTTAGAGAGAGAAGGAGGTAAGGAATTCAAAAAGCGTGTTTTTGCGATCACTCATGGCACTTGATTCTCATTCGCACAATCGATGGAAATCGGGGTCTATGCATGATTTTATGTTTTAATTCCATAATAACTCAAGTCTATAGTAAAAGTTACTGTGACAATAATAATTGTTCATGATGTTTCTTTGAAACAAAACTTACCTAATGTAATAGTGTAACGGAAATTTTTTAATTGCCTGTTTCTCCTTTAGGCCTACTGCTCCCAAACTCTGGAACAGGCTCGGTCGACATGCTTTGTTTTATTGATTTATTGATTTTTTTAAATTTTGTTTTGGCCATAGGTGAGACATCCAACTTTGCAAACTCCTTCGACACTTCTAAATTTAGTTTGGGAACGTTTCCCCTCGCCATGTATTCAGGACTCTTCGCGTATTCAGGATGGTAAGATCCTTTAAAAGAATGCCATATACAGATATAGTCGAATTTTGATAACAATATCAGGTCCTTCGTTTCTATTAGAATGTTGGTACCTGTAATTTGTGAAATCTGCAATATTTCATACACAATGCAAAATTTATTTCTATTTTTCAGATTTGCGCTCGGATCTAGATTGTTAATTTTCAAAAAGAAAATGAAAACAAAACTGTTGTGGTTGAATTATGTAAAAATGCAAAAGAAGTTTGCCTCTATTATATTTCTTCCGAATGCTCGTCATAGTAATGCACATCTGAGGGTAAGGGGTGGGGATGGCGAAGTTTCCAACAAAAATGTCATTTGTGGGTGTGTTTGCCTCTATTTATTTTCTTAACCTCCTAAAAAACTTTGGACGGCTAAATATGTTAATTGGCATTTAGTTGAAATTCTTGCTTCTTTCATTGCAATATTCTACTTAACTGTTGCATATAGCATTTGGATATCTGACGTATTTTCCCAATTCTAGGCCTAAAATTTAAACTATTGCGCAGGTAAGTTCAGGTATCTTGTATGATGACCTGCAGCAGGGGCGGATCCAGCCGGCGGCAAGGGAGGGGGCCGAAAAAGGGGCCCACTTCGTGCGAAAATTTGAAAACCGTGCCGGCCGATTTTCCGCTCAGTTTGGGGGGTTTGACCACAATTTTTTTTGCCTCCAAAATTGAAGAAAAAATTCACCACCCCTTGAGCGCCAGGGAGGGCCCATCTACTTTTTCCCCAAAAGGGTGTTTTTACATGTTTTTTTCTAGGGAGGGCCCGGGCCCCCCGCCCCCCCTGGATCCGCCACTGACCTGCCGAGAGTACCCACAGTAACATAACATTATTTGAAAGGGATTCTTTGCTTAGTCATGGCTTGTGCTGCTATGCACTTGGCAAAGCCTATGTTGACTTATAATTTTTAGACACATCTGAAATACTGTATTTATCCTATTGTTTCCAGGCAGTATCTGACTCAAGTGACAGAAGAAATAGTCAATCCTTCCAGGTAAGAATTTACACCCTTGTGCTGATGCTGAATGGTTTATGCAAATAGACGTATGTATACAGTTCAAATTTATTTGCTGTATTAGCTGTACGTGAGTTGTCTGAATGAATTGAAGGTGGCAATTATTGATCTTTTTAAACAAGGGGTAGAACAAGTTTGAGCTGCTGTTGAGAAACGATGAAGCAGAGCAAACACCAAATTAGCTGTGGGAAGACATGAAAGAAACAGTTGAAAATGCAGCAAAGAATCATATCCCAAAGAAAAGGAAGCGGAAACAACCATGGATCTCAAATCAGACTTTCGACATTGATGATGACAGGAAGAGGGCAAAAGCAAAACACAATAGAGGAGAATGGACGAGACTCAATAAGGCGGTTACAAGTAGTGTGAAGGAGGACAAAAGGAATTACATCGAGGGGAAGTGTGAAGTCCTAGAGCGTCACAAGAACAACTCCAAGGCAGCATTTGCAATTGTGATAGAAATCACAAAGAAAAGAACCCCAAGACTGGATGTAATTAATGATGAAAATGGCAAAAAACTGACGGAGAATGAAGACATCAAGGAAAGATGGGTGCAGTATAGTACCAAGCTGTTTGCTGCACAGGAACAAGTTGACACTCAGTGGGAGGAAAGTGATGAAATGGAGCCCCATCCATTAAGATCAGAAGTGGAGCTTGCAATGAAACAACTGAAGAATGGCAAGTCCCCTGGCTTTGACAACTTGACTTCCGAGATGTGGAAGGTTACAGGTGAAGAAGGTACTGACCTGATGTGGCGTCTCTGTTGCAATATCTGGAATAGTAGGGAGTGTCCTAAGGACTGGTGTAGAGCTGTTTTTATACCATTGCCAAAGAAGGGAGATCTGAAAGAATGTGCAAATCACCGAAAGATCAGCTTGATTTGTCATGCAAGCAAAATACTTCTGAAGGTGATTAGCAGAAGAATTAAAATCAAACTGCAAGCCGAGATCTCAGATGAGCAAGCAGGGTTCCGTGAAGGTAGAGGGACAAGAGAACAGATTGTCAACATTCGAAACATAATAGAGAAATGCAGGGAACACAGGCATCCCCTCTATTTGTGCTTTATAGATTATAGCAAAGCATTTGACTGTGTGAGCCACTATCAATTGTGGAATACAATGGCAAAGATGGGGTTCCCAAGTCACATCATCGATCTGATCAAAAATCTCTATCATGACCAAGAAGCAACAGTGAGAACCAGTAACGGCAATACTGAGTGGTTTGGAATTGGCAGGGGAGTACGGCAAGGCTGCATACTGTCTCCTAACCTTTTTAATATTTATTCTTAGGACATTATGAGAAATGCTCTGGAAGGATTCAATGGGGGAGTTAAGTTTGGAGGTAAAAAGATCACGAACCTAAAGTATGCAGCCGACACCACTCTCGTTTGCAGCAGCAGAGAAGAGCTGATTGATTTGTTGAATCGCATCAAACAGGCAAGTGAAGAGAAAGACCTTCTAAACACCAAAAAGACAAAAATAATGGTTGTCGATAGGGATAATAATAACACTGACTTCACCGTAGCTGGAAATAAGATTGAAGTAGTAAATCGGTTTGATTACTTGGGTTCAATTATCACTAACAAAGGAGAGAGCACCGCAGAGATAAGAAGAAGGATGGCAATGGCGAGATCAACAGTACAGAATATGTCTCACATCTGGAAGAGCCGAGGCCTATCTCTCAGTCTGAAGGTTCGTCTGCTTCAAGCAACTTCTTTCTCTATTGCGACTTACGGAAGTGAGTCCTGGGTCATGACAAAGAACGACAGAAAGAGAGTTGATGCCTTTGAAATGTGGTGCTACAGGAGGCTGTTGCAGGTGTCATGGAAAGATAAAAAGACAAATGTATGGGTCCTGGAAAAGATCGGAACAGACTTGACCATCAGAAGGGGAATCATGGAAAGAAAACTAAACTATTTTGGGCACATTGTTAGGAGATCGGAAGGTGTTGAGAAGCAAATACTGCAAGGAGCAGTCAAAGGAAAACGGGGTAGAGGTCGTCCACCAATATCTTGGACTGATGATATCAAGAAAGTGTCTGGACAAGGAATGAAAGGTGCAACACAAATGGCAGGTGAAAGAGTTGCATGGCGTGCTCTTGTGAAGACCACAGCAGCGCTTTACAGCGCCACCTGAAGTTGATGATGATGATGAGACACTCATATCAACATGTATCGTTTTCTCATGGGCAGAGTCTTTCAATATCACGAAGAAATTAAAAGCATTTCAATCTTATCTTAATCAGATTTTGATAGTATTCTGCATGTGGAAAATATTGTAAGTTAAGAGCACTTCCAACGTCTCAGCTAGCCTTATAAAAAAAAGAATTGAGGAGAGAGTGTAGAGCACAATCCTTTTTAATGAACACGCCCAAACCGTTACACTTATTATAAATGTAGCATATTTATAACTACATATATTTTTACATTATTTTTTCTTCTTCTCCAGAACAATTCCTTTGTCAATTGGGATCTCCATGATAATAGTTACAGTGGTGTACCTGCTAACCAACGTGGCTTACTTCGCTGTGCTCTCTGAGCGTGAGATGCTTGCGTCAAGTGCGGTTGCATTGGTGAGAGACAGAGCCATCTATACACAGAGTTTGGCCAACTTGGTTTCACTGGGTCAAAACATGGCGTATATTCTTTTGTTTTGTACTTGCCCAACAAAGCAGTAGTCGCCATATTGTGTCCAACTTGAACCGGGTTGGCCAAACTCTCCTAATCAATGACATTGGTAAGAGACTAGAGCCACCTGCACAAATCGCGTCAATTCCATTGCGCCATTATTTGGAGAGAGAACGTAATTTTAAAACATTTCGGAATAAGCTGAATAAAGATATAAGATATGTGAAAAAAGAATGTTATTTAAATAAGTTTCAGTAGTCCTTAAGAGGCGATATGCAAAAGACTTGGAAGTATATTAAGGAAACCCCAGGGTGTCAATCCTGAATATGTTTTTAATGAAGATGACAACATTTATGACAATATAAGAATTACAGAGTTGTTTAATGACTTTTTTGTTTCTATTGGAGCCTCACTAGGCAATTAATGTTCTTCTATAAATGACTTCAATATTTTTACAAGGTAATTGTTCTAAATCATGTTTTTCTTGAAACATTTTACTGAGGGAGAAATTATCGAGATTGTTCGTAATTTTAAAGCAAATAAAAGTGTCGGACATGATGATATTGAACCAGAGATTGTTAAGAGAACTATACATGTTTATCAACCGGGCCACTAACATCCGTGTAATGAAGGCATTGGTTTTCCCAGTGGCACTCTATGGCTGCGAGACATGGGCATTAGGAAAGGCAGACAGGAGAGCAATATAAGCCTTTGAAATGTGGTGTTGGAGGAAGCTACTTAGGATATCATGGAGAGATCACATCACCAATGAACACATAAAGTCCATCATCGGAGATCAACCGCCACTTGCTACCAGGGTTGATAAGTACAAGCTACAATATTTTGGTCACGTTAGCAGAAGATCAGGAGACAACCTTGACAAATTTATAATTCGAGGTACATTTGAAGGAACACGGAGCAAAGAAAGACCCCATCTAAGATGGAGTGACGGTATTAGTGATATCACTGGCCACACTCTCAATACACTCTACCGGATTGCAGGAGACAGATGCCGATGGAAAGGTCTCATCACATGGGTCACAACGGGTCAGCCATGACCTATAGGACAGCGACGACGTTCATGCCAAGCACCTTTGTCATATTTTTAATGAGTCTTTTATTTCAGGTCAACATGGCTCTAATTCAATTTTTAAATCTTGTAACTCTTTTATCTGATTTATCTAAAGCGTTTGACTGACAGTATATTAACCATTCTCTACTATTACAAAAGCTTTTTTTCAATGGCATACTGAGTACTCCTCTTAAATGGTTCAAAAATTACCCTTTGAATAGGAAACAGTCTGTTCAATTTAATAGTGTTCGTTCTCAATCACAGATCCTCTCAGCAGGAATACCTCAAGACAGTGTGATTGGTCCTTTATTGTTTTTGTTGATTATAAATGAACTACACGTCTCGTGTCCGACCAGCTAAATTTCGTTTTATTTCCTGATGACACAAATATATTTTTATAAGGGAAAACTGTGCAATATTTAAATGAGGTTTTAATCAAAGAACAGAGTAAAGTTTGCAAATGGTTCACTGCTAATAAACTTGTTGTTAATATGAAAGAATTATATGGTATTCAGGAGAAGAAACGTTGGAGGGGACTTTAATGAATTAAATGTAAAATTTGATAATGTGTTGCTCAACAGAGTAGATTCAACACAAATTTAGGAGTTGATATAGATGAGTCCCTTTCTTGGAAAAGTCATGTCAGTTTATACATATCTTCGAAAATTGCCAGTATACTGGGAGTTATTTCTAGTGAAAACAAAATGCTCCCCTAGACCCCGAATATATTATTATTACTGAATTTAAACAATACCCTAATTTTGCCACCCTTTTCATATGCCGTCTTAGCTTGGGGTGGATGTTCAATTAATTTAACAAAACGTTTGCAGGTTTTACAGAAAAAGGCAGTTCGTGCAATAACAAATTCTCCATATTGCACCTTTGCATCTTGCCCATACTGCACCTTTGTTTATACGCTTGAATATTTTAAATGTGAAGTCTCTATAACATTATGCAACTTCCACAATTTATGTTTCTTTTCAAGAAGAAACAGCTGCCATGTATTTTTAATGAGATGTTCATTGTAAAGGCTGACATTCAATTTTATAAAACAAGACGTTCAAATAAGTTTCATTTTAACATTGTATTTTTAAGCAGGGGATGATCCCCGATAAACATTTTTGGCTTTTGATCACCCCTCTGCAGGTTCATCTGTTGTTTTAATGATTTTATATTTGATTGTAATTTATATTGTCTTTTTATGAATCTGTGGAAATAATTAAAACAGAAATTGAAATTGAATTAGAACAAAATGAATCATACACAAAAGAAAATAAATAGTTCAAAAGAAAAAAGAAGAAGAAGACGGGGGAGTAGAAGAAAGAAGAATGACAATTTGTCCGTACTTTGTTTTACCATACTTTGTATGTTTGTATAGGTTTTTAGTGTTTCCATATTTCATACTTCGTAAATAATAATCAAACTTTAAAAAAAACACTTTAATTCATTTTTAAGTATGCCAAACATAAATCTCAGTCTTTTGGTGTTTACTTAAAACTGTTAACTGTTGTATAATTTGCCTAATCATGATAGTCTGTACATGTACTGTGTTCATGTATGCTCCTTTATGGTTTAAATATTGAACAGATGTCGACTTTAATGTTTGATTTCATGATTGATGTAATAAATACCTTTTCAACCGAATTCTTTAATTAGGACTTTGGCCAGCGTGTATTAGGTAGCTGGTGGTGGACTATGAGTGTGGCTGTTGCTATGTCAACCATTGGATCCGTACATGGGGGAGTGTTTGGCTTGACAAGGTATGACTTTCAATAAGAAAGAAGATGGATTTCGTTTATTTTTGTCAACTTTAGACTTTGCCAACGATTTAGACTACATAATAACTATGTATACCAAATCGTTTGTGCTTTGATTCGTGAATATGTCGATTGATTACGTATGATTTTGTCATTTCATTAAAATCCCATTCTTTGTATAGTGTTTTTTGTTATTCTAATAGTACAAATTGTTTTCGAAGCACCAATCATAATAAGTTATTTGTCTTATATTGGTATTTGGTTTCTGAAAGGTCACCAAATACGAACTGGACATTTGGTTATCCCCCACGGATGATGATTCTCAAACAAAAAGTTGTGTCATCTATCATTAGTCCTGTTTGTATGGTTTTATTTGGCGATCGCATAAATAGAGGAACTTGTCACATTACAATTCGGAACGTTTTTTAGAGGTTGCCAAGAGCAACTTTTTACTTGTCCAAAAAGCACGCAAATTATTTTAAACACATTTCGAAAGTAACATTGTCTATCGCTTTATATCTTGTTATAATCTGTATGCAGGTTGGTACTGGTTGCATCACGTGAGGGTCACTTGCCTGCCATAGCATCGATGATACACATCGATCGGAAAACTCCTCTACCAGCTGCTACATTACTCGTACGGTATAATAGTTTCGGTATATCTGCATACAACGTGTATGATATCTTTTGCTAATATGATTTGAGTGGGAATTTGTTTAGCAAGCTATTTTTTAAATAGTGAACAAAATGTTTGTAATAACCATATACCTATACGTGTGAAATGTACATGTACAAGGTATGACCTGGCTTTTTGTCGGAAACCCACCAGCATCAAAGTTATACATTTTTTAAAAATTGGTTCCTATACGTGATAATCATTTGGAGATTGGAAATAATAATGATGATAATAATCATAAGAATTTAATCAGCTACTATATAATTTACTCTACTGCGCTGTGATGAAGAAAAAAAAGCTTGTATCATTACTATTTTACAGGCACACAAAAATAAAATATTCAAAATCTTCTGAAAATAAGTGCGACTTTAACAAAACTTTGAAGACAGCAACAGATTATGCTTCCCTTATGTCTAGTGGTAGCCTTAGAGCGGCACAACTGAAAGCGCGATCCCCAAGAGTTACTTTTGTTTTTGTGTGAGGTATCTTTAGAAGCTAAAATAAGATGTATGTTTAAGCTTAAATAAGGTAAACAAATCTTTTGAGCTGAATTGAATTTGAATTTGGATTTTATGTAATTGAATTTGATTGTCTTTCAGGCTCCTATCTGCCTCTTGATGTTGATCAGTGATGACGTAGGAACCCTCGTCAACTATCTCAGTTTCACTCGATGGCTCTTCATCGGTATCACGTGTTCTATCATACCTTACTATAGATGGAAACATCCAGAATTACCTCGCCCTTTCAAGGTAAGTCTAATCATGTCTGAGTTTATTATTTTATAAATAATATTTATATATTTGAGCAAGGACACAGCGGGCTTAATGAAAGCTGTTAAATCAGGCCCAATTTGTCTCTTGATTTGCTTGTGCCACTAAATTATGCTTAACGATTATGTTTTCCTTTTTCTTTTGTAACTATACGATGATTTTGTTCATCGACTTAGGCTTATGCTGAAATTAAGCAAATATGATTACATTGTAAGCAGGGAGAGATATTCCCAACACACACGCACGCGCCCACGCCCACATGCAATGCACACAGTCATCAAACATACACACACGCCTTCAGATAACAATGAAAATGCCCGTCATGACATTGACCACATGACCCTTGTCTACTTTAATTCTACGTTTATACTGAATCGGCATTTATACCGAAAGGTTAAAGTAATTACATTGATTTTTTTTTAAATTTGGACCATGAATATCGATAACAACACTCATCATTTACATTAAAATATTGTAAACGGATACAGGGTATAACAGTGTCTATATATAATACTGTGCTAAGAGAGAATTATTGTTAATATCCTGAAACCACTATATATAAGACGGGAATGAAAATAATCTTGTTCACGAAATGTGAACACTTTAATGCTTACATCTAAATCTTAGTTATGTTTAACGGATATTAATGAATATACATATTTATGATTCTCTCCCTATAATAGGTTCCTCTGGTTGTCCCCATTGTGTTCGTGTTGTGTGCGTTTTTCGTGGTTGGGATGTCACTGTACAGCAGTCCTGTAGATTGTAGTATTGGTTTAGGAATCATGCTAGCTGGGATACCTGTCTATTACCTATGTGTTTGGTGGCAGAACAAACCGGACTGGGCCAATGATAGATTGGGTAAGTAATTCGTAGTTTCTAAGAATGTCGAATCCTTTTATTATTTTGTTAGGTTGATAACGTAAAATTGACTCAGAACTTTGAATTGCACGCTAGGCTATAGGCTGCATTTCTCCTGGAAAAATTATGACACAATATGTCATAACACATATGTCATAACACATGTCATAACAATCCGGCGATTCCCGCCAATTCAAAATCTGTCATCCTCCTTTATCTTCATTAACATAATTCCCAGAAGTCTTCACGGTAATATTGAAGGTTACAACTAGTTTAACTTTAAAATCTGCCCTGTTTTCTTTTAATGAAAAAGTAGCATGCAGGCTGTGATGTGATTGAACTCGAATACACGTGTAAATACATAACGGCAAAGTTCAGATTCGTCAACTTCTTTGGATTTCAAACAAATGTGTGATTAACCTCCTTTCTATTTGTCTGATTTCTCTTTCTCTAGATCGTGCGACCGTATTTTTACAGCAGCTTCTCTTCGTCATGCCCCCAGAGGAGGAGGGTGAGCCTCAAAAACTCGTTCCACGCGAAGATGACTAGCGATTATCCGACTTAAAGCCAGATTTGAGATTAATTATTTTATGAATATTATGTTTCGTCTTTTTCTTTGTAATTACTCGTCGCGCCCGGCCTATTGTTCCGTCAGTTTGGGAGCTATTATTACAGATTTTAATTTTTGAACGATGTTTATATCACGCACGTATATGCGAGCACTAATATAAACGAAGTTACTTTTGGATTCTGTTAATGTGAGATGTATATTCACTACATTGATTTATTCAAATAATTTACTGCCTATTAGTGCAATATTCTATATTTATCAAAAACAGGTTTTAAGACTTTGGATGAAGTATTTAAAAATTTGATTGAATATTCGGAAAACTTTTGATTAGTTTTTGATAAGTTTTGATTACCTTTGACATGAATGGATGAAGTAGAAAAAGGCTACTCTCTACCGCCTCCTCGTACCCCTTCTTCTCTCCTCTCCTCTCTCTCTCTCTCTCTCTCACTCTCTTGTATTATCCTCTTCAATAATTCTTTCTCTGATTAGGATCTCTATGACTAATTAATCTATTTCCTTTGTCACCAATCTTCGGAACACTAGTCGATTCCTCTGATTATTAACCATCCCTCCCTACTACATCACTAACACCCCTCTCTCATTCTCCCTTTTCCTCTCTCTCAGTCTCGGTACTACATGTTTGTCATGTTCTTTTGTCTGTAATTCTAGCTGTATAAATTATATATTCCATATTTTGATCATGATGTTTTACCATATTTGATTGTGATTTTGTATTACTTGTAATTGTCAATTGTCATTTTTTTACAATTTTGTATACTGTACACCTAATCAATTCAGCCTTGAACGGATGCCATTGAAGGTATTAAAGTTATATCGACTGCTACGAGAGGACTAGCTGTTTCTATACGCTCAAGGGATTCAACTATCCCGCGAGCCAGTATAGAAACAGCTAGTCCTCGAGTATAAAAGCAGTCGATATGACTTTTATATTCCGAATTAAAACAAAAATCTACCAAGAATTCTTACCTTAGCCTTTTAGTGAGTAAAAATTTGTTAAAACATCACAGAAAATCTGAAACACTGTCTGTTAATCTTCGCTTAATCTTCGAGTGAAAGTTTCAATCATTTGGGAATCGCAGACAAAGAGCACTGTATGGCGTCCGTGCTCGCACGTAGACAATTTTAACACGCAAACCAATGGGGATCGCAGTAAACCAATGGGAATCGCAGGATAATGAGGATATGAGGGCAGAAACTTTTAACTAGGCCCTGTGGGCTATTGCTATGCCCTGTGAGTTGGGCATGGCTTGAAATCACGACTCCTATTTCGACCAATCAGATGGCTAGATTTCTAAAGTGAGGTATATAATTAAGTAATATTGACTGCCTTCAGGGCAATACGACATATATCGCCCGAACCGAAGGTGAGGGTGATATATGACAAGTCGTATTGCCCTCAATTAGGCAGTCAATATTACTATTATTAACCACATCAGACATCTAGAGCAAACAAGAAACTCTTACTATCTCATACTCTTAAATTATGTAAAATACAGTAACCTACACTGCACAGGGTTCCTAGCATGAAAAGTTGCAAAAACATCGTCAAACCAGCACTGTGCATCTGGTGCTTGACGAAATTTTTGATACACTGCAAACAGTGTGCCTTGGGTGTGATTATTTCGTCACAATAGAGTGCGCGCAAAGTGCGCATGTTCTCATACGCGTAATAGATGCGCAAAGAAAATTACAAAAACCCGGATGTTGGCTTTACATTATTGCCCACTAGTTTAACACGCATTTTGCCATTGACTTTCCAGAATGGGCAATAATATTTGTTCATTGGTTTACTGTGTAATAATATTGACCGGCAAATTACACACAAAATCCCATTGACTTTTCTGAGCGGTCAATATTATTTTTTCGCGCGTAGTTTTGTTGGCTTATCAATTAAACTTAGAGTGCAATACAATTTAAAAAATGCCCTGCTCAGATGTCTGATACGGTCAATAATATCTAATAAACCATTATGAATGAATGAATAAGAAAACCGTGTATAATATATGGCATTTATAATTATCATTAAAATCATTACTTTTATGATACAATGTTTTATTCTATTATCAGCCTATCAGCGTTCATAATGTAGAAAATGAACGTCAACATGTATCATTAGACTGGAACAGTCAAATTAGCAGAAGCAACTTTTTACTCTTAATGTCTAGTGTGCTTGAGTTTCGTTTCCTCATTTGTTGCTTCATTGAGTTAATTCAATTAAAAATTACAACCAGGGTTGGATTCAGGATTTTGTCTATGAATAGCGGCACGATGAAAAATATGACATAATTAGGAGGGGAGAGTTTTTTGTTTACCTAATGCATGTCAATAAGGTTTCAAGGGCCGGGTTCTCCCCTCAAACCCTATCCCTCTTAAATCCGCCATTGTAATGGGTGCCAAAATCATGGCCAAAACGCCCGTTTATTTATTTTATCGCTGTTATTGTTTTATTCGTCACACTCCCATTAAAATGAAAAAACAAAAAAAATAATCACAGAAAGAGAGAGAGAGAGTACTACTGTTATGAGAGAAACAGATACAATTCGAAAACTGCAAATACTGCTGACAATTAGAAAACATGAAGTCATAAAGTGACAGAGGTTTGTTTGTACCTATTGTATGTAATTCGCCGACGGTTGAAAAAAAAAACGATCGTCAGATTTTTGCCGACAGAGCTTCCAACATTTTTTTCCAACAAGCCGGGAAAAGATATCCATAAATTTTCTACGATTTTACGAATTTGAAATTGTGAATGACCAGGTGTCCTGAGCCATCTATGTATGGCTCTGGACGTGTCACACCCCCTCTAGCGATCCTTAATTTTTTTCAATTCTTCTCGATTTTCAAATGCAAGAGAACTGTTTAAAAATGCCTCCTTCTAATTCCTTACTAAAATCAGGGTCTTGCCAAAAGGGGAGGGGTGGGGGGTAGAAGTTGTTATTATTCAAATAAACGTAATGATAGTAAATTCATCAAATCCCCTGTGTATGTGTGGGTGTGTGTGTGCGTGTGAGAGAGAGAGAGAGAGAGAGAGAGAGAGGAAGAGAGAGAGACAGAGAGAGACAGACGTTGAGCGAGGGAGAGATAGCGATGGTAAGAAAGAGAGAGGGGAATGAGAGAGAGAGAGAGAGAGAGACGGTGAGCGAGGGAAAGATGGCGATGGTGAGGAAGAGAGAGGGGATAATGAGGAAGAGAGAGAGAGAGAGGGGGGAAACGCAACATTGAATCAGGAAGTACTCGCGAATATTACATTTTCCTCTTCATTTAAACAAAAACAAAAAAAGCATACTCCAGTATACAAGCATACAAGTACAAGCTATCCCAAACCCCTTTCTAGAACAACTTCTGATCACGCAGGCGCGGATCCAGGATTTCTTGGGGGGCCCAAATTTGAAATCAATTTGAATTATTTTTCTTCCCTTTTTTCCCCCCCCTGAAATTTGAAAATCGCGCCGGCCGATATTTCGCTCAGTGGGGGAATAGTGAGCACTAAATTTGTTTGCCTTTTTTTGTCCCCGAAAATTTGAAAATCGCGGCGGCCGATATTTCGCTCAGGAGGGCGTAGTGAGTACTTTTTTATTACTCAACACCTCCCCCCCCCATTCAGCAAAAAAACAAAACAAAACAAAAAATTCTAAACTTTTTTTTTTGCAAGGGGGGCGGGAGCCAAGGCCCGCTCGGTCCTCCCCCTCCCCCTGGATCCACGCCTGTGATCACGTACCATTTTCATTTTCTTTCCATTAAAGGTCAGGGTCATGATATCCCGCTCTTTTCCATTGTCGTGTCGTACTTTCAAGTGATAGCTTAGTTCTCCATTGATTTGATAAACCGCACACATTCCTTTCCCCCACCCGCGGGGAGCCTCTGCCCTATATTAAGGCAAGCGGTGTAACATCAGTTTATAGTATTTTTGATAGGTTAAATATTTGTTACAAATAATTATAAAAGAACTGTTTTGTGTTTGCTGTCTCCAAAACATACATCTCTTGTGGGCGGAACCCCTCTTTATTGCCATCACATGTACGTATAACTTGCAAACTGCAGATTCTTACATTTTGATTCTGTTTCGTGAGAAAGAAATTCAAGCATCCTGGTACCGGATTGCTTATACCTCTCGTGTCAAAACGGAATGCCTATTTTGGAATCATCGTTCCTGAAACAGGATTGAATGGACTTATTTGTACCATAATTTTGTGATTAAATCGAATTTGTTTAGTTTTTCTTGGTACGTCTTCAAATTCCCGAGTATATTTTACATTCGGATGAAATACTTTCTCTGTATCTCATCATATTGATCTATATTCATTGCACTTCATTGGTTATCCTTGGGCACCTTTGTCTCGATGGGAACTGCAACTTCATCCTAGGAAACGGACATACGACTCGGAAAAACAACTTTCAGTTTACAAGTCTACAATTGATCTATTCGCACAAGAGCCTTTAAAAGATCGTTCAAGACTTCTCAGTCTGACTGCAATGGCTCGATTGAGGAAAACCCTGGCAAGGGACATCAAAATGAGTCTGTCCAGGATCTTACTGATAGTACAGCTGTTCGTCTAACCCGTCAGGTCACACTAATAGATAGTGTATCTCTCACAGTTGGTATGATCATAGGATCTGGTATTTTCATTTCTCCAACGAGTGTCCTGGAGAACTCTGGAGGGATAGGATGGGCTCTCCTCGTCTGGGTTCTTTGTGGCTTGTTTTCAATGCTTGGAGCGCTATGTTATGCCGAGCTTGGTACGACCTTCCCAGTATCTGGAGGAGACTTCTCATACCTCCTAGAAGCGTATGGTCCGATCCTGGCCTTTCTAAGGCTTTGGACTAGTGTGGTGTCTATCAGGACTGCATCCTCTGCTGTATTGTCTTTGACGTGTGTAACTTATATTCTCCTGCCGTTCTACCCCAACTGTGACATCCCACCCGTTGTGTTACGCCTGGTTGCAGCCTGTGTACTTTGTAAGTACGGTCCTAGAGCCTGTCTCCCCATTAAGCTCAGAACTCCTTTAAGTTGGCAAAAAGGTTGTCGATCGGCCTAACCGTAGCCACCGGGTTTATATAGCCCCAAAGCCTAAGCAACAGACCCCCAAGTCGTATCGATTTCACCCTATTTAGCTACCCCATATTTCTTTCTAGTCTTGAACATTGCCATTTTGTAGGTGTATAACTTGGTGTCAATAAATTATTTATGTACTAATGTGTTGCTTTCTCGCAAGTAGCCAAATTATCTTCAGGGATACATACACATTCGTATTGACCACCTTCCCCTGTTTGATAAGCCATGAGATGAACATGGGAGGCATCCTTCATTGAACATATTTTAGCAGTGAAATCACATAGCGTGGATACCTAGCAATTTAACAACAGGTGTCTACTTTGGTCATTCTTATGAAATTCTACAGGTGCCATCTTTTTCGTGAACAGCATGAGTGTCCCTCTAAGTCGCAGGATACAAGTCTTATTCACGGTAGCTAAGCTCCTTGGTTTAGCTGTCATCATCGTCTCTGGGTTTGTCCAGTTAGCTAATGGTAAGAAAAAGTCAGTTTTTTTTATACAAGAAAGATTTAGTATTTGTTATTGTACCGCTATAAATACCAAAGAGAAGGCACGATAGCAAAGAATTTCCAAAAATCAACCTAAAGTAATTTCAATTACAGCCTTGTCCATCAACTTTTGAAACGTGCACATGCCAATGACATATAACATGATTTCTATAGGGTTTTTACATTTCCATTGAGATGATTTCTCGAAAACCTTTGCGATCGTGTTGAAAACTTAATTCTTACATTTTGTCTTAATTCACAGATTCTTACATTAATTAATTTATTCATTTATTTATTTATTTATTTTCATTTATTTATTTATTTATTTATTTATTTCCTTCCTTTATGTATTTCAGTCTTCTTTATACTGTTAGACCCTTTCAATATCGAGTATTGATCTTCCAAGGGGGTCCTGTCTGTAGAATATTAAAAAACATTAAAAAATTACATATGCAACACGATAAAGTAGAAACAATAGATCAAAAAGTAATAATAACAACCTTGTAATTGTAATCTTTGTTTTGTTTTCATAGGTGAGACATCTAACTTTGCAAACTCCTTCGACACTTCTAAATTTAGTTTCAGAACATTTCCCATCGCCATATATTCAGGACTCTTCGCCTACTCGGGATGGTAAGATCATTTAAAAGAACGCCATACACAGATATAGTCGAATATAATAACAATATCAGGTTTTTCGATTTTATTGAAATGTTAGTACCTGTAAAATCTGCAATATCTCGTACACAATGCAAAAGTTATTTTAATTTTTTCAGATTTTTACTCGGATCAAGACTGAATTTTTCAAATATTTTTGAAAACAAAACTGTTACGACTATATTATGAGTTTAACGTTTTAATCAAATAATTGTGGTTGAATTATGCTGAAATGCTAAAGACGTTTTCCTCTATTGCATTATTTCGTAAGGCCCGTCATAATTATGCACACCTAAAGGGAGAGGGTGGCGAAATTTCCAACAAAATGTCATTTGTGGCTGTGTGTCTCATTCTTATTTTTCTTCTTTACCTCCTAAAAACTTTAGATGGCTAAATAGGCTAAATTGGCATTTAGTTGAAATTATTGCTTTTTATTGCAATATTCTACTTAACTGTGGCATAAATCACCTGTATATAAGACTTATTTTTCTAAATTCTGGATCTCAATTAGACCTGGCATGAACCCCTTCGTTACTTGGGTATCTCCAAACTATGTTTAGGCAACTTGTACGATGAACCTGCCGAGAGTACCCATTGTAATATTATTTGAAAGGGATTTTATGCCTTACTTATTCATGGCTTGTGGTGCTATGTACATGTACTTGGCAAAGGTTATGTTGACTTCGAATTCTTAGACATATCTGAAATCACGTATTTAATGTTTTTCAGGCAGTACCTGACTCAAGTGACAGAAGAAATAGTTAACCCTTCCAGGTAAGAAATAATACATTTGTGCTGATACGGAATGGTTTATGCAAATAGACGTACTTAACAGTTCAAATTTATTTGCTGTAGCTGTAAATTGTCTGAATGAATTGAAAGTGGGCCATTATTGATCTTTTTTATCAAGAGGTTACTCCCCTCATAATATATTGTTTTCTCACGGGCAAAGTCTTTCAATATATCAAAGAAAATAAAAGCATATTCATCTTATCTTACTCATATTTTGATAGTATTCTGCATGTGGGGAATATTTTAAGTTGAGGACACTTTCAAAGTCCTAGCTAGCCTTTCCAGAAGAAAAAGAATTCAAGAAAGAGTGTAGAGTACAATCCCCTTTCATGAACGCGCCGAAACCGTTACACATATTATTAATGTAGCATATTGACTAACTATGTTTTTTTACATTTTTTTCCTCAGAACAATTCCTTTGTCAATTGGGATCTCCATGGTAATAATAACAGTGGTGTACCTGCTTACCAACGTGGCTTACTTCACTGTGCTCTCTGAGAGTGAGATGCTTGCGTCAAGTGCGGTTGCATTGGTAAGGGACTAATCTTACGCCACATGCACACATTGCGTCAGTTCCATTGCGCCATTCAATTAGCTCAGAAAAAGAATAACGCGAAGAAGAAGAAGAAGAAGGCGAAAAAGAAGAAAAAGAAGAAGAAAAGAGGGAGGGAGAGGAAGAGAAGTCGAACAAGAAGACGAAAAGGAAAACAAGAAGATATAGAAGAAGAAGAAGAAGAAGAAGAAGAAGAAGAAGAAGAAGAAGAAGAAGAATTACAATTTCTTTTAAAACATACTTTGTATGTTGGCATATGTTCTCATTAGTTCCATAATAATAATCAAACCGATTTCTTTTTCAAAATGTATTTTAAGTATGCCACACATTAATTTCTTTTGATGTAGCTGTTAACTGTTGTATAAAATGTCTAATCATGAGCAGTGCTCATGTATGCTCCTTTACGGGAATTTAAAATTTAAATTCATG
This sequence comes from Mesocentrotus franciscanus, assembly GCA_037976565.1. NCBI lineage: Eukaryota > Metazoa > Echinodermata > Echinoidea > Camarodonta > Strongylocentrotidae > Mesocentrotus > Mesocentrotus franciscanus. The sequence goes on from CP137673.1 coordinate 31,506,047, forward strand.
TCGTCTTGAATATTTGATTTCATGACTGACTCAATAAATACCATTTGAATCGAATTCTTTGATTAGGACTTTGGTCAGCGTGTATTAGGTAGTTGGTGGTGGACTATGAGTGTGGCTGTTGCTTTGTCAACCATTGGATCCGTAAATGGGGGTGTGTTTGGCTTCTCAAGGTAAGGCTTATTTAGGCTTTCAATAAGAAAGAACATTGATTTCAATTCTTTTTGTCAACTTTAGGCTTTGTCAACTATTTAGATTTCGTATATCTATGTTTACCGAATTATTTATGCTTTGATTCCTGAGCAGGCCTATGTCAATTTTTTACGTATGATTTTGTCAATTATATTTAAATCATATTCTTTGTATAGACTATAGTCTATTGTAATATTCTTATCGTACAGCTTGGTTTCGAAGCATCAACCTTAATAAGTTATTTGTCTTATATTGTTATTTGGTTTCTAAAAAGGTCATCAATTACGAACTGGACATTTGGTTATCCCCACTGCACATGATTATCAAACAAAAAGCTGTGTCATCTATCATTAGTCCTGTTTGTATGGTTTTATTTGGCAATTGCATAAATAGATGAACTTGCGAAGCATCTGGGTTCCGTCAAATTATAATTCGGAACGTTTTTATAGAGGTTGCCAAGAGCAAATTTTTTTCTTGTCCTGAAAGCATGCAAACGATTTTGAACATATTATTTTGAAAGTAACCTTGTCAATGGCTTGATATTTTATTATAATCTGCATATAGGTTCCTACTGGTTGCATCACGTGAGGGCCACATGCCTGCCATAGCATCAATGATACACATCGATCGGAAAACTCCTCTACCAGCAGCCACGTTACTGGTACGGTATTATAGTTTTGGTATTTATGGTCATGAGCGAATAGGAATCAAATACGATTTTTAAAAAAAATGATGCTCTTATTTGGTTTGGTTTGATACGTAAAAGAATAAGTATAAGTATAAGTATAAGTATAAGTATAAGTATAAGTATATAATTTATTGTCCATATCATGAAATTCAATTTCCACTGGTTGGTACAAGTAATACATACGTAATGAGAAAGAATACATACATTACATACAAAATAAATGAGTTATAATTGATTTATTCATCATCAAAAGCACTGGGACAGTGTGATCTCAGTTACTCCTCTGCATATCAAGTGTGTTATATATTGCGCTGATATGATTTGAGCTTTCTTTAAGCAAGCTATTTAGAAAACCGTGGACAAAAATCTTGGTAATTTTCATAAACATGTACAAGGTATGACCTGACTTTTTGTCAAAAACCCACCAGCATCTAAGTTACAAAATGTTTTACTTGGTTCCTACGTGATAATCATGACAATTGGAAGTAAGGTTAAACGAATCTATTGAGCTGAATTGAATTTGAATTGTCTTTCAGGCTCCTATCTGCCTCTTGATGTTGATCAGTGATGACGTAGGAACCCTCATTAACTATCTTAGTTTCACTCGATGGCTCTTCATCGGTATCACGTGTTCTATCATACCTTACTATAGATGGAAACATCCAGAATTACCTCGCCCTTTTAAGGTAAGTCTAATCATCTCTGAGTTTAATCAATAAGATTTTTACAATTTAAAAAAGACATAGCGGGCTTAATGAAAGCAGGGAGATGCAAATCAGGCCCAATTTGTCACTTGATTTGCTTGTGCGACTACATTATCTTTAACGTTTATGTTTTCCCCCTTTTGTAACTGTTATGATGATTTTTTGTTATGGATTTAGGCTGATACTGAAATTCAGCGAATCTGAGATATCCCCAACACACTCACACACGCACCCACCGACACATACCCACACTCATGTGCACACATCAAAACACACACACACACATATTTGTTCACATAGCAATGAAAATGCCCGTCATGAAATTGAACACATGACTCTTTTTTAACTTTCAATTTACCTTTATACCGAAACGGTATTTATTTGAACGGTTAAAGAAAGTACATTGAATATATATTTATATATATATTTAACCATGAATATCGATAACAACACTCATCAATTTGATGAAGTATTATAAATGAATACAAAAAATAACAGTGTCTGTATATAATCATGTGCTAAAGGAAAACTATCGAATAATATTCTGAAACCACTATCTATAAGGTGGGAATGTAAATACCCCTTTTCGCAAAATATTAACACTTTAACGCTTATACATGTAAATCGTAGTCATGTTTAAAGATAAAGACCAGTTCTGGTCATGCGATTGCATTGTGAAAGAAACGTTGTGGAATCGATCAGAAAAGGTTGATCATCTAGCATATAAGTATTGGTGTGTACTGCAAGGTTCTGGAATCATCAAAATGATAAGCAATTTGGCCCAGTCTTGGTAAAGTTACAAGCGCTGTCACAGAAAGATGTATATGGGACTACGCGACCACGTGCGCGATATCTATTTGGTCCCAATAGATATAATAGTTTACCAAATATATCAATTAGTAGGCGGTTTCCCGGCAAAATGTGTATCATCACGTATTAGTCAAAACATATTCTCTCACGTGATTGGTAATGAGAGCATATTTCATTTTTTGAGAGAGGGGCGTTTCCATAATGTTAATTACCTTTAACGAATATTAATGAATATTCATTGTGGATCTCTCCCTATAACAGGTTCCTCTGGTTGTCCCCATTGTGTTCGTGTTGTGTGCGCTTTTCGTGGTTGGCATGTCACTGTACAGCAGTCCTGTAGATTGTGGTATTGGTTTAGGAATCATGCTAGCTGGGATACCTGTCTATTACTTATGTGTTTGGTGGCAGAACAAACCTGACTGGGTCAATGATAGATTGGGTACGTAATTCGTATAGCTTCTAAAACTTTCGAATCCTTGAATTATTTTGTTAATTATGTTGATATCGTAAAATTGTCTCAAAACTTTGATTACACGCTAAACTATAGTTTGCATTTCGCCTGCAAAATTATGACACAAGTCATTACCCTTTATAAAACAATCCAGCGATTCCCGCCAATTCAAAATCAGTCATCCTCCTTCGCTTTGTACGTCATTGTGCAGTAGAAGTGCACATTAACATCACTCCCAGAAGTCTTCACGGTAATAGTAAAGGTTACAGCTGTTTTCTCATAATGAAAAAAAAAATCGTACAAGCTACTGTGATTTAACTCGAATATACGTGTAAATTCATGACGAAATGATTTTGTCAACTTCTTTGATTTTTAAACAAATTTACGATTAACTTCACTTCTATGAAGACATGCAATTATTGATATTGGTTATGCGCTATACAAAACGTTTGATTAATTATCATTATTATTTCATTTATTTGTATGATTTGTTTCTTCTCTAGATCGTGCCACCGTATTTTTACAGCAGCTCCTCTTCGTCATGCCCCCAGAAGAGGAGGATGAGTCCCAAAACTCGTTCAACGCGAAGATGACCAATGATTATCACGAACTTAAACCAAATTTCAGAAAGATTACTTTATGAATATTTCGTTTTTTCTTTCTCATTTCTCATAGCGCCCGGCCCATTGTTCATTCTCTTTTGGAGCTATTGTAACAGGTTTTTATTTTTATTTTTTAATGATGCTTGTATCATCATGTACGTATGCGAGCACTAAATATGAACAAAGATACTTTTTGTCAGTTAATTTGATATGTATTAATTACATGCAAGTGATTAATTTAGTCATATTATATCAATAAATAAGATTAGCATGTTTATATGCAATTTATGATTATGATTAAAATCATTACCTTTGTGATCCAATGTTATATTCTATTGTCAGCCTATATTATATGGCGTTAATAATTTAAAAATGAATGTAGATATATATATATCAACAGACTGGAACAGTCATATTAGCAGAAGCAACTTTTTAGTCTTAACGTTTAGTGTGTTTGAGTTTCATTTCTTTATTTGTTGCTTTATTAAGTTAATTCAATTAAAAAATTACAACCAGGGGTGGATTCAGGATTTGTCCAGGGGTAGTGGCACGATTAAAAATATGACCTAATAAGGAGGGGCCATATTTTCGTGTACTTAATGCATGTCAATTAGGTTTCAAGGCCCTCAAACCCTCTTAAATCCGCCATTGGAGTGGGTGCCAAAATCATAGCCAAAATGCCCGTTTATTTATGATATCGCAGCTATTGTTTTCTTCGTCACACTCCCATTAAAATGAAAAACAAAATAAACAATCACAGACAGAGAGGGACTACTAATTTTATGATAGAAACAGATACAAGTCGGAAACTGCAAATACTATTGACAATGAGAAAACATGAAGTAATTTAAGATCAGTACTTAGTGACAGAGGTTTGTTTGTTTCTATTGTATAATCGCTCTAATAATGTTCAAAGTACACCCTTGCTATGGGCGGTAACAGGTCAATCCCATCACCTTTAAAAACAATACACAGAAGTTAAATGTCTGATTATCACACTATAGATACGTCTTCTTCTGCTTTACGAGAAAGAACAATTCGAAATCGGAAATGGGGTGAAATCATTTTTTAAGTATTCACTGTGTATTCTGAACTCGGTATTTATATTTGAAAGACTTGGATTGAGTTATCAGGCATCTTTATGTCTGATTTACATCGACCATACATGTTAATCTTGTTGAAGTTGCACTTTAGATCACTGTAGGCTACCCGGGATAGTAACCAACCTCTACACCACATCTCGTATCTCTAGTTGATTTGCTTGCATCGTCGTTCAGTTTATACCCCGTGCAACCTATGTTTCAAACATAACTGAAGATCACCATTGTATATTAAATGCTATATTGATACCACGTTATCAAGAAGGAAAAAAAGCATTCAAATTTATTTCGTCTAAAAAAGTGCTAGCAAAATAGTCTTCAAACCGTTAACAAACAGTACACCGGAGAACAGGAAAAGCAAGGAGAAGCTCCTTATATAGAAACATCGACAGAGTCCATTAAGATTTTTCGGTCTTTCTGCAATGGTTCGATTGAGGAAGACCCCTGACGGAGGGCATCAGAATCAGTCTGTCCAGGACGATGACACAGCTGTCCGTCTAACTCGTGAGGTCACCCTGATAGACAGTATAGCACTAACCGTTGGTCAGATCATAGGATCGGGTATCTTCGTCTCTCCTACAAGTGTGCTGCAATATTCTGGAGGGGTTGGATGGGCGTTGATGGTCTGGGTCCTCTGTGGGATCCTCTCCATGTTAGGAGCGCTATGTTACGCAGAGCTTGGTACGACCTTCCCGGTATCTGGAGGAGACTTCTCCTACCTCCTAAAAGTTTATGGTCCGATCCTGGCCTTTCTAAGGCTCTGGACGAGTGTGGTTTCCATCAGAACAGCATCCTTTGCTGTCTTGTCCTTGACGTGCGTGACTTATATTCTCCTGCCCTTCTATCCGAACTGTGACGTTCCACCTATTGTACTGCGTCTTGTTGCAGCATGTGTACTTTGTAAGTGTAGCTGGAGACATTAATTATTGATTGCCTATCGAATAAACCGATGAAAAAATGTAATTATTTTGAAATTCTTTGTAAACCTGCCGTCATCTCATTAAATGTAACTACCTCTTTTAATTATTATGTGCTCTTTACAAGAGAAGGATACAACTAATAATGTGTCCTAATTTGCATTTGTTTCCTCCTTAAATAACATCGGTCGTATCTATACCTATATAAAAGTTTTATTTGATGTTTCATCCTGACTGAAATATAGGTACCGTCTTTTTCGTGAACAGCCTGAGTGTTCCTCTAAGTCGCAGGATACAAGTCTTATTCACGGTAGCTAAGCTCCTTGGTTTAGCTGTCATCATAGTATCTGGGATAGTCCAGCTAGCTAATGGTAAGTCTGAGCTGACATGTCTTATTGCAATCCGCATTTAAAACATCGGAGTTCATGACGACTACATTTGTCCTTGCTGTTTATTTACATTGGCCATGTTTTACCAGTATTTCAGGCTTCAGACTTCAGGGCCCGATACAAAGGAGGGAGGGGGTGTCGAGCACCAAAGTCTCATATAATTCCCAGAGTCTCGTAATCTCTTGATATGATGACGTTTAATGTAATTATGTTCTATATGAATGCCTATTCTTCTCTGATAGATTTTCATGAAATAGTACAAAATTTGCAAGTCTTTTACAAGCCTATCACCTTTTGCAATAATGGGTTTCTAATAAGATAAAGACTTGTTTAAGGTATTATTCTAAGAGTATGTATGTATGGCAAACTACTTTCATATGTTTATTTTCCTCTATTTTTTGACACTATCAGGGGAGACCTCCAACTTCACGAATGCATTCGACACTTCTAAATTCAGTTTCCGCACATTTCCCCTCGCCATATATTCAGGTCTCTTCGCCTATTCAGGATGGTAAGATCACTCGAACACGTACAGTGATATTTTGGAACAATAATTATGAGTATTTCTTCCTCATCAAAAACACTGAGAACTTTGACTGACGTTTGAGCCATAATCGAAGGATATTTTGAAAATGGGTTTTCTCGCTCTTATGCCAAGGCCGACGTTGAACTTCCCAATGATAGCTTGGGACACAAGCGATTATACAAGCCTTTCGACAGGTATAATAAATTGTTCTCCACATCTATCATAGCAGAATAGATAAATCCTCTTGTCTTTGTGCTCTTTATGGAGGCTGCAACTAATTAAATTTAAATCTATCACTCATCCCTCTAATTAATTTGTCCATTGCATGTGAATTCATACAACCGTGGTGAAATTATTTCAAACGTCTTTGCCTTTTTATACTCCTTAAAAATTATTTTCATCATTTTGCATTTTGTATTTACTATGTATTTTTCCCATTGGATTCATTTAGTACTTGTAGAAACGTTTATGTATTTATCTTTCCTTTCCATAGGCAGTATCTGACTCAAGTGACGGAAGAAATAGTCAATCCCTCCAGGTAAAATATTGTTTCTTTGATACGAGTGCTTACAAAAAATAAGAACATGATGAACGTATATACAATATTTCTAATTAGTCCTCACTATGGTCCGGGTAATATAAACTGTTATGAATTCAAAAAATTGTATCAATTAGCATGTATCCGGATTTCTACAGCTACATTATATTTATAATTAATGCCCATAGTTTAGTATAATATAGCCCTCCAAAATGTTATGTCAGATATGTTAAATTGTTGTTGATGAATGGTATAGCTATAGTCAAGTCTGAGTTTGTTTTAAGTTGTTTTCCTCCTTAAGTCGAGTATAAACATGATCAAGCGAATGAACAGGGAAGAAAACAACCATAACAACAACAAATGTTTAGATTATGGTCATGGTGTAAATTGCTATTGTACTCATATGATGTGTTGTTGTTTTTATTACCCTTGTCATATCTTTACAAAGTTATTTCGAGTACAAGTCTTTTTGGAAGTACACAAAATCCAATAGATGAACAAAATGACGCCCGTGTGTAACACTTCCATTGCTTGAGCTTTCATCGTAACGAAGAGGCCACAGTGATATTTTTTAAATAAATTAAATATAAAAGAAAATTGCAAAGAAATTAAAACCTCTATTTTTCATACTTTGATGGTTTGAACAGTGCAGCACTACAAAATTGTTTTTTGCGTCAATAGATATAATTATAACAATAATAAAGTTAATAACTGTTCACATTCTTGTACTTTCAGAACAATTCCTTTGTCAATTGGGATCTCCATGGTAATAATAACAGTGGTGTACCTGCTAACCAACGTGGCTTACTTCACTGTGCTCTCTGAGAGTGAGATGCTTGCATCAAGCGCAGTTGCATTGGTAAGATATAAATTTGTTTGCTTGTCTCAAATATTAATATGCAAATGTTTTAAGGGAGTGTATAGCATGACTAAACTATATGTCCTTCCCGTGGCCTGACTCGGGGCCAATCGGCGAGCTTTAGATCCTGGACAACGAACGACCTCGACTACGAGTGACGTCATATTTAAGGAACTGCGCAAGCGCCACCTGCTTCTCGCTCGTCGTCTGTGAATTGACACAACGGGAGTCAGGCACATTTTAGGCCTTTCTTGAAGTGATCACAACGACTACGAGCTGCACACAAATGCCGAAGCCGGCCATCATACTACAGTATTTGGTAAGACTATAATTCAAGAAGATATATGTGACTGCAATGAAAACAACAAATACCTATGAAATTGATCAATCACGTTACTTTTAACCTATTTAATTTCACTTTTTTGACGAAATTAAGAAGTTGCCGTTCGAGCAACTGTGCAGACGTATCAATATCTACGATTCGATATCGATATGACGTAACAAAAAAAAATTGTCGCGAGACAAACGAATATCACTGCGCATGCGTTTAAACATTGGCACTGCGTCGTGTGACAATCTAAAGCGCTAGCAAGAGGAGGCCCAACGCCGGATTCAACAACGAGCATTACAATGACGTCACTCGTAGTCGAGGTCGTTCAGTGTCAGAATCTAAAGCTCGCTACGGACGACGCGACCGCAGCATTCACGCGCGTGCAACATACCCGACGCCGAAGCGTGAGGAGAACTTCGGTTTGTTTTGCGAACGCTAGCGCGCTGACCATGTAGAGATAAAATCGCTGACTACCGTTTATATTCAAGTCCATTCGTTTACGTGCAGTTGTCCGAAAGAAGACGTAGATGGCGTTAACCAGTATTTGCCATGCTACACTCCCTTTAACATATGAGAAATACATGACTAAATAAGTGAGTTTGATTATGAATTTAAAGAAAAACGTATTTTCTATAACAGGTTTCTCTTTTCGAGAGAGAGATGTTGAGAGAGAGAGAGAGAGGGAGAGGTGGGGGGTGGCCGGGGGACTATGGCACTTTGAAAAGATTTTCTTGGAATGCTATCTTCTTCGAAAACATATAAGCATTATATGGTTTTATTAAAAATATTGTGTTTCTTGTAAGGGCGAAAGGGGCACTTTAGAATTCGAATAATATTGATAATAAATAATATTCAGCTTTTATATAGCGCTTAATAAAATGTCTCTAAGCGCTTTATAGATATACTATTACCCCGGTCATTGGATTCAGTGCTTGCCCGCACACACTGTGTGCACAATCTCCACTCCCTGGGGAGCATTCCAGCCAGGCGTTACTTGACGCTCTGAAACTGTTTGACCAACAATGACGGTCGCATCCTACCGGGTACCCGTTTAACACCTGGGTGGAGAGTAGCAAGTGCAGGTTAATATAATAATGGGGACTAAGATACCCTTTCCCATGTTCTGGGCGACTATCTTTTTAAACAACAATAATAAATAATATAAATGACATCAATAATAATATAATATATATTAATAAAATAAAATAATAAATCGCTGTTAACGCATTTTTTAATAGAATAACGCGTGGCTTACACTACCGATTGTTAACTTCTAAAGTAGGTGATTAATATGAATTATGTTTGCCTGAATGTAAATGTTGACACACTTCCAAACATTAGTTTACATTGTTCAGTGTTGATCAATTCTATATCAAATTTACTCATATAACATTAATCTTCTTCTCATCAACAACATTTTTTTGCGGTAAGATGGTGTTTAGTCAATTTCAGAGAATTGTATACTGAACCGAAATTGAGGTCGTATTAATTTTGTTGTTGTAAATTGTATCCATTATTAGCCACGGTAAGGCTGTTGAGTGTATTGTTTTACACAGAGAACTTCTAAATACTGTGGATAGTTAAAACCCATTCATTCATCCAGCCTTCAGTCATGTCAATTACAGGATCTGGGGGCGTTTCACAAAGATCTTAAGTTGAACTTAACTCTAAGTTGGACTTAAACATTATGGAGAGCCAGTTGTAGCCTTAACATATATTCAAAAGCAAAAATTCAAGTAATTTAGACTCTTTTAAATTCCACATCAAGAACATGAAATCTGCTTCATAATAGAAAATATGAGGGATTCGAATCAACATTTTATGCCTTTTTAAAATAACTTTTAAAAAAATATTGTCAAAGATTCTAAACGGCTTTCCATAATTGTTAAGTCCAACTTAGAGATAAGTTCAACTTGGGATCTTTGTGAAACACCACCCTGAAGGAAGAAATTTTAGGAAGAGGAATGTGCGCGTGTGTGGATGTGTGCGGAGTTGGTTTGCATACGGGTGTATTGCATACGGGTAAATAAGCCTTACATTTACAAAAGTGGGAACAAGTAAAGTTTTCATGAATTTTTAACACTGGATTATTATAGCCTCGTTTTAATTATTTATTGCTTTATTATTATTATTATTCTGTCGCTCCAATTTGGGGTATTCTGGGGAGGCTACGAAAAGTGTGTGGAATGTATACTGAAGTGTGGTCGGGTGGTGGGCATGTTTGTGTGTGTGTGTCGTGTTTTTTTTTTTTTTTTTTGGGGTAGTGGTGTGTTTGGTTGGATGGGGTTATTTGTTTTATGTTACAACTGATTTCATTTGTTTTTTTTTCATCATTCGTACAATTTATGAATTGAAAATGTATTGAATTGTGTCAAGATGAAAAACAACTGTATTTCTAAAAATGATTTGTATTGTTTTGGAATCAATAACAAAACTATGGAGGAAAAAAAGAGAAAATTATAAATATTATCATTATTTCTAGTTTTATTATTGTTGTTGTTGTTTTGTTTTTGTTGGTTTAGTGTCGTGATGATTGATGATGATTTATGTTGTTGCCATTAGTATTACTGTCATCATTATCATCATCATTATTATTATTATTATTATTATTATTATTATTATTATTATTATCATCATATTTTTTATCATTACTACTACTATACTACTACTACTACTACTACTACTACTACTACTACTACTACTACTACTACTACTACTACTACTACTACTACTACTACTACTTCTAATACAACGACTACTGCTACTACTACTACTACTACTACTACTACTACTACTACTACTACTACTCCTACTACTATTACTACTTCTAATACAACTATTACTTCTATTATTATATTGGTGTTGTTATCGTTATAATTTGTGTATAGGACTACGGTCAGCGTGTTTTAGGCAGCTGGTGGTGGACTATGAGTGTGGCTGTAGCTCTATCAACAATTGGATCGGTTAACGGAGGAATATTTGGTTTTTCAAGGTAAAGGTCTGCTTTTTTCGTATAACGTATGTTTATTTTAAAAAGCATTTTAGTATCTTTTAAGAATGTTATAGATTATGCCAATGTAAACAATCATGAAAACATGAACAAATCCGGCTTCAGTTGCTATTCATGTAAAACGAAATGTTCAAAACATCTTTTCGATTGGATTAAAAAACATTATCTGATTCTGATTTGATTATTTTTAAATGATGGTTTGATCATGAGGATGTCACATTATCTTTTAAATAGATTTGGAAAAAAAAATAAATAATAGAATTCTTTGTATTCAAAGCAGTCTGTGTTTCCTTCTCTTTCATCGCCAGCCCTGGAGTTATGATACTTTCTGAATCCCCCAAATGTTTTGTTATTTTCCTCACATCATTTAACACATGATTAACGTCCTTCTGACTCTGATTGTAAATATATTTGCGTTTGACTTTAAATTGCATACAGGCCTATGTTCTCAAAAGTTTCGTAATACAGTACCGGATAGTCTAGAAGAAAATATCGTTTCTTATTGTTTAATTAGTTAGGGATGCTAGGTCGGGTAATCTTCTTACAAGCTGTTAAGGCTTTTAAGGTTGTGAGAATGGGTCAAAGGTATTTGCTCTTTTTATAATCTGCACGTATAGGTTCCTACTGGTTGCATCACGTGAGGGTCAGATGCCTGCCATAGCATCAATGATACACATCGATCGGAGAACTCCTTTACCGGCTGCTACAATACTGGTATGGCATGATTAGTAACTCGTCACTCATGGAAATAAAAATAATGGAATATTACGTAAATTCTCATAATTTCTTTCTTCATCAAGACCTTTATAGCACAATATCAAAGAAACAAAGCAAAAAAAAGAGACAATTTACTTACTACTTACATGTATGTTTTCAAAATAATGCGTGTTTCTTAGAAGTCCGTTGATGACTAAAAGTCTGATTTCCCCGCGAAAGGTATGAAGAACGAATTTTCACAAATACCATACAATTTCCGTTTCGAAAGCCATAACTCCACGATTTCAAATAAATATTATACAAGATCATTTGTCAATAATCTTATCAATATATATCTCTAAATATAAATGCATCCATAGTATGCAATTGTCGAGTAGTTATGGTATCCTAGTGATGTTCTTTCACAAAAAAGTGTATTTTGCTCTAATGGAATATTTTTTAGATGGAATTTGAATTGAATGTGATTTAATTTCAGGCTCCTTTGTGCCTATTGATGTTGCTCAGTGATGACGTAGCAAGCCTCATCAACTATCTCAGTTTCACACGATGGCTTTTCATCGGTATCACGTGTACGATAATTCCGTATTATAGATGGAAATATCCAGAGCTCCATCGTCCTTTTAAAGTAAGTCTGATTTTTTTTTTTTTTTTTTTTTTTTGGGGGAATGGGGCTCTTTGGCCTGAGTAAGATTGTACTTTGATATATTCTCTATTTGGGGGGGGGGGCTCTAAAACCCGAGTAAGAATGCACTTTAAAGTATAGTAGAGTATACGTACTTACGTAGAGGTGTTGTGGTCCAGTGAATTAGTCTCCGGACTATGAACCACAAGATGCGGGGTTCGAATCCCTATTGCAACACTAGTGTCCTTTGGCAAGCCATTAATGTACAAATACCTGTGGACTAAACCAAGATCTACGGAAAAAATTAATGGAGAATAGTGTTTATATCTTCAGTAGATCATGTAGTACTAGCATCAGTTCGGGTGCATTTGTAAACCGGGGTGCTTGTTGTAAGTTATGCGGGGTGCTATGAAATTCCGGAATTAGTTGTCCGGTGCATTGGTAGTCCGTGGAAAGCTGTCCGGATACAAATACTTCACGATCCCAATTGTTTTTTGCATACTTTTTCTCCTTACATGCAGGTTCCTCTGGTTGTTCCCATTGTTTTCGTGTTTTGTGCGTTTTTCGTGGTTGGGATGTCACTGTACAGCAGTCCTGTAGATTGTGGTATTGGTTTAGGAATCATGCTAGCTGGGATACCTGTCTATTACCTATGTGTTTGGTGGCAGAACAAACCTGACTGGGTCAATGATAGATTAGGTACGTAATACACCATTACATCCTTGAAACACTCTCGTAAATTACTGAAATTATATCAATAATATTCAAGAGAAAAAAATGCATCAGATCACAAGACCTCATCTCATCACTGCTATAACTCATACAACCAGTTTCAACTAGCTATCTGAACATAATTATGGATACTAGTAATACATCATCCGCTTTCGCTTAGTTTGATTTATATTGAATGATGTCTTAAATATTTTCCTCTGTCAATCACCGAAGTGTTAGTAAACCAGCTATGTTTAAAATATCTTAATTCTAATTTTGAAATAAAGGATTATCACAGAAGGCCTATATACTCCGTTCGCAACGATATTTTCAACTATGAAACGTCTTTTTGTTTAACATATTCTATGATTTTTTTTTTAAATTTGATTTGATTTAATCTTTTCTCTATCATCTTTTCAAACAAACATGAAAACTTTTGAAATCATGAAACTGAGGTATTTGCAAACTTCAATTATAACAAATTGCATTGCGAAGAATGAAAAAATAAAGGAGGAAAGAGTGTTAGGGAGGGTTTTACAAAACCGCCATTAGTACAAGTTCACGGACTATATTCCTTGATCCGCGTGTATTAAATCCAATCTTGATATACCACGCGTCTCAATGGGATGTCGGTGAACTTGTCTTTATGAGGGTCTCGTGAAACGACGCCCGTGTATTCGTAACACAATGATGATCGTTCCTGTCGATAAGACACGAGTTCACTTCAACAATTTATTATAACTGCATGATTAAATTTCCATATATTTCTTTTTCTTTCACCAGATCGGGCAACCGTATTTTTACAGCAATTTCTCTTCGTCATGCCCCCAGAAGAGGGAGATGAGCCCCCAAAACTCGTTCCAAGCGAAGATGACAATATTTACTGTTCATCATAATAAAAGCCTTCACAGTATTGGAAATCTTCTCTTTTAGGAGTAGTAGTAGGGATCACTTTCTTTTGGAATGGAAATTATTCCAAAATAGTAGTTTCAATGGCTCTTTTGAGAGGAGATTTCAGTTCATGTATTTGAGCGTGGATTCCACATTTTAGTGAGGATTACCTCCGGCTCCCTCATAATAGATCTTTGATACATTTTGTCTAAATCGTGTATAATATTGCTGTGAGATGTTACCATTGTCATTTTTGTTATATTGATGTTTGTATGATAATGTAAATATCTGATTAATTTGTAAAACGGACGATATCAGCCTTGAGCTGAAGGTTATGTTTTGTTTAAATAAATAAATTAAATAATGATTCCAAAAATAGTGGATTTACTCTCCTGTACATTGAGAAAGCAAGAAGTAACGCTATGTGGCTTAACTACACCCCTCCTCTTCTGCCGTTTCTTCCTCTTCATTTTATATTGTTCTAAAAGTCAGTATCTTGGTTCTTTAGCATGTTGAAGGATTGTGGGGAAATCATTTTTGAAATCCTTTGTATTCATTTATTTTATTATTTCTTTATTGCAACCAAAATTTGGGGTTGGATTTCAAATAAAATAAAAATACAAACAGATATATTACAATGGTAGAAATAATGTACATAGTAAAAGAAACTACCAAGTCTGATCCATGAATATATGCATGAGTCACAATGTGCTACGATAGAATTATTACACGTTGCAAATTAAATTAAAGTAAGCTCATTAATACAATATTTAATAATGATAGTATATAAAATCAAAATTAATAAGGGTATATGTGGGTCTAAAATTTGAGCGGTTTATAATGAAATTGATAATAATGATGGATTAAAAAAAAAAACACAGGTCAAGGACATTACACAGATTCAGAATCGAGTTGTGAGTGCATTATGAAGTCAACCATCTCTGACTCAGAACAGGTATATAGTGGTTTAATTTCACTCGTATCAGTAAATGCTCGTAGCTTAATGAATTTCATATTAATGGCACTCAGTTTGACATTTTCTTTTATTAAAATGGGAATTGGTTCATGTCTCTGTACTTATTTCCATAATTAAGGATATTCAAACATTTCATATTAGTTGTTTCTTATATGTTATCACTTTTGGTAAGAGGTGTAAATATGTTATGAATGCATATATCATCACATAAACTTGTGCGTGCATTTATCTTTGGAGTAAATTTTGATATAAAGTATGTTGTACAGGAAAAAAAGAAATCCGTCTAAGAACGAAAAAATGAACAAAAAGTAGAAGCTATTTTCAAATTGTGAAAAGAAATATAACCTCTGTCTATTGGTTGACCTAATGTATGCATTTGTATCTTGTTGCACTGAATGTGGGTTAAAATATGTTGTGCTGTTATCAATGCATGTAATCTGAAAGCTTGCACAGACTAATGACATACATTAATTTGCTCATCATCATCATCATCATCATCATCATCATCATCGATATACGGGAGTGAGGTAATCCTGTAGATCTCCCGGTCGTCTTCCAAAATATAAGTTCAATTGACAGTTTGCGACTTAAACGGAGTGCAAAATGCGTGGATGTCAGGTTACATAAAGTTGTTTGGCAAGCCAGTGTTTGTCTAAACCAGTCTTTAAAATATCTATGTTACGTGCAGTGACTAGAGATTCTGGCAATTTATTCCATAATCGATAACACGTTTACTGAAGAAACGCTCATAATATGCGTTCATAAAATGGCATGAGTTTATATTATAATTGTCGTCTGTTTGGAGCCAGAAATTATATACATGTATATTAAATCAATTATGATGAGGAGATGCAGATGTTCAGAATGATGATTTTTTTTTTAAAGCATTAGATGCAAGGATGACATTGTAATCATGGCAGTGGTGCATGGTGATGATCATGACGACAACGAACTGATGGTGATGATTATGATTATGATGAACTGATGATAATGATTGTGGTGGTGGTGGTGGTGGTGAAAAGGATAATGATGGTGGTGGTGGTGGTGGGGATAAGGTAATGATGATGGTGATAATGATGGTGATGATGATGATGATGATGATGATGATGATGAAGAATGGTGGTGGTGGTTGGGGTAGTGGTAAGATATTTATGATAATTGATTATAATGTTATCACTGAACACACACACACACACACGATAATAATTCTGCATTGCTGTAACAACAATGAGTCATACAGGCTTGAATAATACTGATAGCAAAGACAGTCATGTCTGCCCAACTAACTACTGTGACACAACTAGAGCATGACGACGTGATGTAAACTTGGTTATGGAACGTGCAAATTGGTAATTTAGCGATCAACATCATAACCTGGCCGGGTCCAGCCAAGAAGAGGATACCGGGCATATGCTTTGTTTGAAAAGGGCCATTGTACTTCTTTATTTATCTACGGTGGAGGGGCATTTTAGCATAATAATTATGAGCACTATAATGTGCTTTTAAAAAGAGACTGTTTGTTGTTGTACAAAGGCTGACGGGGATTGTGCCCCCTTCAATGCCTTACATTGT
This sequence comes from Mesocentrotus franciscanus, assembly GCA_037976565.1. NCBI lineage: Eukaryota > Metazoa > Echinodermata > Echinoidea > Camarodonta > Strongylocentrotidae > Mesocentrotus > Mesocentrotus franciscanus. The sequence goes on from CP137673.1 coordinate 31,522,650, forward strand.
GATGGTAGCAATATGGTATATAAAGCTGCTCTGCCTCCTAGAATAGATATATAGGGCTCAGTTAATATGAGGGCTATAAAATTGCACATTGTGTAAGCGATAATAGGAACTAACATTAATGGACACATATCAAAAGATAAAATAGGAACAATTAAATATTAGTTTTGAAAAGGGGCAATTATCAGAAGGAAAAGACACTCTTTCAAAAGGGAATAATTATGGTATCTTATCAGAACTATACAATTTGCTTATGAGATTTGAATGGGGGCATTTATCAGAGGTGATAGCTAGAGCACTTAGAAGGTGGAATGACATTTATCAAAAACTAAAGGGCACCGCAGAAGTGGAAAAAGGTGCATGATTAAAGAGGCCATATCAAAAGTGAAAAAAGGGGAACGTTTTTGGTATTCTAAAAAGCGTTTATTTTTGTAAAAACTTACACTTAGGGCCTATATCTTTAAGATTGAAGTGCAAAAGCATATTTACAATTTTGAAGAAAAAAAAATCATATTTGACATGCCATTAAACTATATTTTTTAGTTATGGAATAATGTAGGCATATGATTGAGCATTAGCATTAATGCCCATAGACGACTATGTACAGATATATACCCCCCCCAAAAAAAAAAAGGGGGAATCCGCTGCATGTGTAGGCCTACATATATTAATTAAATAAATGGTTCCACAATTACAAACAAAGAAGATATCTCTGAAAGTTTTAATGAATATTTTGTCAATACTGGTTTCAATCTAACAAACAATGTGCAATATTCCAACAGTTTATACATTGATAATTTATTTGTTAATGACAAATCAGCATATTTTACTCCCATATCATGTAAAGAAGTTATCGATATTGTTCATTCTTTGAAGAATGGTACCAGTGCTGGTTATGATGATATTAATGTTACTGTTGTCAAAAAAATTATACATTTGATTTGTGTACCTCTTTGTTCTATTTTCAATTCATGTTTGTCAACTGGTATTTTTCCTAATCAAATGAAAATAGCAAAGGTTATTCCAGTTTTTAAAAATGGTGACCACACTAATGTGCAGAATTACCGGCCTATTTCTGTCCTCCCTATTTTTTTGTAAAATTTTTGAAAAGTGTTTATACAAGCGATTATATACTTTCTTAACATCGTGCAATATTTTGTCGGAAAATCAACATGGTTTCCGAATGGGACACTCCACATCAACTGCTCTTCTTAATTTCATTTATAAATTTTCTAATGCAATTGATTCTAGACAGTTCACAATAATATTGGTTTATTTCTTTATTTAAGTAAAGCCTTTGATACTTTAGATCATACAATTTTGTTACGTAAGTCAGAGGCTTATGGTATTCGTGGAATTCTGTTGCAACTATTTAAGGATTATTTATCAAATCGTAAACAATTTGTTTCTATTCATAATCATCAATCTTCATATTTGCCCACTATTCGATGTGGAGTGCCCCAGGGTTCAATACTTGGTCCTTTACATTTTTAATTTATATTAATGATATTGGTGAGTTCTTCCGATTTGTTACATTTTATATTATTTGCAGACGACTCCAGCGTGTTCATGTCTCATAATAATCTCTGTACACTAGTTGATTCGTTCAATTCTGAATTAAATAAATTAAGTGATTGGTTAATAAACAACAAATTAGTTTTGAATGTTGCTAAAACTCAATATATTGTATTCACTAAATGACATTTTGAAGATAATTTTGCAATCACTTTTAATGGTCATTAAATTAATCGTACTTCTTTTGTTAAATTTTTAGGTGTTCATATCGATGAATCTCTAACATGGCATGAACATGTTGGTGTCGTATGCAATCGTGTTGCCAAATCTGTTGGTATTATTTACCGTTTGAGACATTTTCCAAGACATATTTTAGTTATGTTATATTATGCATTGATTTTCTCCCACGTCAATTATTGTAACCTTGCCTGGTCAAACAGTCATGATTACTTTATTACTAAATTATTTGTTTTGCAGAAAAAGCCATAAGAATAATTTCTAATTCACTCCGTATAATGCTCATACCTTGCCAATCTTCTCCCAGTTAAATCTCCTAAACGTTTATGACATTAATAAATTGAATATTGCAATATTTATGTTTATGTGTTCTAGAGGCTTATTATACCATCTCCAATTACATCAAAATTTGTTTTAAATTGTAACATACATAATTATAGTACACGTAATGCTGTAGAATACCATCTGCCAAAAGTTAGAACTAATATTTCAAAGAATACTATTTTTTACAAATGTCCTCATCTATGGCTCTCTATTCCTATCCATCTCAAGAATCATCCTTCCGTAAATAGTTTTAAACGTTCCTTTCGATTGTTTTTATTAAATTTGTACTCATCAACTTAAATATTTATTTATTTGATTTACAACGTATATATATATATATATATATATATATATATATTTGTATATTTTGTTTTCTTCTTTATTATGTCTTCCTTTTCCATCTACTGTTTCCACCTGTTTTCTTTTTTTCTTAATGTGCTGTCAATTATGTAGGCCTACTTCTTTTGGCGGGGTCAACGTTCAACAAGGCTAAATGCTCTTTTTTGTTGACCCCTCATTCGACATAAATTTTCTTTCTGAACCTATTTTCTGTTAATTTTATTGTATTATTTTTATCTGTAATGTTACCCTTCTACATGTATTTATGTATTTTAAATTTAAATTTATTCCTACTCTGTATGTATTGTATATATGTTTTTTATCATCGGAAGAATGGAATAAAAATTGAATTGAATTGAAAAAAAAATAATCCCATTCATTTGCACCATGTAACCCCATGTAACCCCCAATAAAAAATACACACATAAAAACACACAAAACACAAAAACAAACAAACAAACAAACAAACAAAAAACAACAACAATAACAGCATCGAAAAAAAAATAGGCCTACCGGTACTCTTACTATGTAAGTAGACTAATTGGTTTTTCCAGATACTTCCCTCTCGTATCTTTTTCTCAGGCTGTATAGAATTTTATATTTTAAATTTTATATTAAAATGAATTTACAAAAGCAGCCAAGCACATAGATTTTTATTTTTGTTTATATATATACACCTACATTACTCATGGACAATTGAAAAAGAGTGAATCTTACACTTGTATAACCTAAGACCAAAGGAAATAAAAATAAATACAGCAGGAAATGTTCTAATTGTTGTCCGTTTCGACTGCCCTCACTCACTCTGTGTTATACAACACGGAAGTGGTATTAGAAAAAGGACATCCCTGGCGCTGGCTGGTGGTACATTATATTGTCCATAGACTATATACAGAGAGACACTGCACTGCATCGAAATCCTGGGCGAGGCGAGGCGAGGTCGTTCCATTTTCGTAAGTTCCTGAAATTTAGCAGTGTAAGTAAAATTTATTTCCTGTTTTACTCACTTTCGTTGTGATAATGTACGTTCTAGTTTGTGCATCATGATCACGTAGAAATATGAAGAAATACTTTTCTAGAAGCCATCAATTTTTAGTTAATGCTTTGACTGAATTTAAAAACTAACATTAATAAAAAATCTAAACTTTAGTCAGGTTAGTCGTTTAGTCGAGCGAGGTCGACATGGCCTGGCCAGGTTGAGTCGAGGGTCTGCTATGCATATGGTCCATGACCATGATCATCATTTGGGCATGGATGAAATTGAATGAATGAGATTTGAAGAAGATCTGCGTGTGTGTGTGTGTGTGTACTACTACTAGGGTTTTTACAGACGTGTATCAATTAGATATGATTATTTACGTCTGGGGACCGACCTTTAACGTCACCGTCCAAAAGACGTGACTCGGTTTCGAACAGGGGTCGCCACTCGCCTGAGCCAGTTTGTAGGTGAAGACAGAGAGGTGACCAAGTGAGCGTGTTGCTAGACCAACTCACATCTGTATGCTTCTCATGCGCATGCTTATGTCTTATATTTATCTAATGACAATGTAAGTTATAGGGCATTATCGTGAAATAGGAAGCCACAGTACTACTACTAGTAGCGGCAGCGCTTCATTGCGTCACAAGAAGCCCGGAAGACGCCCTAGCATGCCTAAGTCAGAGAAAATGTTGTTGTGTAGGTGTAAGTTACGCTCTCTTCTATGACAATGTAGCGCCAGCTCAAAACAAGCATGGTCCACATTCAGCATCAGCGACACGCTGCATTCCTTTTGCTCTAGATTACGCTGATAGAATCACTACTTTTATACAGTTATTAAATTGGCAATGCCATAATTTTAAGTGATTCTGGTTGGTAGAGTCAAGACATCATGGTGATCTAAACATGAAGAGTTCAAATAAATTTTAAAAAATATACCGGTAACCTTATTGTTTGGACTATATTTTGACCCTGTGTGAGGGTTGATCTGATGAGCTGTATATGATCAGGAACGGACCTGTTGAATGGCCCTCTACAACTCAGTAGTACAAATCTTTAGACTTACTGGGCGTCATCATAGGTAATTCAGGTAATTCAGGTAATCAGGTTTGCGAATAGAAATTTTTACTCAGGCAGACCAAAACAAAGACTCTGTAGTGATAATCTTGTCAGAAGCATTGGTGTGTGGGAAAGTAATTGTCAGGGTCTTTTTAGCATTGTGACATCCTTAGTATGTGTCAGAGGTGGGTTTAATACCCAGGCAACGAAGAAGAGAGCTTACAGCATTTTCTCTTCTAGGGTGTCTTTCAGGCTTGTCACATGCATTGTTCTCCTTTTCCCCCATGCCATAGACTCTACGTACAAGCATTAGTGTGCAGTCAAACAAGTGGTTTACAAAACCACAATATAGCCAGTTATAGTTATAGACTAGATGAGTGTGGTGAAGAAAAAGCACCACATTAGACATAGTTTATTAAAAATGTTTAACATAACCCTTGTAATATCACTCCAGCAAAGCATAGAGAGTCAATACTGCATATGGACCTCTAGTACTGTACCATGTGCTAATAGGCAGCAATTTCACACGTGAATAGTCAATACACTTATAACACACAAATGCACACAATCATGCCGATAAAACCAAGTTTGACAGTGGACTCACGATTTTAATTTTTGAATTATTCTTTCTAACTTAGGTGAGTTGAACAAATTGTATTTTACTGCTATTTAGGTGTCATCAATTGTCACTAAAGTACCGATTTTGAGTGAAATCAGTTTAGTTTTTTTACAGTGGTGTTTGAAATGTTGTGATCAATAAAACAGGTTTTATTACACAGCCAGGATAGCGATGCAGCTATGTGTGTGTAATATGTTCATTTGTATTAAAGAAGAAAAATAAGAGAAATAGAATGGCGAAAGTCTGAAATAGATCCGACCAACGATAAAAAAAGTTATTGCAAACTTAGGCGGAGTGTGACGATCGGGAAACCTACAGGGACGATCTGAGGGCTATGGGTACTGTAGTTGTGGAGGCAGTAGGTCTTACATACACATAACCAGTTTCGGGAACCAGGACGATCCGCGATCCCACTATGATAAGTAAAAAGTTAACGGGACGGTTTCCGAGACGGGATTTAAAGTGTAGATAACAACACCATCAAGAACTGTTGGCAAGTTGACCATCAGATGGCGCTGTGCCATAAATAGTACGCTAGGGTACAAAGTTACCTGTACCTGTCTCGGTGTCTCCTTGTAGTGATGTATTTGCATTACCTACCTGTCTCAGTGTCTCCTTGTAGTGATGTCTTTGCATTACCTACCTGTCTCAGTGTCTCCTTGTAGTGATGTATTTGCATTACCTACCTGTCTCAGTGTCTCCTTGTAGTGATGTCTTTGCATTACCTACCTGTCTCAGTGTCTCCTTGTAGTGATGTCTTTGCATTACCTACCTGTCTCAGTGTCTCCTTGTAGTGATGTATTTGCATTACCTACCTGTCTCAGTGTCTCCTTGTAGTGATGTCTTTGCATTACCTACCTGTCTCAGTGTCTCCTTGTAGTGATGTATTTGCATTACCTACCTGTCTCAGTGTCTCCTTGTAGTGATGTATTTGCATTACCTACCTGTCCCAGTGTCTCCTTGTAGTGATGTATTTGCATTACCTACCTGTCTCAGTGTCTCCTTGTAGTGATGTCTTTGCATTACCTACCTGTCTCAGTGTCTCCTTGTAGTAATGTCTTTGCATTACCTACCTGTCTCAGTGTCTCCTTGTAGTGATTTCTTTGCATTACCTACCTGTCTCAGTGTCTCCTTGTAGTGATGTCTTTGCATTACCTACCTGTCTCAGTGTCTCCTTGTAGTGATGTATTTGCATTACCTACCTGTCTCAGTGTCTCCTTGTAGTGATGTCTTTGCATTACCTACCTGTCTCAGTGTCTCCTTGTAGTGATTTCTTTGCATTACCTACCTGTCTCAGTGTCTCCTTGTAGTGATGTCTTTGCATTATCTTTTGATCCAGAATGCTAGGAATTACAGTTCACACATTATTCATGAGCAGAAAGAGCATTTCAAATATTTTGGGATATTTTTCCTGTATGCTACAGACCTATTCATTTCAACAGGGTTAGGAGTGGCAGGTTTTTTAAAAATATGGTGTCCATCGATCCCCAGTTGGGTGACGAATCCACTAGGCCATGTCACCAGCCTCGGGGACTCATATTTACCATGCTTACACACGGACCCGGCTAATCTCAAAAAGAGAATGGGTGTAGGCATAATTGTAGCACTTCATTCTTGACTATAAAACAAGAGGTCCTGAGATTGAATGAGTGCCCATTTATACAGGGAGGCTAGTTTTCAGGCTATTGCGTAATGTCAGGCTGTGACGCTTTCCATATTAGACTCTTTCATGCTTCATATTGTAAATCACATATTGGGATCAAACATGTCTGGGCCTCATTTCAGGCTCATTGGGTAAACCTGGTATCGTAGCTGCCATTGTAAGTACCCTTGTACAATCATGTTTCATGTCATGCTCAGCTTTTGTTTTATAGCTTCCAGAGTACACATTGTGCCTTAAAATAGACCGATGATCCTTATCAATCTCTTTATATAGATATCAAAGATGTATTATCTACAACTGTATATATCATGTAAGTGTTTTTTTTTTTATAATGTTGGTTTAAATACCTGAGTTCAAAAATGTGTATTTCTAACTCAAAAGGTCCTTTTTGTTGTTTTCATTCTGTTAGGGATAAAAACAAAAAAGTAAGGTAGAAATTGATATCCATCCTACCACAAAAGGCTTGGCATGTGGATGCATCATGCTGTTAATACACAGCTTGTAGCGATACGTACTAACAGGTGGAAGAGAATGACAAACAGTATGGCTTGTCCTACCTAACAACATGGAATATATGCAATTTGCATTCTGGCAATCGAAATACAATTATTTGTAAGAGGTAAATGAAAAAATTTGTAAGGAGCATTAAGCATTTGTGCATTAAATTTGATCATCGCTCCAAGGGATTGTAGTGCACTGATGTGAACGTGTTATTAGACAGTGTAAGTTGATTATATACCGGTATGTGAACGAGTCCAAATAGGATTCCTACCTGCTCGAGTGTGATTGCTAAACATTTGATTGTACATGTACCAGTGGAGATAATGCTTTCAGGAAGTATCCTCAGACCTTCAAGGAAGTGAATATTCTTCAAGCCTATGTTAGTACAGTACGCAGTCTGCGTGATTGGATTTAAGTCTGCATACCTAAGTACATGTATATTATACAGCTCATGTTACAATGCATACATTTGTATTACTCTATGCACTGTGATACCTCAGTCATGCCTATGAGGCCAACTTCAGACCCCAAAACAGACTGAAAACCAAATTATAATACACCAAATATTAATGGCTAAGAATTTGTTGGTTTGGGGTGGTTTGGAGTCGCTCATATTCAGACCTCAAATTGCTCAATGAAAAGCGCAATGCTGTAATAGAATGAGAAGGGCCCTAAGTCCTAGATGAATTTAGCCACATTTTCAGTTTCAGTTTTGTAGATAATGAACCATTCTATAGTCCATGTCTTGCATAGATGTACATGTAAGTCTCAAAGCTTTAAAAAAAAACTTGGAAATTGGCTGGGAAATCCGAAACTTCAAACATGATTATCTCGGAAGTATGCAAAGTGACATAAAGCCCTTGACGTTCTCAACCAAAGAGACCATAAGGATGCTATGTCCAAGACACACAATCATAAAAATGATTAGAAAATTGAAAATGACCGGATTACTAACATATTCAAATTTTATGCATAATTTTTAAACAAAGGTTGTTCTTGACAACCTGAAAGCTTGTCCAAGGCTTGCTTGACATAGCAACAAGTAATGTAAGCAGAGTGGATTCCTAGTATTGTAGTTCTTTCATTAATAACAGTTTAATGGAATAACTTGTCACAGGAAAAAAAAAACATCCATAAATTTGAATATATGTTTAAACTCTATTGGTGATGTTTTTGACAATGTTGAAACATGCACAGTACATTGTAGGAAAAATGTTCAAATGTACAGATGGTTTTGGTATAAAGAAGCCTGATGACATTTACCAGAGCAGGAGTGCCTTCTAGAATGACTCTGACATCACACCTCTTTCGAGCATGATTCATGTGTGAGTCATGGTATTGTTGCATCTTATTACTGATGTTTAACTCATGTTCTGTGTCTTTTAGTCACTCCTGAATCATGTTTAAAGGTAGAGTAGATTACTGGTCATGCAAATTAGGAATTGTGAAAGAAACTGTCTGGAAACAATTGAGAATGGGGGTGTAAGCTATTACAGTCAAACCTGTCTATAGCGACCGCCCAAGGGAAACACAAAAAGTGGTCTTTGTAGACAGGTGGTCTTTGTAGACAGGTTCCTTTAGTACATGTTTCAATGAGAAACCATTTTCAAGGGACACAAAAAATGTGGTCTTTGTAGACAGGTGGTCTTTGTAGACAGGTGGTCACTAAAGCAGGTTTGACTGTAACTCCATCCAGCAAGAATCATAAAATAAAGTAGGAAGGAAAGAAATATGCTCTTCAAATACCCTCATATTCCAAAAATTTGAAACTCTTCCACTCAATTCCATGCTCCCCTGGGAATTTTATTGGGTAAAATGCATTGTAATGTCAAAAATTCTACTGCTAGGTTGCTTTGTTCCCTCAATTGTTAAGTAATGTAGATGACTTTCATTGCTTGCCGTAGGCGCCATAATCCCATGGTATGCTTCTGTTGGTACATTTATGTATTTGTCAGCTGACAAGTGAAATTCAACATATTTTTTTCATTCTCAGTTCTCAACAATATAAAATACAAAATGGCTGAAGAGGCAGATAAAGAGCAGATCCAGGCTGTGGAGGACACCGATGAGCCCGACATCACACCAGGCTACCAGCCGCCTGCGAAGAAAACTATCTCCGAGATCAACGAACTAGACAAGGATGATGAAAGTTTAGTCAAGTACAAACAACAACTACTTGCTGGTGCCGAGGAAGTATTGGGTAAGTGTTATACATGTACATGGAGCCCTGTACTCGTAGTGACTGGGACACATGCTTTTACACCTCAGCTGTAACTCAGTCCCCCCTTCCCCACACACACACACACACACACACACACACACACATATTTATGTCTTTGAAATCCAACCTTAATAGCAAGTTGTTCTATTAAAGGCATCGTTTAACAATGTTAAATCTGAGATACACGGCCCTAGGTGTTATCAGTATCTGTGATATGGTGTAATATTGAAGCCCTAAAAAAATTGCATTTCAAAATGATCAAGAAGTGCCTTAAAAAAGTAAGAATCTTTGAGTGACCAGTTTTACCATACTCGTTTTCCCCAGTAGACTGTAGTGTTATGAAAACCGTTAGGAAAACGCAAAATTTGATTTCGATTTCCAATCATAAATATCTTGATAATCAGACAGGCGATCGGCTTGTAAAAGTCATGGGATTCCTGACTGACCTAAAGGTTTGTAATTATTGTTGCAGCATGAGCTAAATCCAGGATTTTGTTTCAGAATCTGAGACAAAGTTACCCAATCCCTTTAAAGTGAAAGCAAAAATAATGATAATGCATAAATTAATGAATACAAATCAGAAAAGCAGTTTGATAGAAAATTGAAGAAGATCAGACAAAGAATGCGAAAGATGCACCCTTCTCATCCATCTTCCCCTTTTCATATTCAAATTAACCACCACTAACACAGCAGAATTCAAGAATTCCGTCAGACATGCCTAAAAACAGTTTAATAGTGTTCTCACTTATTGCCGTATTATAAACAACATTTGCCAGCTCAACGTTGTAACGCTGGCAAATACATTTATTTCAACCAACAAGATGATTGCAATAGTTGAATATTTTTGTTTGTTATGAGTTTTATAACATAATGTGGGGTAACATGGTGCCCATGCAAATTGCTGTCTGAAACTGTTCCATTTCTCAAATTTGTTTTCGTGAAATTACTATAAAGGGATAATTAATTGGGCATCTGGAGATATCTAATTCTTTGTATTAATGAGTTTAACGTTATTGCAAAATATGTTTTCATAATAACTAAACTTCTATTGTGGCACACCAGTTAAAAACGTTGCTCTGTGGCATCATCTATTATGAAGATCATTTGTAAACCCATTGTATCCCAGTCATTACATTTTTTTATCACTGAAATTAGCTTGAAGACTTGCTGGCCAATGTCTGTTGATGTACATGTCCATATATTATTATGTTATGATGAATAAATTTTAATCTTTCTCTATGGTTACAGATGAGGGAGGCGCAAACGTATTAGTAAGAAAGATGATTTTCCATGTAGAAGGCAGATCTGACATAGTACTGGATTTAACAGGTTAGTACATTTTGTGGTAGGTTTGGTCTTATCTGTTGGCACCACAAAATAATAGTTCGACTTATAAAGTTTGGTCAAAAAATTTGATTCGACTTTGGGAAAATTTGACTTGTGCGACTTTGAATTATGCAAAATTAACTGTAGTCCTTCAAGTCATTATTCAGTTCAGATTACTCCTTTTCATTGGTGTTTGAGTAGACCTCTCCTGCGTATGCAGCTGCATTACCTCCACATAGTCATTCACCATTGACTGTTTAGTTTAATAATAATAATGATGATGATAATGATAATAATAATATTGATAATAATAATAATATTAATAATGATAATAATGATAATGATGATAATAATGATGATGATGATGATGATGATGATGATGATGATGATGATGATGGTGGTGATGGTGATGGTGATGATGATGATAATAATTATAATAATAACAATAACAATGACAATAGAATAGTACTAATGATGTCGATGATGATGATGGTGTTGGTGGCACTTCTTGTAAATCCTTATCAAATACAGGAAATTTCCTGCATTAAAGATGGTTGGGATGAATTTAACAACTTTACAAATCAAGAAATAAGCATGAAGTAGCAAAAAACCAGAACACAGAGCAATGCAAATGAAATCGCAAGGGCATAAAGAAAATGAGTTTAAACAAAAATCAAAATTAATAGCTGTACTTTAAAGTTACATGTTTGACATCACTGACCTTTCTCTAACTTCTCTTTAAAATTGTAATAACTGCCAAAGTGATTGAGGTGCTTTATGTATACCTCTTATTTGCCCTCTTCAAAGGAATACTTCCACCTGTGTATCATAGAATGTACTGCCAGAGCATAAATTAATAATCTTCTTCTTATCGAGTCACTACACAAATCCCGTCCAGTGCTCCACACAGGCTTTGGCACAGCAGTTCACGGCTTCCAGGTCATCTTGGGTGCTTGGCTCTGGCAGGAGTGGACAGACTAACAGGTGTTCCATTGTCTGTTCCTGGCCGCATGAATAATGATTATATAACTTTCATGAACACATATCCAGCAGTCGTCATGATGGGTTTTAGAGTTGTGTACAAATGACCTTTATCTGCCAAGTGCAGATAGAATATTTGAAGTGGCTTATTGGTCATTTTTTTAATAAAGATTGCTTTTTTCTTTGTTATCTTAGGAGACTTGGCGAAATTGAAGGATAACCCCATTACAATCAAGGAGGGAATTGAATATAGAATCATCATAGAATTCAGGGTAAGCACCATGCCACACTATATTAATTATCCCCTCGCCGACAAAGTCAGGGGATATAGAAATGCTGCTGTCCGTCCTTCCTTCCGTGCTTCCGTGCTTCCGTTCTTCCGTTCGTAACAAATTAGGTTTCCGATTGGTAACTTCAGTAATGTTTGACGGATTTTAATGAAATTTGATATGAAGGTACATGGTATCAAAATACAGGCTAAGTTCGATTTCGGAGTATGTAGGTCAAAGGTCATAGCTCATTAAATATGCAAAAAATACACATCTGGTTTCCAATCGATAACTTTAGTAATGTTTGACAGATTTTCATGAAATTTGATATGAAGGTTCATGGTATCAAAACACAGCCTAAGTTTGATTGCGGAGTATGTAGGTCAAAGGTCATAGCTCATTAAATATGCAAATCTGGTTTCCGTTCGATAACTTTAATAATGTTTAACGGATTTTAAACAAATTTGATATGAGGTACATGGTATCAAAACACAGCCTAAGTTTGATTTTGGAGTATGTAGGTCAAAGGTGAAAGGTCATAGCTCATTAAATATGCAAAAACACCTAATTATATATGTGACAATGTGGTTAACTTCCTTGCCTAGTAATATAATAGTATAGTCTAATGGAGATAACTTGTTCTGACGTATATACATGTAGGCCATTTTTACCCTGCGAGTGTATGCTACGCTTTGCGTTGACTTGTTGACTTGTTGACTTGTTGACTTGTTTATTGAATTGAATTGATTTTAATTTATTCACCACTTTCATAAAAACATGCAAACAGTCAAAAAATACAATAAAAGATTTCCTACAAATATGGATGAAATAGTCAAATGGAAAATACCCTAAAGGAAATTATGAAGTGGTTGGATCATCAAAAAGTTACAGAAACCTATCAGTGAAGTTTTAGATTATGCTTATAACTGTTAAATGATGTACACTGTTTAAATTTTTGGATATTTTGTACCAGTATTTTGGATCGCTTTCTTAAAATGATATTATTTGAAAAGGAAGAAATCAGACTATTACATCTATGAATATCTTTGTTGCTTTAAAAGATATTACTACAAAAAAAATCTGGTAACATGTTATTTTGCAAATGTGATTTGATTTTGGAGAAATTGCAATGTCATTACATACATACTTATACAAAAATTATGATTTGAATGGTCCTGTGTATTGTAGAGTTTGTGGGGAATTGTAGGCCTTCCTTTCACAAAGTGACCTCAGCTGCCAAGCCTGCCATTAAGTAATATGTGATAACAAAGAATTTTAGGAATCATCATTATTTACTTGACTACCTATATTTTGTTTCTTCAAACTGTCTCAGTAACAGTTTTTGACTTGAGTCTGCAGGCATTGCCTTCTATAGGAAATATATGATTCGCATAGGCTTAAAGCGGGACTGCACTACTTGTAGCTACTTGCGCCCTCTATATAGCAAACAATGCCTAAGCGGTACCCGTTGGTCCCCCATGATCTCCTTTTTCTTATGTTAATTGAGAGCTGATTTGATGGGATAAACCACCTGTCGGTGACCACGCAGGGAGGTCTAATCCCTCCTGGCCAAACTAGTGCAGATAGGCTTTAATACAGGGACCACCCAGTTCTCGTAGGCAATGATCCAAACTGCGGAGCTCCTTATTGTTACCAGCCTACTGCCGTTGAAATGTTGCCTTTGACCGTAAATCAACTGGAAATAAATTTATCCATATTGGTGACTCTCGGGGCAATGGGGCATCCATGGCTTATTCCCCTCAGGAGTCCTGAACGTGACTGGCTGGTGATCTGGGATTATAGGAGTGGAGTTTAAGATACAATTCAAACCGAGCTTGCAATAATTAACATGTTATGATGGTTGTTTCGTTCTTAGGTTCAGCGTGAGATTGTGGCTGGTCTGAGGTACTTTCAGAATACGTCCAGAAAAGGCATCAAAGGTGAGTGATTGAAGAAAAAAAACACTACATTTCGAGGACCCAAGTGTTTTTATTTAGTTTTCATCTTTTCATTTGGTGTATAAAGAGTGACCAGCAGCTCAGGCTGAGATGATCATTTTTCAGAGTAATAGCATATTTACACTGTCATTTTACAATATACTACAGATTGTCAGTAATATATACGAGAAATGATGCATGATATTAAAAGTGACATAAAATGACAGAAAGTGTTGTTTATTCATGTTTTCTTGGACAAAAAAGTGCACTTATACATGGGATTTTATGGTTATAATTCTATCTACATCTCGTTTGATAGCAGAGGGTGAAATAAATTCAATTCTTTTTGCAATTTAAAAAAGAGATAAACTGAAAAAAATGTTTTTATAGGATTAAAATGATAGGAATTAGATAATTAATAAGTGATCACGGTACTATTTTAGGATGAGATCCATACATTTTATCAACATTTGTATAGAAAGCAAAATATCCAACATGATAACCCTCTTGATGATTTTGGGGGGATAAATTGAAATCTGTAATTGGGAGGAAAATGTTTGGATTTGTATGGATCGACCCATATATGAAGGAAAAATTTATGATCCCATTGAGTCAATAAATCTTGATAAATCTTGATAGGTCATCTGGGTTGGATGAAATACCAATAATAATATGCAATAATATTGCATTTTGGTATGACATTTCTAATATTCACTTGAATTATTTCAGTTTCTCAATGGAAACTGGTATTATGTCATATTCTCAAAGGAATTGTACTCTAACTAACTTTGCCCCATGAGAAAGCAAAAGAGGTTTCTTATTTGAAAGATGATAGACCACTTTCACTGGATTAGAAGATTTTTGCTATGACTCGCACAAGTCGTTTAAAAATCAATATCAATCTGGTTTTATGTTTATTATTAGTATTTTTGTTGTTGTTGGACATAATGGAATACACTGAGGCAAATGACATTCCTTGAGTAATATTCATTTTAAAGGTAATATGTCCCATTTGCAGGCCAAAAAAATGAAAAGGTTAAATTCCAACGGCATTTGAAAGACAATACTAATTTAGAACTTCCCTTAAAAAAAGGGGCTTGAAAATGTCTTTAAGTGGGAAAATAACGACTATTAGTTGTCGAATCGACTTAGGAGCTATAGAGCCAGTAAGTAATAGTCTGATTTTTCAGACCATTGTACCGAATGGTCGTACGTTTTATGCTGCGCAAAGATTCAATCAGTTTAATTTTGGCCATTACAAGAAGTGGGTTATTGATGTAGACAAATGCTCATGTACCCTTTACAGCTCATTTTATGTATGTTATTACCAAAGATGAAAAAGGCCAGTCAGTCACTCAATAGTGTCTGACAGTGAAGTCTAGCAAGTAAACGGGTTTCCTTGCATAATTTGAATATTAGGACACTGCTAACGTTTAAATTTCACAGATAGGACATACATGCCATATTCATAATTCCTGCAAAGTTCTACAGAATTTGATGTTGGCTGCAAAAGGGACATAGTATCTTTAAGTATTCAGATATCATTTCATATAGTTAGTCACCAATATTCGTTAGAGGTCTTGCATCAATTTGGGGGAAAATTTATGAACAAGTTTATTAGCAATTTACTGTGGAAAAAAATATAAGTCTGCTTTCGTCTCTTCACTCTAGTTGATAAGTCAAGCCTCATGGTTGGGAGCTATGGACCAAAGACAGAGCCCCATTTGTACCAAACACCTAATGAAGAAGCACCTTCTGGGATGATTTCAAGAGGCCACTACACCGTCAAGAGCAAGTTCACGGATGATGACAAGACTTCCATTCTGGAATGGGATTGGGCCTTCGATATCAAGAAGGACTGGAAGGACTGATAAAAACAATATCAACAACTGAATGTTATGTACAAAACAAATGTAGGGTAATGGTAGTTTATTTAAGGAGGAGCCTAATGTGAATTAACCATGGAGATTCTTTGAAGTAAAATAAGTCAATTTATTTGTTAGCCCATCTTCTTTCATGCGTCTTTTAAAGGAAACTAAAACATGACTTAACTTTTTGTTTCTTCATGTGCCCGTTAGTTTTGCTCCAAATTGCAGGATAAATAGTAATGTAATACCGATATGATATAAACAGAACCTTCCGATCCTAGGATGCCGTTTTCTATGTAACCAAGAAAATTGTAATGCAAAAACCATATTTGGTGTAAAGAATTTGTTTTTGAGGTATTTACAAAAGGAAATGGGTCCTGCAGTAGGTGCATTCCATCTTCATGTACCTTCACGCCTTGTAATATTCCAACATTTATGAGAAGGTTCCCTCCGTATGGATTTTTCAAACTTAATTTGTTTTTATTACTTTTGTATGCATCATGTACTAGTAGATGTATTGAGTTTATGCAATTAGCAGATTTAGTGAGTACTGGAGAAAAATATGAAAACATTTGATATATCCATGTCTTTAATCAAATGTTAGCAGACTGTAGAACTTTTCACTTATGTTTTTCTCATATAGGAAGGATGAAGTGGCTGATGTTTGGTTGTGGTGTGCATGATGATGATCAGTTGTAAAACGTTTAGAAAGTAGTCACCAGTGTGATGGTCGCATGAATATCAGAAATAAATATAGCAAGACCTTTTTTCAGGGATTCTCATTAATCAGGACTGTTCTTTCATACTTCCACTTCATAACGCACTTGATAGAGGTAGTTGGGGTTCCGTTTTGATGTCATCCTACAGAGAACAGAATCTGACATCTGTATTTGTTTTAGCATCCTCTTCAAAGGTGCACCGATCTGATTTTATCCGCATATTGTCACAAACTCTTCTAAGTCTCTCGCATTAAGTATCGTTACTCTGTGTTCTTGTGTTGGAAGTAGCCTGTTTGTATATTGAAAAGCTCTCCATTTATCTCATTGTTAGTGTCATGGATGCTTAACTCTTGATTTGTACAATATATATCAAAGGTAAACTATGATTCAAAGTGTTGATGTGTCTTCCATGTTAAAATATCTCCAAACATGTTGCAACTAAATAGAGTGTGAAATGTCAAAGGTCAAACCTACATTTAGTTTAGAGAGTCAAAATAATTTCTATTATATGCACTCAAAGTGTAATCTTGATTGATTTACAGATCTTCAATTAATTTTTTTTAAATGCTAGCACTGAATATGAAATGTACATTTTCGTCTTATTAATGTTACATTTACAAGCAAGGAATCCATGTTGGTATTAGATCACCTGATAAGGAGAATGTGAGAAGTTTCTTGGCATATATTTTGTGTATATATATAGTCAGAGGGCTGCATATATATCCAGCTTACATGCTGTACTTCGAGAGCTAGCCTTGAGCTTCCATTTTCAAGACTGAGTTCTCTTTCTGTTCATATGCCTGTAGCCTTTGTAAAAAATGAGGTTTAAATGTTTCATTATAAGTGGTCATCATACTGCACTATACATAAAGAAGTACCATAGCACTTACAATGTAAATGACATAGTAAACGGACAAAGACTAGCTTTGTCTGGTCTTTGGTTTGTTTTTGAATGTGGACAGATTTTCTATCATTCGAATCAAGCATGGTAAATTCTTCCAAATTCTAGGAGCAGTTACACTAAATCATTTTCCGGCAGATTTGATCTGGAAATTACAAGGCTAGTAGTGTCATATATCAACCTATTGAATCCTCGTCCGGTCATGTTTTTGTCGCAGTGTTGTGTGTTGATGATATCATCTGAATCGTTATGCAAACCAGCCTCTACACCAAGTGTAAAAATCCATGTATTAAACTGTATAGCCATCAATTGCCTTAATTTCTATCTTTCATTTTTAAATAAGATCAAGACAGGCGTGTGATTTTTTTACAGTGTGAAGAAATTGATAATGTGAGTTTTGTCTAAGCAATTCTTTAGCAATTCTCTGTGTGAGGTATCATCTGTTATACTTGTAGACCTTGTTTTGTTGTCTTTGTACATGTTTCCCTTTTTACACTACTCAAAATGCAGCTTAATTAGAGAAAAAATAGATTGTACCTATCCTCAAAGGATTAAATGGCTGGCTCAGCTAGATGAAATGTAATTGATGCAGAAATTTGGGAATCCATCCATGCTTTTGATTTTGAAATTGAACGTGAATATTCCTTAAAATCCAAGATGCTGGAAGTTTGTTATTATACTTTATAATGTATTAAGGTTACTTGTTGGTTAAGTGGTCCTATGTCGTTCTTGTTTTTATGTTGTTTTCCTTTATACAAATGTTTGAACACATTATGCATTTTTGTTTTCCTACACAGGCATACATTAAACAGAAAGAAGAAAAATATACCATGTAAAAATTCACAAAGGTTTCAGAGTTCATCAGAATGTTTGATTTACTTCTGGAGTCAAATTAACTTACCGACATACAGCAGTTAGAATAGTGAGAGGTTGTAGTTTTATGAAGTAGAAAGTGGGATTACGTTGCAGAATATTGATTGTATAAAAAGGCTTCCGGTTGCATTCACCCTAATATGTGTATGATTTGAGTATACTATCATTCTAACGGCAACATTCCTTGTCTTTTAGTAGTCTGTATTTAATCCGATGAGTATATACGATAAGCATATGTAGTTTATATGACCAGAGCTCCCGTTTGGCAATTATACCCATTTTCTTTTACTGGTAGTGATTTTTTTTGATAATGCTCATGAGAATATAAGTATATATATATTTTTTTCTTCTTCATAATAATTGTATATTTCTGCAGATAGCTCTCTTAAAATAGATTTTGCATCAATTTACTGCAATTTTTAGGAAAGTATATTTTGTCATTATGTTGTTGCTAATTTCATATTGGACGGTCATTGGGTGTATGATGTCTTGAATTCATGTAGAATATTGCTAATTCGGTGAAGGCTGGGCAAAATATGCTCTTTTTAAGCCAATTAGGAACAGAAAAATGCAGAATGCTACAATCTCAATGTCATATTATACTACATAACCCCTTTCAGTATTTGAGTGAAATCAAATCTGCAATCAGAGCCAGTAATGTTTCCCATTAGTATTATGTTACCATGGATGTTTTTTGTTAAGGTGCAGTGGTGCACAGTCCCTCTCATGCATGTAGAGATCATGTGGCAGTATTGTGGATTACAGGATACAGTGCGTGCGCTGCCCAATGCATGATGATTTGAAGAGGGTTGTTGTGTGCTGCATCGTGTTAGTGAGAAAAGGCTTGTCATCGCAAGAAAACAATCTGTGTATGTGTAGGCTGAGATCATGTATATCATCATAAATGTACGGTAGTCTGTAAACTGGCCACATAATAAAGAGGTATCAGCAGTATACAACAATTAACATTTGTCTTTCTCTTCTTTCAATCTCTCAAGCACTATACAAAATTTTATTCTTATTTATATTTTATTAATTGTCATGTCTGTCTTTTCCTTATATATAAATTGATAAAAAAAAAACGTTTTAGCCCTCCATAGGCTATTTTATTGAATCAAACAAAAAATTTACAATTCATTGAAATCAAGTCTTTCTTTAACTTGAATAAAACAAAATACTTTCACATTTCTCTCCTTTTTTCATATAAACAAATGATGAAGTGCCTGCCACTTAGTAAAAAAATTGTTATACATACCAGATATAGAATGAATATATCTCTCGTCTTCATAATATTGAATAATTTTCTTCTTCAAAGAACTAAAATTTGGAATTTTGTTGTTGTTGAGCTTTGTACAAATAGTTGATGCTTAATCAAAGTCACCATGCAATTTAAAGCATCGTTTCTTTTGTCTTCAAAACCAAACATTACATTTTCTAAATTAAACTCGAACTGTACTCTAGAACCTTCATTTATTCATTTCACCCTTTCATTCCAGATTGATTTACTGATTTCACAATTATAAAAGAAATGTACAATATCTTCAAGCTCTTTTTTACAAAACGAACATTTATCGTTACTCACTATTTTCATCTTATACAGTTGCTTGTTTAAATACAGAATCCTATTTATTATCTTATACTGAAAACATCTTAAACTGATATCTGGAGTAAAACGAAATATCATTCTATGATATTTCTGCATTCTTGGACATTCAGGGATATAATCTAAATGTCGTTCCCATTTCAGACATATTGAGGGTACACAATTTGTTTTTCCAAGAAAAGTTTTGTAAATATATTGACAACCTTTTATATGTCATGCACTAGTATTTTGATATGTGACTATGTCTTTTTGCAGCCAATATCAAATTCTGTAGAACTTTGCAGGAATTATGAATATGTCATGTATGTCCTATTTGTGAAATTTAAACGTTAGCAGTGTCCTAATATTCAAATTATGCAAGGAAACCCGTTTACTTGCTAGACTTCACTGTCAGACACTATTGAGTGACTGACTGGCTTTTTTCATCTTTTGTAATAACATACATAAAATGAGCTGTAAAGGGTATATAAGCAATTGTCTACATCAATAACCCACTGGCTTGTAATGGCCAAAATTAAACTGATTGAATGTTTGCGCAGCATAAAACGTACGACCATTCGGTACAATGGTCTGAAAAATCAGACTATTACTTACTGGTTCTATAGCTCCTAAGTCGATTCGACAACCAATAGTCGTTATTTTCCCACTTAAAGACATTTCAAGCCCCCATTTTTTAAGGGAAGTTCTAAATTAGTATTTTCTTTCAAATGCCGTTGGAATTTAACCTTTTTATTTTTTGGGCCTGCAAATGGGACATATTACCTTTAAAAGGAATATTACTCAAGGAATGTCATTTGCCTCAGTGTATTCCATTATGTCCAACAACAACAAAAAGGGGAAAGAATAGGGTAATTTGCCCCTCCTGACAGATTTCCTTAAAAGAAAATAAGGATCTACTACATCATTTTTTCACATTTTTCAATATGCATTCGATATCGACACTTTATAGCTTAAGTTACAGATATTATTTTGTCTTTTGCATTCCTTTTTTATGTATTCTTTCCTTTTCTTTCGTTAAATTTGGCTTGCCTTAATTTGTTCATTCTGTCATTCACATTATTCCTTTTCTTTCTTTCATCATTTCCTTTTTTCAATTCTTTCATTTATTTTTGTTTTAGCTCTACTAACATCCTTACGGTTTTCCTTTTTTCCTTCTTTTCCCCCCTTTTTGTTTGGTTTTGTTTCAATGGTATATTTAACTGAATTGTCTACTCATTTGATCAATTCATGACATTTTATATTACACCATATCAATTAATCAATTTTCTACAATAATGATTAAAAAAAATTACAAAGAATGATAACGATAATAATTTTTAAAAAATGATATTATTAAATGGTAACGATAATAACGATGTGTTAACAGCATGGTCATAAATCATTATTTTTGACATAAATCCCAGTGCCGATGAATATCATGAAACGTAAAGGAGGAAAATGAATAAATATGTTCACTGTTTGGGTGTTGCAACCACGGTTTCCCCTGTACTCGCCTCTATGTAGGTCTCGGTCCGAAATTCGGCACGTACGTCGCCGTAGATGCTTCTCGCAGTAACATAATAAATCACAATCTTCTCTCTTTGGTTTCGAAAAAAAAATAACACCAACAATGTCTTCGATTTCAAATTGAGTTGCTATTTTCCTATTATTTCTTATTCACCCATTATATATACATTCTCATCATTTCGTATATTGCTAATCAAAAACCATATGGTAGGCTTAGAATGAGCAGAACAGGGGAAGACCCTTTAACTCCTTTGACCAATCACAGACCAACACATGAAAGACTTTGGAGAATTTCGGCCAATCAGGATAACACACGGGTTTTTACGTCTGACTCAGAGGGCGCTGTAACAATTACAAGAACAAGTGTTTCCGTGTCAAATCAGCCTCTTCGACTTGCCACGTACTGCACGTGAAAGACGGCATCCCTTTTTTCTCCCGGAACACCGACAGACTTTCAACCTAAAAATGAAGTATTTGGCTCTATTTTTCATTGCTCTGGCCTGTGCGGTCCATGCAGCAGTCGATGTCGAGATCGAAGAAGATGTCGCTGTCTTGACGGATGCTGCCTTCGCCGATTACGTCGCAGAAAATGAATTCGTCCTTGTAGAATTTTGTAAGTCATCAATTTTGAAACCCTGGCGACAACTCACCATAAAGTTGGTTGCAGCAGTAGAACTAGAAAAATTATTGAGTCTATGTTTGTAGAGTATTCTCTAAGTTCTAACTTTGTTTGCTGATGAGTGTTAGTTTAGGCGAATGGTATTTCAGAGATTAATAGCCCGATTTATCCTTATTTTTGTCGGAGTTCACAATGTTAACTTGTATTTGTACTAGTCTACTTGTACTATTTGTAGAATGTAGATTCTAGACTGACATTGACAATCGCTGTCGACATGCCTGAGTGAATATGTGAATGATGAACAGGGCTTAATCAATGCATAATTGTTAGTCTAGTGAAGAAACAAAATACATGTCAACATGAGATGAGAGCAGTGAGCAATTTAACAACATTGGTTCATAAAATATATGTAGATCTAGAATCTATATGAGAACTAGTGCATAGTGAGTAGTGGGAGGAAGTCTCGGCTTTTCAACAGCAAACTCAAAAATTTAAAACTAAAGAGCTTTTCTTTTTGTGTAAAAAGTCATGTACAAACTTGCGAACGTGAAGAGGCATTTTTTTGTATAACATAACATTGACAGTAGGGGCAGGGCGCTGGTCCGAGAATAAGGATCGTCAGCACAAACGAGGACCGTCTTCGTAAACACGGACAGATGCGTCCGCAAAAATAAGGATCGTCTGCATTTTCGCCGACATTTCTGATTTCGGATCCGCACATTGGCGATGTGAAAAAATGGGTTCCGCGATGATTTTCTTGATGCATTTTACATTGACTTTGTACAGAGATTTTCACGTTATGAGCGATAAATCCTCGGAAGATGGACAAACCCATAAAAGTAGATGGTGAACTTGGGGTATCTTATTACGCGGAATCCCCATGTTTTTCGCATCGCCAGTGCACGGATCGGGAACCCGAAATCCGCAGAGCGCTGAAGAAGAAAAAATGTCCGCGAAAATGCGGACAATCCTTATTTTTTAGGACGAATTTTGTCTGCGTATACAAGGATATCCTCGTTTATGCGGACGATCCTCATTCTCGGACAACTGGACAAGCGCCCCTACTGATTGATGTCTAGATTCTTTAAGTCCCATATTCTACTAAAATTCAAAACCAACAATGGGCTAAATCTTTGTTCAAAATTTGGTTTAATCATTCTGACGAAGGAAGTTGGTCTGAACTTTTAAGATTTTATTTTGTTAAACATGATGATCATGATCAAAGAGTTGCAATTGATCAGAATGAATCTCAAGTCCTCTTATCAATCTCAAGTTTGCAATCCCCTATTTCTTAGTTGCGATTGATATCGATTGCAAATAAGTTGCAAAGAATCGCACTGTTTATAAGACGGGCCCTGGTGTCAAATTCAACTGAATTAGGAGAATATGGACCCAAAGTGTTTGGAAAGTCAGTATGAAGAAAGGGCGACTCTTCTGAATCAGAGAATTAATAACATGGGATCCAATTCCGAGACTGGGAGTGTGTGAGTCAGACTTGAGACTTAAGATGAATGTGATAATGAAAAAGGATGCATGGGAAACAAATGTCAAAGCAAGATAATGATGCACATATTGTGGGTCTGGACATTTTAACCATATTTCCAAATATTTCTTTTGCTTTCATCATAACTTGGCTTACATTTTGCTACAAGTGCTACTGAAATTGCAAGTTATTTTCTTGAGCATTTAATCAATGCCAACCCAATTTTGTTTGATCCTGTGAGAAAATAGTTTCTGCCATGAGCAGAACTCAAATACTTGTAATAACATAAGGTGCAGATCAGCTGTATACTTGTAAGAAATATGTGAAATGCTACACGTCCATCGAGCATTATTTGTAAATCTGTAGCATTAGGGCAGACAAAACAAGACAAAGGAAGTATTACTGTGTGTGACTGGCCATGTGATGTCACACAATGGCTCTATTTCAACTTTAATCGGTCTGCTAAATAACAGGTAAAATGCCCAGATTTTTCACTCAGCAAGTTTTCTTTAGAGCCAAGCAAAGAGACACTGAAAAGTGTTGACTCAATTTTAGTTCATTCACTCATTCATTTTATTTTACTTCACAGCATTACAATAACAGGAAAGTTGAAAATGACAAGACACATAAGTAACATCAATATAGGATACAGATAAATATTGTGCTGGAGTAGGCAGCAGCCAAAATAAAGAAAAAAGGCCCTTTTTATATTCAATATGATATATTTCAGATCACATTTCACAATACTATGCAATTTAAAAACAGCATAGACAAGTCAAAAGAAAGCCCCCAACAAAAAAACGGAGAAAAAAGTGTTAAATATGCAGGGATTTCAATTCATTGCTTGTGTTACTGATTCAATACTGGGCCAGATCTTTTAATAAGTTAGTGAGTAAATCAATAGTCAATCAGTTGTCAATCAGCACTTCTCAGTAGAATAATGATTGAATTAAAACCAAACATTGAGGATAACATATGGGTAGGTTCCCAACCCTCAAACAAAGGTACCTGTGGAAGGTGCCATGGAATACCATATGGATCCAACTGAACATATGCATGGACACGTGCCATATAAAGAGTGAATGAATTGATTGATTTAGACATCCACTTGTGTGATCCATAGTATATCCAATTTTTTTGTATGGCAATTGAAAACTGAGTGCTGTATTTTCACTGCCAACTACATACAAGTTCAAGGATATGTACCCCTTTAACCTTTAACCTTCCCTCCAAGCTATCTCCAAGCTATCCCCATCCCCCGCCCCTGAGACAATTACACCTTGCTGTCCCATTGACAAATCGTGTAATTGACTGAGGGGGTAGTTGTCCCAGTAAGTTACTGGTTGGGAGGGGGAAGGAGGAGGGGTGTTCAGGGGGAAAGTTGACCAGGTGAGGAAAAGAGTAATCTAGGGGCTAAACTTTATAGGGGATAAGTTTCCAATGAGAGTAGTTCGGGATGATATTTGAGGGATGGTCATCAAAAACTCTGGATTTGTGTAGAGTAAAATTAAGAGTATTATAGGATTGTCATGGAATGACGATAGTCAGGCTTTAAGTTCAACTTATCAGACTTGGGTCACCATAGATCTCATGCATAGCATTATATATGGAGCAGTTATGAACACTCATAGGCCCAAACCTATGTGGGACTATGTCAAACTTTCACTGTTGCATTAGTGTACAAGGACATCAGAGTCAATGTAAGCAGAGTTTGATTGACTTACATTTGCTAGATTACCTTATGTGGAGACTCTTCAACTCTACTGTGCTACAAATTTGGGCCGGGTTTCCAAGATGAGAATGAAGTATTTCAATAATTACCCCCCCCCCCCTCATGTGTAACCTGCCATCCACCAATGGCCTCTATAAATACATAAAACCCTACCGTAGCAATTCTTACAGGTACAGCTATGCAAGGGTACAATACAAATGGTTATGAGGGTTATGAAGGTTTATAAAGGGGAGATTGAGTAGATGGATTAAAGACACAACCAATCAACGAAAATGCAGAATCAATCAAGTAATCCTAGCAAGGATGAATGATACCAGAATTCATTTGATTAATTACAATGCCAGCAAAATCATTCTATGACCCTGCCTGATCTACAGATATGTTACAGATTGGTAGGAAATTAGTATATACGTGTACATGTATCACAGATATTACATTACACACTTGACAACGGCCATGGAAATCTGGCCTTTTTATTTTTTGGTGGTGTAAGAAAATCTTATAAAAGAGATCTAATGCGCAGCTTGCCTTGGGTGATTGAATGGCACTATACGGCTTGTATGTCACTCATGCTGGTACCTACTTCCTTTTCGTGAAATAAAAGGTAAATTTCAGATGATATGGATTCTTAATTTACCATGGTACATGTACATACTAGGATGGATGGATACATTTTCTATTCAATAAAAAAATGGCTTGCAAGGTCCTGTCTGTTTTCTGGGATGGGATGTGTTGTGACAGCAGGTGATGGTGCAGGCATGAACAAAACGGTGTGATGGGAGAGTAAAAACCATGCTTGTAAAGTTTACAGCATTCTGGAATCTATAGGAGTTTCCAACCCTCTGATGTCAGAAAGGGTGGCCCCCTGATAAGCAGAAACTGTTTGGGCAGTAACTTCAGTGGCTGAAAGCTGATTTCAAATGCGAGTTGTCCGAGGATAGAAGAATACTTTTATGAATCATTTTTTGCCATAGGAACAGAGACGTTGAATATGTAGTCGCTTCTGCCGACTTTGGTTACGAAGGGAAGAAGACAAATATTGACTAGCTGGTGGTATGTTAATAGAGCATGGTGCTTTGTGCTAGGAGACATGTGTGCAGTTGATCCCATCCCAGTTCAGAGACAAGCCCTTGTAAAGTAAAGCAAATGAAAGTCAGATTTATAAATATTGTCTCAGTGTCACATTTTATATTTTCCTAAATGTCATATTTTGACTTAGTGCACTTCCTCTACAATATTCTTTGCTATAAGACCACATAGAGTACGTGAAAAGAGAAGGATGTAATATACTCTCAGAGTACAGTACCGGTATGCATAATAAATGTTTTAATTTTTGCGTTATTGTTTCCTGCCATAAAGTAAGTAAGTAAGTATCATTAATCTCAAGCTTTTTCACTGTAACTGATCGCACAGGGACTGAAATATGTACTGTATATATACTTCAGTCCGTGTGCCACTATTTACATTAGATACATGTATGATGTATGTATCTAACTATCTACAATGTGTTCTATGACCTTGTAAATGAAATTATTACAATGATTGAGGGGTGCTTATCGTATTTGAGATCAAAGTACACAGGCCCTACTATCCTTTTTGTGTGATTCAGTACAGTGTAAAGTGCTCGGCTTGCCTGTTTTCAAGAGCTTGTTTTGTTTGTTTTGAATATGAAAGAGAAGTATGGTTTGTGGATGTAAGATGGCAATTTGAAGATAGTCTCTAACATTTGAATTTGCAAGCTATTAAAACTAGCTATGATACAAAATGAGTTGGAAGTTGAAGATTTGATCAAAGAATAGAATTTGGAGAGAAATAGAGAACACATTTCGTATTATTCTCAAGAAAACATAGCAGAATTCATCCATTTATTATTGTTCAAAATAAGTCATGTCATGACATATATATGCATTAAGAGGCAGAACAATCATTAGGACCTGCAGCTACTCTGTAGTATCTGTACATGTAATCTATATCTGTGCACCTAGAATGAGCCATATGATTCTGAAACTGTCTGATAAGTTGGAATACATTGTTTTAATTTCTCACGTAGAAGGGATAAGTCATAGCTTATTAATGGATTAAAGTACCTAACTACAGTGTATTCACTCCAACTGCTGTTTTTTGAAAAACCCAAACAATAAAAAGAAAATCACATTGGCAAACAAATATAAAAATCAATTTTCTCATAATGCTGACAATTTTTATGTGGGAAATTAATTTGTCTTTTATTGCTACACTGTCCAACAAAATAACTACATCAACATTTCTATTAGTTAGATATTGTCAATTTGTATTGGAAAAGATTATGTTTAATGAACATTGTTTGCCCATTTAAAAATATTTTACAGCTTCTTTTCCTTTTAAAATTCCTGCCATCAAACAGCACCTGGTTGCAACAAGAATGTAAACAAGTTTTGCTGACACTTTTTATTGCAACTAGTGCATCTGGTATATCTTGTAGGCTCTGGATTACAGTCTCTGGATTGAAGTCAATCAGTCAAACTGCACAACATGTGATTATATGACACCCAGGCACAGGTGCTGCCAAATGCTTAATGATAATAATAATAATAAAAATAACAAGTTTTATCAATGAAAACTAGATTGGGAAGAATGATGAGGAAATATAACTACTAGAATCTTATTATGTATCCTGTGTTTTAATGGACGAAGTTGGAAATGAAATTTATATTTCCTTCCTTTTTTTTTTTCTTCTTTCAGATGCTCCATGGTGTGGACATTGCAAGTCTCTAGCTCCACAGTATTCAGCAGCTGCCACAAGTCTCAAAGACGATGGATCCAGCATAAAACTAGCTAAGGTGGATGCAACGGTCGAGACCCAACTCGCCGGAAAATACGGAGTCAGGGGATATCCCACGCTCAAGTTCTTTAGGTCCGAAAAGATAGTGAATATTCAGGTAACTTACAAATTCTTCCTTTTATTTTATTCTTGGTGTGAATGATACTATGGTAGCTTCGTGAACTGTAGTTGCATGACAAGATGCATCCGAATTAAAAAAAAATGACAGTTAGTGATGTTTGTTAATTAATGGCTCTTTTTGACATATCTGAATGATGGTTGATTAACATTAAGCCTCACCAAGATGATAATTGTATGCTACCAGCTCCATATCCAAACGATGTGGTTTTACCTTTGTGTGATGAAATTATGATTTTCAACAATTATGCAGTTCCCGTTCTGGACGTGTCTTTTCGTGCCACAATATTTGCTAAGCTACGTAATGATGATAGTAATAATGGGCTGTTATGTAACACCTTTTCAGTCGCAAGTAAATCATTGAAGCTCTTTAACCCATTGCCCACAGGAACTTGATGGTTCCTGTGTTAAGTCTATGGGAGTAGGAAACTTCAGTATTCAACAAGTAAACAGTGTATTACCCTGATCATTGGATTCAATGATTCCACACTCACATTCCCATTAAGCAGGGCTACTCACTGACAGACACCCAGAACGCATTGGCTCTCAAAATTCAACTCAGCAACCCCGCCTCCCCCACCCCCTTCCAAAATTAAAATGTACATGCTTACATGTACACATGCAGACTGTAAACATTTCAATGTGGACCACCTACAGAATAAAGTTAGTGTGGCGCCCTGCCTTCAGTACAATTTTGTTTTCATGTATCTCTCAACCCATAGCAGTTCATAGTATTTTAAAGGTCTAAATAACTATCTTTTACCTCCTTAAATTGGCAACAATCTTATTTTCCACTCCTACATCATTCAGAAAAGAAAAAAATATATGAAGTGAACCAATGTGAATAAAAATTATGAAATTTCAAAATTTCCAGTTGCCAATTTGTACACAAATATAGTGATTATAAATGCCACACCGTGCTCCCAATTCAGAATGTAATGATTACATACAATGAAACTGTTCTCATTCATGAACAACACAATATATTGCATTAGAAATAAACTCAAATATTGTATGTGACTTTTGCTCTTTCTACTTATGTACAATGTGTCATTCCTAGAAATCTAGATCAAACGATTTTTTTTTTTTTTTTAAATTACTACTAAGTGACAGTAAACTCCTATGGGTTAATGTATTGCCTTCTGGAACCAGGTGGGCCATGTTAACGCTAATGGGTATGAGAGAAGTCTACCGGTAGTCAATGGTAATGGAATAATTGGTTTAAGATCTTACAGGGTAATATTCCTTAGAATTGTGCTACAAGGTCTCTTTCCTTATAATGTCTTGTATGATGTGTAGGAGGAAGAACATCGGCAGAAATTGTTGCTTGGCTGAACAAGAAGACTGGACCTCCTGCTAAGACACTTGAATCCGTTGAAGATGCCGAGGCTTTCCTTGAGAAGGAAGTTGCCGTCATTGGATTCTTCAAAGATGTCCCCCAGGTGAGAAGCTCTCTAAGAGATCCAATAATCCTTTTTTTTTTGCGTGCGAGTTGTCATTGTTTTATTTCTTTTTTGTGAGTTTTGCTTTTTGTGTAGGATCATCTATAAGTTTTTGTAACTGTATGATGATCAAACCCATTTGTTAAATCCTTTGATGTGTTTTACCAGGTTTTTTTCTTGCCTATAATCATCAACAGGAATAGTTTGCATTCAACTGTTGTTGCTCCTTATACAGCATTGTCATACTGAGCAGGATGTTTGCTTTATTGGATTGCCATATCCAGGATATATTTTGATATCCATGATATATCTTGAGTTCAGCACTAGGGAAACTGTTACTTAACAGAGAAATGCAATTTTATAATATTGCAATATACTTGTACATGTAGTTGACCCCACATATTGTCCAGTTTGGGTGACCCGTCTGAGATTTACATAGATTTTGTGATAGTGATCAAGTGATTTTCAGAAATTCTTAATTTCTTATTTTGTCCAATATCCTTCAAACTAATGTTTTTGATTTGCATAATTCAATTGGTTACAAAGGTGTGTTCTTTAAATTATTAACTTTTCATCCCCTCTCATTGTTAGTTAGCAATCATAATGAATAAATTATCTGTCATGGCAGCAAACTTTACATGCATATGTCCTTTTAGTTTGAAGTGGAATTCAGATTTGTATTCACTCTTAGTCCTTATGCATGGTTCTGTAGGGGATTTTTTTCCTCCCTAAAGGCCACCCTGAAAAAAAATATGATATAAATAATATATAAATACAAGTTAGTGCCACAGGTCATTTGAAATCTTTGGCAGGATATGTTGCCTCTAAAGTAGAAAGGGTTATTTCAAGTTTTACGATTGTATCATTATTGCAGACATTCCTGGATGTTGCTGTTAACATCGATGATATTCCATTTGCAATCACCTCTGATGATGCCGTGTTCTCAAACTACGAAGCTCAAGATGGCAGCATCATTCTTTTCAAGAAGGTGAGACATCTGGCCCCGTTCACAAAACTTGTCATCAGTGATAAATGACTATTCTTGTTATAAGCTACTGAAATCCTTGCTTCTTATTGGTTATCAGCAAATTTGTCACTGATTTTTGTCATTTGTCATTGAAAAAAGGCTTTGTGAAACAGGTCCCAGGTCCAATCACCTTTATATCCTAAAGCTCAGTTCCTCTAGGATACATTTGAGGTTATCTGTTTTGTTGTTATTCTGTCCTTGATATCATTGGCATTGTTCACCTCAGACTCTAACAAACAATATTGTTAACTTTCTAATAATGGGTGAATGTAGCAATATGACTTTGTTATATTTATTTCCAAGTTATGACCAACAAAGGATGTCTCAGCAAATTCCTTTGATCTCATATTAAGCTTGTTGCAATACATGAACTTTAAAATTCTGTATTTTATTGTTTATGTCTACATGGATATATATACATCCTGTTTTCATAGTTGATGTCAAACAAGGCTATCAAATTCCTAGTAATCTTGTGTATACCTAGACTGATAAGTTTATGAACGTCATTGGTCATTAATTAAACCTGTGATGATGTCAGAAAAATGGATGACATTAGTTTTTCTTTATCAAAAACTCTTTTTCCTTTCTGACAGTTTGATGAAGGCAAGAATATCTTTGAAGGTGAGCTGACCACTGAGGATTTGGCCAGCTTCGAAGGAAGAACAGCCTGCCCCTTGTAACCGAGTTCGGAGAAGAGGTAAAATTTAGCTATGAATTATGGGTAACACATGGGAATCTTGTTTTAGTAATGCACATATTTAGAATGCCCCTAACACTATGTTCTAGGCACCGTAGTGCTATATTCCTTGAAACAATTAGGAAAAGTAAAATTCAATTGTCCTTGTATGGTGTACCTAATACAGGGCCTGGACAACAGCACTTTAATACAACAAACAAACAAACAATCTTCAGTTCAGTATATTACTCTTTTGTACATGTTACTGTGTTGCAGCTATTCTTGTCTCAGTCTCTCCCCTGTGCCAGGTCTGTCTCCATCTCATTCCCTCTCTCCTTTCCTTTTTCCTTTCCCTCCCCATTCCCTGCCCCCCATCTCACTCTCTCTTTCCCTCTTATTGCCTTTCATATTTCTTCTGTTAGAAAAATAAAATAATTACATTTGTGTATTTGCAGTTATCTGTTTATATTGTACTTTTAATGCTATTTGAAATAAAGAAATGCATTAAATTGATTAGAATTCAGAAGTTGTTACTTGCCACCCCAAAACTTAAATTTTCACATTGATTTCATGCCAGACTGCCAGCAAGATCTTTGGAGGAGAGATCAAAGTTCACAACCTGCTCTTTGTCAAGAAGGACTCTGATGACTTCAAGACCATCTATGATCAGTTCCATGCTGCTGCTACCACCTTCAAAGGACAGGTCAGTCTTTGAAAACAGTATCAACGGGTGCCCGAAAATTGCTCCAGCTACAATTGCTCCGGCTCTATTTCATCAAACAAATATATAGGGTTAGGGTGGGGTTGCAATGATTTTATGTTAGGTCCAGGATTGAAGTTAAGAAATTAGTCAATGTAGGATACTGACCGAGAAGCAGTCATCGCTGGAACATGTTTTACAACCTATTATCCTGCTCTGAGGCACTTTGTTATATGTGACCATGCGAAAAGTACCTTTCAAGTTTTTGCAATTGCTTTTGTTATTATTTTGGAATTATTCACTGCCAGGAGTTTGTTACACCATACCAGAAAGTAATTGGCTCTTTGTTTTGCATGTCTTACTGGAATTTCAGAATTCTGACTGTTCCATTTGTTTTATTTGAAAAATAGTGATGCCCTCAAAGATACCAATACTAATTATTATGCTTAGATGCCTCAATGAAATTTGGCAACTCAGGTTAGCCAGTTACCATTTTCAATTTCTCTTGAACATCCTCTAACCCTTCACCATCTCTCTCTCCCCAGGTTCTTTTTGTTCTTATTGATGCTGCTGCAGAATCTAACTCCAGGATCCTAGAATACTTTGGTCTTGGTGACGATGAGGTCCCCACTGTCCGTCTCATCACTCTTGAGGGCGACATGAAGAAATACAAACCCACTGTACCTGAACTCACCACAGAATCACTCTCTCAGTTTGTTATTGACTACAAAGAAGGCAAACTCAAGGTAATTCATCTACATTTGCTACTCTCCACCTAGGTGTAAATTGGTACCCGATTTGCTTTTAACCCTATTTTAACTGGGCTTTTTCAGACCAGGTTTTTACTGGAGGGGGTCAATTTGACCCCTAAGATCTGGGCTTTCACAGCCGATTGCCGCGAAAATTTACATGCATGTCAAGTGAAAGTGTATAGAATACTATGGTAATTTCAATTTTTTGAAAAATTCACTCATTTGCATATTCATGGTAATTTATGCAAATAAGGTCATAAAATTCACATTTTTACCCATAAATCATATATTCTTCATATTTAAGCATTTTTTGTCACTATATATATTCGCTAGGCCATTTGGAATAATAACGAAAAAAAATTGGAAGAGCCAGGTTATTCCTTATGTTATCTCTTGTTTTGATAATTTCTTATGTACTGTAAACGTGGTAATATTTGCGGTGCTTTAATTTTTAGCGGATTTCGCTAAAGTCGGTGTCCGCGAATATTAAATCCCGCGAAAATATAAGCATGACTTCTTATGCGTGTTTTGAACGGGTTGACATGCAAAGACAAAAGGTCACGTGACTTTGTAACTATACATCCGATTTTCAAAAAATTGTTTTAAAAGATGCGTAAGACTCTAAAGAAAGAAGTCATGAAAGGAAAACTTTATATCTGCCGCGGTTCCGGAGTAGTCGCTAAATTACTACAGGGGTCAAATTGACCCCCCAGTTAACATAGGATTAAGCGTCCCAGCATGACAGATATGAGCATTAACAGTTTAACCTTGTTGTTCTTGGTATTAGGAGTAGTAGTAGTTTTTTTCAACAGGATTGCCTTATTTTCTTGCCAGTTTCTGTTCCACTCCTTTTATCTTTTCTTTTTAAAGATACCACCCCCTCCCCTCCGAGTATATGAAAGTACTCATCACATTGCTTGTTTCTTCCTAAACAGCCTCATCTGATGTCAGAGTCTGTCCCAGAAGACTGGAATGCCAACCCAGTTAAGATTCTAGTAGGAGAAAACTTTGCTGAAGTCGCACTTGATCCTTCTAAAGATGTCCTAGTTGAATTTTGTGAGTATCTATCTGGTGACCTTCACTTTGAAAGAAAATTGCAATGTTGCAGTTTGTAGAAGCATAGTTGTCTTATCAGAAGAAATTTCTATCATTCAGAAGAAAATATCTGGTGATCGTGAAAATACGCAGTAGTCTGGGATTATGTAGAACTGACAGTTATTGATTCACTGAAATCAGAATTTGAGTTCTTTGAAAGTTCTTTGATAATATGTCCAAGTACTCATTCATTTATTGAGAATGTATTCATGCATTTCCTGAAAGGTTATATCTTTGGGTTTGTTTTGAGGATGTATCCAAGTACTCACTGAAAACTGATTGAGGAAATCATTGATAACACATTTATGATTTCACTGAATGGTTATGTATTCAGGATTTCAGGTATTCATCGATGATGCAATCGAGGATTTACTCAGATTGAGAATGCATTCAGTTATTTAATGAGAATGCATTTATATATTCACTGATGGGATATGTGTTCAAGTATTCAATATTCATTGTTGATATATTCATTGATTTCCAGATGCCCCTTGGTGTGGACATTGTAAACAACTTGCTCCCATTTATGAGGAGCTTGGAGAACATTTCAAGGATAACCCAGATGTAGTTATTGCCAAGGTGGATTCAACTAAAAATGAAGTAGAAGATGCCGTCTCGCAGTTTCCCACACTCAAGTTCTGGAAGAAGGGAGAAAATGAGGTGAGTTCTGCTATCTTAAAGAGAAGGTTGAGTTATAGAAATATAATTTCTGAGCTTTTTTTTCTTCATTTGGGTATGCTAGTGTGGAAGAATATCATATAAAAATGTCCTCTGTAAGAATGGGTCTTCAAATGGACTGTTCTAAGATGGGATTTAAAGTCAAGATAACGACACTGGTTAAAAAAGCAGATGTGAGCTTTCGCGTTTTGTTCTTTTTCATGTTGATAAGTACCACAGTCGGAATCTCTCATTAAAGACTGCTCCTCAAGTGTTCTCACATGTCAAATGTAACTCGAAATAGTTGAAATCTTGTAACGAAAATGTGATGCCACATTTTTTGTGTAGTCCCATGTACTCGTATCTGTGTTCAGTGCTTCTCATTGTGATTGGTTTAACAGCAATATTTACATTTGTTGTAAATTTGATGAATCTGTTATTGAACAATTTACTAGATAATCAAGCATTCAAAATAAGTTGTAGACAATTTCTTCCAAAATGCAATTTCATGACTAAACCAAACTTCTAAGGATTTTCAAATTGTCATGATTTGCAGGCAATTTTTCTTTTCCTCTGTTCAAAACATGTTTCCACTTTTCATTAAAATCTAGAACAATACACAGAAATGATAGCAATAGCATCTTAAGAAAGATGTAGGACCAACTTGGGAATGCCCTTTTCAGTAGCTTGTTGATATGTATATTTTGTTTTTTGATATCAAGTATTACACCGGTACAGCCCTGGGAAAAAATGTGCAGGTATTAATCGACACATGCCTCTAGTGTGTATGTGTCTCTCTCTGGATGACATTATGACACATTTGTTCTGGAGTTCATGTAGAATGTAGAACTATTTCTCATTTCTTATTTTGTTATTTTGTGTTTTTTTTAACAGATGGTCGATTATAGTGGTGATAGAACATTGGAGGCGATGATCCAGTTTGTCGAGTCAGGCGGAGAAATAATCGTAAGTGTAAAACCACTCCCTCAAAATTTGACATCAACATGCCCTTCAGGTAATCTTGAGGTCTGACAATGACGGAAAGAAAGATTCTAAGATCAAACGAAACTCCAATGAATATTTAAAACAAGTGAATACTATCTGCCGAATAGTTTTGGTGGGAAATATATAAAAGCTGAGTAGTAAATAACAAAATATGAGAAAATGGAGCCAGTTGTCCTGACACGTGTGCATGGCATGCAGACTCTTGATGCAGATGTGAGGTGTGGTTTTTCAGAAAAATTTGATTTTCAAGTACTTGTTAGTTTTTCTACATTTTGCTGATCAAAACAACCCACCTGCTACATAATTTTATTTTTTTGATACACTTCAGAATCACATTTATCCAGTTTCCCTTGCCAGGGAAATCCATTACCAGAACTCTAGATTAGTGGCAGAATGTAAATCATCATAGACAATAAATAGGAACTGTGTATTAGTTTATCAAAGGCTGCAGTTACATAATGTTGCTACTAAATTGGTGTTACTAAAATCATATTACCTTTGACAAAGAAATGAAACTAGATTGAATCAAGTTGTCATAAAGTTTGGCACAGCACATGTGAGCAATATGCCTCTACTATTCTGCTTTTAAATATACATTTTACACTCCACTTTTATTACATTCACTTTGAAAGATTTATCTTCACACATGTGCTCTGTAAAGTTTAATTTAATGACTGGGGTAACAATACTGTGTTAAAGCGCTGGCCCGTTACTTGTGTCGTAGTTCAGTGGTAATCCCTTGACTGAGAATGCAAGGTTGCGGGTTTGAGCCCTAGTACGGCACTTGTGTCCTTTAGAAAAGCATGTTATCTACATTGCTTCTCTCCACCTAGGTGTGAAATGCATACCCGTGTGATGCAAAAATCGATGTGATGGGTTACACATATGCACCCCTGTAAATGGCAACTGGCTGGAATTCTCCCCAGAGGAGTGGAGAGTGTGCTGTGAAGTGCAGGATCATAATTGACTCCAGTGTCTGGAGTAATGATGACACTGCTAGCACTTTGGTCAGCTAACTAGTAAAGTGCTTAATAAGAACCATTCATTATTTGTTTAAATACTTGAAAATAGTATTATGATCACAAAAGTTCACACACGACCCACAAATTGATTATTTTCCTTGCTACTTCTTTTCGTGTAGGCCGATGTTGATGAAGAGGACATGGAGGAGGATGAAGAGGTCGATGAGGATGTTGAGGATCAAGCCAAGGATGAACTTTAAAGGAACATAGCTCTAATAATTGATTTCATTTTCATTAGGTTTAATAGGCTTTTAGCACAGGTCTGCGTCCATCCCAAGTCTTAGTACTGATCAAAGCTTTCATAGATTTAGCAATACAAACATGAGTATGGAAAACATCTTCCAGAATGCTAGTTTCATTTCATATGACAACCTTGATTTTGTTGTAAGATTTTGCTTTTGTTTTTATATATATATGTGGACAAAAAAAAAAAAAAACACCAGGTGAATTATCTTTGTATTAAAGTGTCTTTATGTGGTTAGGTGATTGTGGTTGTAGGAGAATAGCAATGGTTTTTTTTTTTTCAGACATCATTATATTAATAAACACTTAGAATCAATGCATGATAAGTGTACAAAATGAATGTTTTTTAGTATTTTAATTTGCCCTGAAAAGTGGTCATTACGATTTACGTTGAATTCATGCAAGATATTAAAATGTGTGCTTCCATCAGATAATTATTGATGTGGACTTCATCATGAGCATGCGAATCATGTCTTAGTTTGATTGTTTTGTTGTAATTTGATTTTTTTTGTGTGTGGATGGTCTTTAGAGTTAGCGCATCTTACAAGTGACAACACATGCTTTGATACGTAGGTAGAGACTTGGGGTGGACCATTCTTTCTTTTCCCATTGATTCCCTGTAAACTTTCTGCTTTTTCAATCTTTTTCCCCAAGTCATTCCATATCTCTTTAAATTCTTTTGTCTTGGGAAAAGAAAATACAAATAATGGTTTGTCACAACTTATATCAATCGCAATTACAGGGTACTCTCGGTATAACGAGCATGGCTATTTTTTTTTAACGAGGGAGTTCCCACGGCCTGCAATATATTCACATTCACCTGCTTGCAACCAGCAGTTACAATGGGCTTTTTATTACAAGCTTAATTATCATGACATTTATTTTTTAAACACACAGGAAAAGAAGGCCCTGTTAAGGTAAACAACGTACAAGATCCCATATAACGAGAGTGCCCTATAATATTTCATGTTTTGATGTTCATTGAGGGTTTTTTTTTCTTTTCTTTTCTTTGTTTTTTTTTGTTCTTTGATGTTCAGAATTTTAAAGATATATTGGTGAGCAGTATTTTTAAAGTTGTGATGTTTCATATTTCTTATACCATAAATTTGATTTCATGTGTATTACAACATTCAAGTGTGAGTGGAGTATAACTATGACAAGGCGAGATAAATCTCTCAAATCAATCACAGTGCCTATTGGTGTTTAAAACCCTGTTCACATGTGAAGCATTGAACTGCCTCCAAAATTTGCCATGGCAAAATTGAATGACAAGTGGGTGTGAAGAAGTAGCTGATTCCTACAACGGATCCTCTGCATTCTCTCCTATCCCTGCATTGTCAGATACAGAAAAGTGAACTGCATCGTTCACATGCGATGTTATTTTGTTGCATCACGTTCATTGCGTCATGTGGGAACAAGGCCAAATACCTCTCTGAATTCCCGAAGGTACCATAACTCTTGTCATACATGTAGATAAGTATTCACAAACTTTTGTCAAGACTTTATCTTTTGGGTCTAGCATCAATGTCACGCTGCCATTACTTGCGAAAATAATACATATTATGCATTCTTAAGGCACACAGATATTAAATAAGTTATGCTTGTCATCTTCAGAGATATATAAAGTAAACTTCAGATATATTTTGAGTAGTCAAACTGTTTATCTTCGTATGGTGAAAGTGGTATGAATTTAAACTAATCTGTATTTAAAACAGAGATATATATATTTAATTTTGTGGAGTCAATCATGACTACTGTTATAAACAGCTGTTTTTATGCAGTTGCCAAAGGCGCAGAACACTGCCCTGTGTATCATGCAAGGTTACATACTAAGTATGTATGCAAAACTTCATTTTATATTCATAACTTTCTTTATAATCATTATTTCCTAAGAAAGTTAATTAACTTTGAAGGAAGATTTCCCATCGGTTTCATTTTTATGAAACCTTTTTATCTTGAGTATTTTGTTCGTAAGGTTCATTCTTGGTTATGATTACCTCCCAAATAAAAATATAAAAATTAATGAATTGTTTATAAAGTGTGTCATTTTAATTTCCTCCCAACTGCAATTTCTTGTTCACAATATTTTCTATTCCTACCAT
Source organism: Mesocentrotus franciscanus (assembly GCA_037976565.1). Lineage (NCBI taxonomy): Eukaryota > Metazoa > Echinodermata > Echinoidea > Camarodonta > Strongylocentrotidae > Mesocentrotus > Mesocentrotus franciscanus. Next base: position 31,561,577 of record CP137673.1, read on the forward strand.
TAAAGTGACTCGGTAACACTGCCTCAGATTCTGAAACAAAATCCTGGATTTAGCTCATGCTGCAATCATATTTATAAACCTTTAGGTCAGTCAGGAATCCCATGACTTTTACAAGCCGATCGCCCGTCTGATTATCAAGATATTTATGATTAGAAATAGAAATTTCATTTTTCGTTTTCCTAACGTTTTTTTTAATAACACTACAGTCTATTGGGGGAAATGAGTATGGTAAAACCAGTCACTCAAAGATTTTTTACTTTTTTGAGGCACTTCATGGTAATTTTGAAGCGCAATTTTTTTAGGGCTTCAATATTACACCATATCACAGACACTGATAACACGTAGGGCCATGCATCTCAGATTTAACATTGTTAAACGATGCCTTTAACACTTCTCTTCCACTCCATCTTGTATTCAATTATCAATATCCCCAAAACTTCTATCACCTTGTCTATATTCTCTCTCTATCTATATTCCCTTCTCTGGCATCTTCCCATGCATCCGTTCTTCACCAATATTTCCTCTCCTTGTAGTCGACAGTTTTACAAAATTCTTATTATTGTTTAAATAAACAAACCCAAATCGCTCTTGTTATACAACTGTATATAAATTATTTAATGTACATCATCATTTGGAGAAAAATAGAGAGTGGAAAGTGGGCAATATCATATGAGCTAAAATCTACTTAGAACATTAGGATCCCAAGTACATTATTTCTTGGATGCCTACTAGCTTCTAGGTATAGAGAACAACAAAATATCACAATACTCATGAACTGACTGTAAGGCTGAAACGTGATTAAACAACAATTTCTCTTGAAATGCCCTCCCATTCAAAGAATGACGATATATTTTTAATAAATTGAAACCAAATATGAGTCCACATATAATGTGTAGCTCCATACATCCAAAAGATGCTTAGCTGATGTAAACACTGTCATAATTCTTCTTTGCAAAGGAAACTTGTATATAAAGAAAAGTTAGGTGTTGCAGCAATCTAGATGTCTGAGAATAACAAACTGAGGCTTCACATTATTATGGGATACTAGAGAAGTTCCGACCAACCCATTTTATTATTGGCAAGTCTAATAATAAATTTACAATATAAAATTTATATCTTGGGTAGCTGAGCGAAAGATGTGCCCATAAAACATGTTTTTAATGATAAAGAGCACAATAGGGACAGCTAACACAAAAGTCAATTTTGTGGCCCCAATTTACTAAATTGACTTTACCTTTATTTTAAGTGGGTAATTAAACTTACAATTCTTAAAAATACGACATTATAATCTGGTATTCTCATTGTAAGATATGGGCAAGGTACCAACAACATACAAAGGAAACAAATTTTTAAAGCTTTCGTTTAGGAGGGACCTTCTTCAATATGAAGTTTGATTAAAAATGAATTAATGATACCCTACAATCAACTTTAACGCTCATGAGAGCATTAAGATAGAGCTTGACATATAACTACAGTTTACACTAGCACAGATGCTATAAATGTGTTCAACATAATTTTAGCCGACTTGCATTTTCATTTGAGTCGGTTAAAAATACCAACTCAAAGCTTAGTTTATTGAACAATTTGATTTAGGAAAGGAATTGGATGAAAATTGATAACCAATTCAAACCAAAATGGGCATATCTAGTGGTACTCCAAGGCCCCGTATCACAGAAGATGCAATTAATCGCAAAATGGCAATGGCCAATCAAGATCATCATTGAATGCAGATATCTTTCAAAAGGCTGACCATTTACCAATCAGAATCATTGCTCCAAATTTGCAATTGAGTGCAAACCTTTTGCTACAGGGTCCAAGACCTTAATCTTCATTGTTTTCAAAGGAGAAAACAGTCGTCCTCATGTTCATAATACAGAAACTGATAATGCATGAAGATCTTTGTTGAGTTCATAACACTTGGTATAACATGATGGACATCCGTTGCACTTAAACATGTTACTACAGTGGAACATAAAATCAATGATCGGGAAGCTCTTTCTTGGGCACATCACGGACTACTTGTATAACATCTTCATGATGGACGGAGTGAGTTAGCCCTACTCTCTGTGGACTGTACTTGGTGCTTGTTCCTGCAACACAAAAAAGAGAAGATAGAGAAGTAAATACATATTTGTGTCAGTGTTGGTTGCAGATCATCACTACTCTTAAATGGTGACATCCAAATATAAGTTGATTCCTCTTGATGTTACAAATATATGAGTTGTATGCAGCCCTGCACATCAACAGGAATCAACTTATATTTGGATGTCAACTGAGTCCCGACCTAAAGAATTGCCATATCATACTTGGTAATACAGTTGATTTAACCTGGTAACTAGTCAATTCTCATTTTCCCATAAATTTAATACTGGAACTACCCAGTTCCAGTTGATAATGGGTTAAGATATCATGTCATATCTATGTCAAATAAGAATGTTAACCCGATGAATACTAAGTCCAACATAACTCTACCAAAAAACAGATGTGTAATAATCTACATCTACTAATCTACATAAACTTTGATGTACATCACTTATATAAGAAGTGTGAAACTTTATGATCAAGAGCCGATTCGTTTGAAAAATTAAAATCGAACAGTTGTATTCTCCATTAATATGCAAAGTGAAATACAGAGAGCTCGCACCAACATTTACAGACAAAATGTGATTAAATTATCTGTCTCTCTCTCTCTCTCTCTCTGTCTTTGTTGATGGGGGGTACCACTACATATTTGCTTTCATTATGTTCTTGCTGTTCATATAATGTTAGAAGAAGTTTGGTTTCTGCCCCTTGCATGGATTATAAATGTCTAGTACTACCTGCAGTGTGTGATATGACATACACCATATACTTACCCACACCAAGGCATACTTGAATCTCTCAGATAATGTTCTATGGATTGCGTGACACTGTTAGAAATAGTAAACAAATGTAGCATTAAAAAATATATGATTGGCTATTAAACTATCTTTGATATTCATGTGAGTGATACACTTGCAAAGAAAGTCTTGGGCTATAAATACACACATGTAGAGTTTCATGTTTCTTATGTGTCCATCCAAAACAACTATTGATAAAATGCATACACCTACCATACAGCAAGAGTGATATGCCTATTTCTGTTGCACAATTAATTTACAAATACTCTTATGCATATCTCTGCATAGCATATTCGAAAAATGAAATGATTTCATGATTTTAGGGGTTGAAATCATCAATGAAAAAACAACATGAAATAAAACCCAACAAATGAATGATACCAAATCCACACTTCTCAAACGATACTGTATGAAGACCATACGTTTATCAATTAATACTAAAGTGTGATTTGTTCAATGACATGGATTGTTTACATACCACATGTTCTACTGAGCAGCCTTTCCTCATTATAATGCCTTCTTCAAAGTCAGGCCGATCTATCAAGGAAAAAGAAGAAGAAAGACATAAACTTTACATTCAATAATTAACAGTGCAACTGACTTGGTCTAAATCAAGACTTCCAGCCCTCCCAGCCCCCACCCCTCATTATGTCTATTTTGCCTGAATGAAATTTGGATGCTTCATTAAGTTGGGGAGTCCTTTCACTATCTTAGATACAATGTGAGTTTCCTGTTTATTGGGAATACTTCTGGATAATTAGGATAGGCAATCTGTTTTCTGTTATATGACCACATTTTGACCAATTTTGACCTCATTTTGACCAATCATGGTACAAGGTATTTGGGTATGGGCATAAAGAGACTCTAGCCTATTATGCGCGCTATATAAATTCATCTTTTTACTATTATGTATGATGGACAGACATGATGATTACGGCGATACTCACTGCGTTTCTTTGTATAAAGGCAGATAAGATTAAGGTATTCCCACATCTTCTCCAGGAGGTAGTCTAGATTGAGCTTCATTTCACAGCTGATGACAAGACAATGAGGCATGTGAGCTATCCTATCTACCTCCTCAATAGATGTCTGATCAATCTTGTTGTATACCTAGAGAAAGGAATCCAGTCTAGACATTAAAACTCCAAACCTACCAATAGTTGGGATTTATATCAACACATATTCAATTCACTCTGTAGTGAGATAAAGGATGAGAAGACAAGGAAATGGAGTCTGGAGAGGTGTGGAAGAAGAAAACACCCTGCTCATCACTCTTGCTGAAGAATATGCAAATGCATTCAGTATTGTATTAACATTTGATTTTTAAGAGAGGAGATTAATACAATATGTAAATTATTTTAGACAGATATTCATGTTAGGAAACATAAACAGGTGCATCTAGCAAACATGCATTGAGTACTAGCAGAATAATAATACATTTATAAAGCAGATTTTGCTCATACTTTCACTGACCTGTTCCTCTCATTTTTCTGCTTCTACTAAAAACCAACTTAACATTAGGTGGACTTGCCCTTAAAGGGTGAAGATAGGATGCTGACTTACATATAGACATGGAAGGTAGATTCTGTTATCATTGATGACATCTATAAACTCGTCCGGAGTACAGTCTTCTCGAAACAATACCTCTGCATTGAAGATTTCTGAAAATCAATTCTGATTAAGGAAGAGGAATCTTACATTTGAAGGATGAATTTTATAGGATTGATGAAGAAGCATAGATGCCAACTTTTGAAAGTGGCTGTTGTTTACTATCCATATGAGGATCCACAAACCCAAATTGGGAAAGTAAATGTTTCTTAGTTTCTTAGACCCGAATACAAAGGAGGTTTAACTTAACTGTAATTTCAACCGTGCGGTTGTAATTGTCTATTTGGCATTCCATAATTTTATCGTCTGCGAAGATTGTAATTTTGGCCCAAAACTGGGGCACGTTAGGCGATGGAAAAGGAATTGCATCGTTAATCGGCATATTATTTATGCCTGCCTGAGACTTTGTAACAAGTGGCACAGTGTTTTTACGGGAATCTAAGGAACAAAGTGAATCAGCAAGCCAAAGAGTCAGCTTTGACCATGATGAAGAGACTAGATTCAATAAAGCTGTTTTGACTATTGTTTACCCAGTATGAGAACACGTGCGAGCTTTCGTTTGTTTGTCGTCGTAGTCCGGGCAGGCACAGTAAAAACACTTCCAACGTAGCGTCAAAATGGCCTCATCATCATCAACAAGCCTGATTATCAAGATGGAGCCAATAAATAGACGCTAGACATTTGAGTTGAGTTCAACATGACATTTCAGCTGGATGAACCTACGAACATACATATGTAACTACGTTTGGCGACGAGCACAGGATATATGCTAGAGATCAGCTAGAATTGCACCATAACGCATGAATCTCAGAATCTGAGTGGATGTTGATGGATTTTGATTTGGATTGTGAAACGATGTTGTGATCCAGTCATTTCTCATATGTCTCAATAGTTCGAGGTATGTAGAGCTGTGTATGGACGCTATGCAGTTTGATCTACACTAATGTTACAGTTACAATGAATTATGGTTGCAATGCAGCAGTGTCATCGATTTATTATTGAGGTGTATTATGGACGCTAAGCTGGAATCGCCACAATCGTTATTATACACTGTTATAAAATACGTGGCTTTACCATAATTTGCACCAGCAGTTGGCATGCAGCCATAATGTAACAGGACTAAAGCCCAGTGTAGATGTTAGCGGATCAGCCAAGCCCAAGTTCAAGACTATTCTGTGTCAGCCTCTCGTAGCAGCCCTAGCATAATTTATGAACTAGCCTAATCCAGCTGAAGTCCAGCTTGAACAACAGCCCGGGAATCGCCCGGTCAAGCCATACAGCCCGAGCCAGCGTGGTTTAGTCTTGTACAGTCCAGGTCCAGCCAGGTTTGAACTTGAAGCATAAATCAAGCCAACAACATTGAATTTATAAATGAAACATTGGATCTGAACTTGATGAAATAAAAGTAGTTAGAACCAGAGCTATAATAGGCTCTGTGAAACTTCAAGACTCTTGATAACAAATTAACAGAGGTCAAGTAAAAGTTGAATTTTAATAACTATTTCATGTATAGTAGTCTATTGAAAAGTGTTTCCAATATGATTCTGCAAATACTGCATGTTTTGTTTGCAGGTAGCCAGCATTAGTTTTGTGCTCAAGTGACAAGAAAGTTAAAGGTGTAATTTCATTACAAAGTGATATTGACATCGCAGTTCAGAGTCAAGCAAGGAAGGAATATGTGGCGATGTTGAACTTTATCGCATGATCGCGTGGTCTGCATTCAAGCCCTTTTGATGCGAATTTTGAGGCGTGCGTAAAGGCTTTATTGGGAGATGTAAAATCAAATTACTATGGAGTATTTGTAATTGCATTAGCAAGAAGCATTTTAAGCGGTTTTACATTGATGAGGTTGGTAGGCTTAGCGCTGTAGCTTTGCTTAAATTGATGTTTGATTTCACTCTAGTTGCATGACAATTTAATTTGGTCAATTTGCTGTACAAGGTGCAAGTGCATGGTTTAGCATAAGAGGCCAGCTCCTTATTACACTTCTGTTGTGTCAAAGCCAATTAAACATGGCAGATTCAAGAAAGTCATCAAGGAGAGGCAGCCCACGAAAAAATGGCCGCTCTTCAGGCCTCTGAAGAATCAAAGACAGAGCGGAAGTTTTTCAAGATGTATGGCCCTTAAGGCCACAGTAAAGGCAGCTAGAACAATCATTAAGACAGAGACAGAAGAAGGTCCCATCAAACAACAGATATCCATACTGGAAGCTGGAGAGAGGGAATTGATGGAAACCTACGAGATTTTGAGGAGACACAAGGTCCCCATAAGAGAGGCCACCACGAGGATGGACCGTGCCAACGCAATGGTCAGAGATAGCCTCAACGCCTTGGAAGAAGTTCTGGGATCCCTAGAAGGTCCTTTTGACGCCGAGGATCGGAAGCAGATAGCGAAAGAATTCTTGAAACAAGAATATGCTTCATCGGTCTTCAGCTCAATTTTAAGCGAAATGGACCAAGGGGTTGAAACCAGCCAACTGCGTGGAGCCACACCAGTAATTGACATTGATAGCAATCCTGGACAGCCTGTAGAATCTCGTAACACACCATCACTTCTTCCTCAAGACAAAATGTACCCAGGAGTTGGAGTAAACCAACCACCTGAAGGTATTCAAGGGCAGTCAGCAGAACCTCCTGCCAAGACGTCATCTCCTTCCCCTCAAGATGAGATGGGCCCAGAGTTTAGAGTAGGCCAGCTACATGATAGTCTACCTGATTCGCATGTGGAACCTCGTGACAAGACACCACTACAGCCGCCTCAGACAACGTCGGTTGACGTCCAGGGCTTATGTAAGGCTTTAGCAGACAACATGTACCACACAAGACTTCCGATGCCAGTGCCACGCACCTTTAGTGGGGATCCGCCGAGTTTGTAGAGTTCGACAAAGGTTTCAAGACTTTGATCGAAAACCGTGGCATACCACCAACAGAGATGCTGTATTATCTGAAGCAGTACCTGACTGGTCCGGCAAGGGAGGCCGTGGAAGGTTTCTTTTTCGGGACTCCAAAGAGGCATATGATGGGGCATGGAGGTGCCTTCGACAGAGGTATGGTCATCCTTTTAATATCCAACAAGCGCCCGGAAGAAGCTAAGTGCTTGGCCGAAGATATCCTCCAAAGATGCCATAGGTCTTCAGAAGTTTGCGGACTACTTAAAGTCTTGTGATGATGCTATGCCATATGTCACTGGCCTCCAGGTGCTAAACGACTGCTATGAGAATCAAAAGATGATAGCCAAACTTCCAGACTGGCTGATTAGTAGCTGGAATAGGGTGGTATCAAATGAGTTGGAAGGCGGCAGCTATCCTTCATTTTTAAGTTTGTGAAATTTGTTGCTAAGGAGGCAAGGATAGCCAACAATCCCATTTCTTCTCTAGGTGCCCTGAAATCTGAGGACTCTCAAAGAGAATCAAGTCCCAAGACCTTCAAGATCAAGCGAGAAGCAAGAAATAAAGGATCTGCTTTGGCTGTCAACACCAAGGAAAGTGCCAAAGGCAAGAACATCCCAAACCAAGTCAAGAAGGCTCCAAAACCTTGCTGCCTGTGTAGTGAAACTGGACACAAGTCCGAGGACTGTGACAAGTTTTTGGCCAAGCCACTTTCTGAACGCAGGAAGTTTGTTCAAGAAAATCATGTATGCTTTGGTTGCTTACAGAAGGGGCATTTTTCTAAGGCATGTAAACAAAGGCTGAAGTGTAGTACATGTGGTAAGCGCCATCCCACGGCTCTTCATGAGGAAAACCCTACGATAAGAGAGGACAATGCGCACAAGAGTGAAGGAGCTTCTAAGGACAGGGCTACGTCTTGCCAAGTCCGTTCTGGAAAACAAGCTAGCACTTCGATGATTGTACCAGTGTGGGTCGCGGCAGAACAAGCACCATCGTCAGAGATTCTGACTTACGCCCTCCTGGATACCCAGAGTGATTCATCGTTCATTCTAGATGAAGTAGCGCAAGCCCTGAATGCTAAGCAGCAACCCATACGCTTAAAGTTATCTACTATGACTTCGTCATCGAACATTGATTGCAGCGTGACCTCAAGTATCTTAGTTAGAGGTATGATGTCGCCCTCCCAGCTCAAGATAGGAAAATGCTATACGTGACTTCATACCGACTGATAGAGAACACATCCCAAGCAGAAGTACTGCTGAAAAGTGGACTCATCTCCAAGATGTTGCAAGAGAGATGCCAGCACTTCAGAGATGCGAAGTCGGCCTACTGATAGGCTATAATTGCCCAAGAGCTCTGACACCAAGACAAGTAGTTACTGGTAGCGATGTAGAACCATTTGCTGTTCGAACTGACCTCGGCTGGAGTATTGTTGGCTTTGCCGAAGAAGAGAATGCCATGGACTTCAGTAGCCAGTGTGGGAGGGTTTCTACTCGCGAGATACCATTTCCGAAGCCAAAGGAGATCATAGGGTTGCTTGAGGCAGATTTCGCAGAGGACAAATCGCCGGACAAAGCATGCTCTCAGAATGACCTACAATTCTTGAAACACCTTGAGACCAACATTGTACAATGCGAGGATGGTCATTTGCAGATGCCGCTGCCCTTCAAGACCCGCCAAACCTTCCAAGCAACAAAAGGTTGGCAACCGTTCGATTCGAACACCTCCATCGAAAGCTTAAGAAGGACGAAGCATATAGAGACAACTATACAAGCTTCATGACAGATATCATTAATGGTGGCTTTGCAGAACAAGTAGAGACCAAGGCGCCGCCTGGAGAAACAAATTACATACCACATCATGGTGTGTACCATCCAATGAAGAAGAAGATGAGAATAGTGTTTGATTGTTCCGCGGGCACGGCGGCACCTGCCTTAACGATCATCTGCTCAAGGGACCGGACATGATAAACTCATTGGTGGGAGTCCTTTGTCGGTTCAGGAAGCACAATGTAGCAGTGCTATGTGATGTTGAGAAGATGTTCTTTCAGTTTAGGGTCGCTGAGGATGACCGAGACCTCCTGCGCTTCCTGTGGTTCCAAGATAACGACATCAACAAGGAGCCAGTGGATTATCGCATGAACGTCCATCTTTTTGGTGCCTTCGCCAGGTTGCGCCAATTATGGCTTAAAGTATCTGGCTAGACATTGCAGCAATGAATTTCCATTGGCATCTCGTTTCGTCGAGCGCAGCTTCTATGTGGATGATGGGCTGGTGAGTGTATCCAGTGAAGAGGAAGCCATTCAGTTGGCCAATGAAGCCAGACAACTTTGCAGCAAGGGTGGCTTACGTCTCCACAAGTTTGTTTGAATTCTAAGGCAGTTCTGGAGAGTCTGCCAAAGTCTGAGCGTGCCAGTGATGTCACTGACTCAAACTTGGATTTTGAGGATCAAGTAGAGCGTGCTCTGGGGATAGTTTGGAATGTGGCCACGGATGCCTTTTGTTTCAGAATTTCCCTGAAAGAGAAACCAATGACACGGCGGGGAATTCTGTCCATAGTCGCATCCCTTTATGACCCTCGGATTTGTGGCTCGGTCGTTCTCGATGGCAAGAGAATCCTTCAAGAAATGTGTCGTAGCGGGCTTGGGTGGGATGATCCAGTATCCGAGAACCTGCAATCAAGGTGGGAGCAATGGTGTAAGGAAATCCCGCAGCTAGAGGAGCTAAGAATACCTCGGTGTTATCATCCTGCTGAGTTTGGTGATCCTGTAACAGTGCAGCTACACCATTTCTCGGATGCCAGCAAGTCTGGTTATGGCCAATGCTCTTATTTGCGTCTTGTTAACCAGAAAGGAGAAGTTCACTGTTGTCTGATCTTCGCAAATCAAGGGTTGCGCCAACCAAGGTGGTTACAATTCCCAGGTTAGAGTTGACAGCGGCAGTTGTGTCAGCTAAGGTGCACTCTATGTTGAAAGAAGAGCTAGAGTATCATGATGCCGAAGATTTCTTCTGGACAGATTCCCAAGTAGTCCTGGGATACATCCACAATGATGCGGAGGTTCCACACGTTTGTTGCTAATCGAGTCCAGCTAATTAGAGATAGGACTTCTCCGACCAATGGCATTATGTCTCGACTGATCAGAACCCTGCTGACCATGCTTCCAGAGGATTGAGCGTAAGTCAGCTGGGTAGCACAAATTGGTTCCAAGGACCAAGCTTCCTCTGGGAGAAAGACTTTGCAGTAGGAAGTATCTCTCCGACACTCGCCGTTGGGGATCCGGAAGTGAGAGCAACCAACCTATCGACAACTACTCATTCGGAACCGTTGAACCTCCTCTCGCGCCTTACCAGGATCTCTAGTTGGAAGATGATGATCAAGGTATTGGCTCGCGTCACGGATGGTAGTGAAGGGAGCAAGACAAGGTTCCTTAGTTCGTGAGAGAAAGGACGCAGAGCTGTTCATTCTGCGGTTAGTTCAACAGGAAGCTTACCCTGAAGAAATCAAGGCTCTGACGTCGGACAAGACCGTTAAAACGACAAGTACCATCCATGACCTTGACCCAATAATCCTTGATGGGATCACGCAGTGAAGGGCAGACTTGGCGAACTATCGACAGAAGTGGCTCACCCTGTTATCCTGCCCAAGCGTAGCCCTATCACTCGGGCGATTATCCGCCACTTCCATGAGGACATCAAACATCAGGGTCGAGGAATGACGCAGAATCACCTGAGAGCCAATGGATTCTGGATTGTAAACGGATCTAAAGTCGTTGCAGAGGTATTGCGAAAGTGTGTGTCATGACGTCTTCGTAGGCCTCAAGAAGAGCAGAAAATGGCAAACTTGCCAAGAGATCGAGTAGAACCTTCGGCTCCTTTCACGAATGTGGGTATGGATTGTTTCGGTCCTTTCTTTGTAAGGAGAGGTCGTTCTGATATTAAGCGATATGGGCTTATATTCACATGTCTCTGTTCAAGAGGTATCCACATTGAGATGCTCGACGACATGACTACCGACGCATTCATCAATGCTCTCCGCTGTTTCATAGCAATTAGGGAGCTGTCAGACAGATTAGGTGCGACCAAGGCAGTAACTTCGTAGGAGCAAGAAACGAGCTCCAATCTGCATTGAGAGAGATGACTTCAGACCAAGTGAATACGTACCTTGCAGACCAGCAATGTGAATTTGTCTTCAACGCCTCACTCAAGTCACGCAGGTGGCGTGTGGGAAAGACAGATTCGAACCGTCAGAAGTGTCTTAAGGGCTACCATAGACCTGTGTCCAGGAAGACTCACAGACTCCGCTCTTCGTACCTTGTTTTACGAAGCCATGGCAATCGTCAATAGCCGACCGTTAACAGTGACCAATATGAATGACCCAAGTGCGGATGCACCTCTCACGCCAAACCACCTCCTTACTCTGAAGAGGACGGTTCCGTTGCCCTCCTGGGCAATTTGTGAAGGAGGATGTGTACACGCGTAAAGCCTGGAGAAGGGTTCAGTTCTTACTGGAACAGTTCTGGTCAAGATGGCGGAAAGAGTACTTGTTGGGACTTCAAAGGCGACAGAAATGGACGATGCCCAGACGGAATTTACAAGTGGGAGACATTGTATTGCTCACTGACGATGAAGCTCAGCGTATGAAATGGCCAATTGCGATGGTCGCAGAAGCCACTCCTGATGAAGATGGTCTGGTCAGACGGGTACAGGTGCGCGTTGGAGCGAAAGACCTTGACAACAAAGGTCGTCCAAACAAGAAGCTTGCCGAATACTGGAGGCGGTTCAGAAGCTCGTACTGCTTCTGGAAAAGGTACCTCCATAGAGCAGGTATGTATGTACACTTGAGATTGTTTGGAGCGGGTACAAATGTTTGACCTTGCATTTGCACATGTACTTCGTTTTCTGGTACAGTTTAAAAATTTAGGACTCAAATTCTGATCTTGTTTGCTGCGAATTTTAGATACACAGCGCTTAAATATTGTCGCAACCTTTAAGCTTGCCTTACAACCTTTGCAGTGTGTGTTATAATCTTTTACAGCACATGTTATAAACGTGCATTGTTTGAGTTCCGCATCATCACTTATGCCATTCTGGTTTGATCAAGCTATTCAATTGCCATGTTATTCGTGTTGTAGATTGCAAGTGTACCAATTTACATGCAAGAGGTGTATGGAGTGCTTGCTTAAAAATTTCCATATTATGGTCACATTATTTCACATGCACCACTTATGTAATACTAGTAAATGCATTTTCATATATATGTAAGTGTACTCATGCATGTGATTATGTTACCAGTGAAGGCAATTTTGGTGGGAGTGTAAAGGCACTTCATACACCGTGCGGTTGTAATTGTCTATTTGGCATTCCATAATTTTATCGTCTGCGAAGATTGTAATTTTGGCCCAAAACTGGGGCACGTTATGGCGATGGAAAAGGAATTGCATCGTTAATCGGCATATTATTTATGCCTGCCTGAGACTTTGGTAACAAGTGGCACAGTGTTTTTACGGGAATCTAAGGAACAAAGTGAATCAGCAAGCCAAAGAGTCAGCTTTGACCATGATGAAGAGACTAGATTCAATAAAGCTGTTTTGACTATTGTTTACCCAGTATGAGAATACGTGCGAGCTTTCGTTTGTTTGTCGTCGTAGTCCGGGCAGGCACATTAACCCATGGTTTAAACCTCATTTACATAACCCATGGTTTAAAATGAGTGTAAGCGTACCTTGCCTCTAATATTGGACCTCCTTTGTGAACTTGGGCCAATTTTTATACCTAATGCAATTTCTTCTCTGATCTCATTGCCAGCAGCATGCCAACACTGTATTCCAAGTTGCATGTACAGTTGTACACTTAAATGACACCCCCCTCTCTCCCTTCTCTCCCTCTGTTACTTCTACTGGTGTGATTCGTGCAGGGGCCCTCCCAATACATAGAAGCAATTCTGGTTATACCTGCATTTTAAGACATGATGCAGTACGCCACAACACAATATAATTAAAAAATCACATAAAAATAAATGGCATAAAAAAGTAAATTGAGAAGGGGGAAAATAGAGACTGAAAACTGTACACAGCACATTGAGGACCCAAAATGTGAAACATGCAGATTTAAAATCAAATCAAGTTAAAATAAAACTAGATAAGGATACTATATTCATGTAGAATCAGCTGCACCAGCTTCTCGTTACATTTAGTGAGGGGACACGTTGAGTTAAAGGATAGACCGCCTCCTTTCTTAGGCTGCAGAAGATAAATTTGTAAGAAACAAGAACATTCAGCTTTGACTTCCTTTCAATCAATTTACTATGTGAAGTTCTACAAAATGAAATACACATGTACAGTGTACATGTACATTATATATTGTATTTTATATTGTATTATATGTATATTGAATATGAAATACAAAATAACACATTTTTCTCATCTTTATCTCAGAAGTATGTGCCTAGAAACTCTCATAGATGTTGACTCTATAAATTGACTCAGTGGAAGACATCTATATCATATAATAGTTTAAAGTAATCAATAATTGTTGGGAGGATTGGGGACAACTTCGAGTACTATAATCACCTCTATCAGCATTTCAAACTGGAAACTGTTATTCTTATTATTACTTTGCAACAATAACATGGTTTAGGAACAGAATCAGATTTATTGTTAGTTCTATAATTATCTGAAAGCCTTCGATTATGACGTCCTGTATAATTGCAGAGTATTTTGTTATCCCTTCTGAATCCTTTCTTCACAGAAGCTTTTACTGGCAGTATCCTTTTTATATATGTAACACTTTAAACTTATTGAACATAACACAATAATCGTGGAGCACCAGGAGTGTCAAGTCTGACAGACATGAGTGCTATACAAGAACCCACTATTATTATTATTATTATTATGATTATTAAACAAGAAGAATGTTCAATTCTGAGTTCTTACCTTGTAATAGATGTTAGGTCTCGGCTTATTGAGTCTAAGACCAACAGTCTCTAACTCCTTCTCCAACAGATTCCTATTAGGAGAGAAATGGATGAACAATACTGAAATGAGCCATGACACAAAGGATTATTCAATGTTGACTATTCTTGTCAGGATATCATAGTTTAAGGCAATCCAACCTCAATAGCAAGTTGCCATGAATGAAAGCAAACAGATCACAAGAAATTGACATATAAAAAAATAACATCGCTTTCTTTGCACTCACAAATCCATCCATCCATCCATCAATCAAGCAATCAATCAAATTGATCAGCTGGAAACTTACTTTTGAATATCACCTTTATTAGCATCTAACATCATGACAACCAGGTCAGCTGTCCTCGCTACGGCAATGACCTGACGACCTCTACCCTTGCCTGTCAAGACAGAATATAATGTAGTACGGAGAGTGTGTGACCTTAAAATGATAATTTGTTATGTAATGCCTACTAATGGCAAAACAATACTACCATTGTGCTAATCAAGGACATTAATATTCAAGTTCAAGTTAACATTCATTCCAATCATTTAGAACAGATCATGAATAAATATGCATGAGGAGACAGCTTATAAAGGCAATAACCTTATTGGTGCTGACACCGAAAGAGGCACTAACAAGAGGGAAAGAGAGTCAGAAAAACATAAAAATATATACATACATAGCATCAAAAGCAAAAATAAATAAAACAATGCAGAAGGAATATGAACGTACAAGACAGGCCTAGACACAGTTGCTAGACACAGTTGCTAGACACAGATGCTAGACACAGATGACACTTCCTAATAAATGGGCATGAAAGCCTATAAATATCACAAGACATTGACTGAACACTGGATTAGCAAAGTAATCATCTAAACCTTCTGGCCCACATTCTAATAAAATTATTATGGCATGATATGAGTTAAACATGATCTTAGACCCAGGATTGGGTTTAACTGAATTTGTAGAAGATGGACTGCTTGAGTTCAAACACAAGGAAAGTGCAAGGGCAGTCAGTGAAAACATTTCATTCAAGTTCAATTCAAGATTTTTCACAGAAAAGGTAGAGAATCGTATAGAGATGATTTTCACCCTTTCCCAAGCTTTTCAAAGCTTTCTAGAGGTCTATCGCTTTAACCTACACATTTTCCACTGCATTATTGCATACCACATCATACCTTACCTTGGGAAGCCCCTCTATGATCCCTGGTAAATCAAGAAGCTGGATGTTGGCACCATTATACTGAAAAAAAGAAGAAGATAATTATGAGATATGATGGTTACTTTTTAACTCTGCACAGGAACAGGGTTGAACAAGAGTCAGGGACTACGCAGAGGCAGCAAATACAATTCAATTGCACACCATCTGCGCAAGACATGCCACAAGTACTTAAAAAACAGAGATAAAACATTGTACTATTCTTTAAAATGAACAAAATTTGAAATAATTTTCTAGGATCTTATCTAAAAAATATCCAAGGTGTATGAAAGATTCTAAAGGATGATAATCAAATGGAGTACTAAATTGAACTCACCTCAATAACTCCTGGTATACATGTGAGTGTGGTGAAGGCATAGCAGATTCACTGTGTGTCTTGGTCATGGTGTTTAGAAGAGTTGACTGAGAAAAAAAAACATGTGAAATAAAAACAATTGGGCAATTCCATGAATTATGAGACATGACATACAATTTAAAACTCTGTACTTCTTCTATCTTTTATGCCCAAGATGATTGAAATTGGGATTGTAGGTCTAGATAGAATGGTGGAATCATTTTCTGCCATTAATGTTATCATTGTGTGCCCCTTTCATAGAGAATCTGAAACTGTACATGATTTGACATATGTGGGACTATATAAAAAAAATATGTATAAAATCTTACTTTAAGCATACATTGAAATGCACCAAGTTAATGAATTACATTATAAACCGCATTTCTAGATAATAACACATGCGTACGCACTCTCATAGAAAAAGGTATGTACGCCCTATACCGAGGGTTTGATGTTATTCTTTATTTTCTTCATACTCCTTAATCCTTATAACCATTTACTTACAGAATACCATGTAAAGTTTCTTGAGGTTGATTTTATACATTTGACATACACAAATTATTTTTTACAAGTGATTGGTACACTTTAACCTACTCACCTTACCAACGGATGGGAATCCAATGAGAGCTACTCTGGCATCTCCTGATTTCATCACATCAAAACCCTCTCCCTAAAAACATGAAGAAAAGCAGGAAATATTACAAAATCAACTACAATCATATCATAATTCTGTATGAATTTCATACATCCATCAGCTGGTAGCTCAGATTCAGTTTGAGGTGGAAGAGCAGTGAAGGAATTACATTAAGTACAGAATGTTTTGTAACTGATTTATTTATGTCTCCAGTCTGTCTTGCCTTCATTACGATTCCACATTACATTTGATTTCATATAAAATGCACAACAAAGAATTTGCAAACACACTCTCAAGTTTGGCCAAAAAAAATTATGAGAAGAAATATAAGATAAAAGGGCATTTAATCATTGACCATAAATACAACTAATGGCAGACCTGACAATAAAATGCACATTGATTTCAATGAAAATAATGGAGAAAAGGCAATTTTAAATTAATCCATGTCCAACATTGCTTTGAAAATTATTGAAGAAAAGAAATTACCAATTCTGATCAATTGCACAGTCACACATGGATGTTTAGAACCAGACCAGGAAAAATTCATTCTGTTACATTCAACTTGCATAAGCTGGTAAGGCTGCGACGAGTACGGTACTCGATTACTGAGTACTCGCACTGTTGACTACTCTGAGCACGATCGACTAATACTCGGCCGCCATTTTTTTATTCCCCGATCACCTGGCACTGTCCAGGCCGACGGTCAACCGTGCCAGAAGAGCACCGGCATGGGTAAAAATGTTTCCCAGCTCAATCATACACAGGGTGTCACTGTCAACTCACCACTCAGAAACTGGGACCAAATCCGGATTTCTGTTTGGACTCGGAGGAATATTTGTCTGTCATCTTTAGTTTTAAAATAACATTGTTTCAATTATTTGTCAAAAATTCAAAAGCACAAATAGGCGCTTTCAACAGCAACTTGAAGTAAAATTGCGTGGGTTTTCAGAGACGAACCTTCGTACTGTTCATAGTATGGTGTTGGCAAAAAAAAAAAAAAAAATCAAAAAATCAAAAAATTCAAAAAAATTCAAATAAATTCAAAAAAATTCAACAAAAAAAACATGGCGTCCGAGTATTCGAGTACTTGCCTGTAAGCCTAGGAGTGTACTCGAGTACCTCATTACATGGTTATGCACAGCCCTATAAGCTGGTCTCACTAAATCAATAACATACAACACTCTAAAAGTTTTTGTTTTTTTCAGAGTAAAGGTCTATTAAAACCTGACTGCACTAGTTTGGCTAGGAGGGATTAGACCCCCAAGCATGGTCACTGACAGGTGGTTATCTCATCAACTCAGCTCTCAATTAACATAAGAAAAAGAGGATCATGGGGGACCAACAGGCACCGCTTAGGCATTGTTTTCTATATAGGGAGCAAGTAGCTACAAGTAGTGCAGTGGAGCTTTAAGACACAAGATGACAAGATGGCAAATCGCTTGTGGAAACAAGAAAACATAATGTGCTTCACATTTCCATATCTTACAACGGACAGATAATTGAGTACGCATAGGAGTCATTGTTGTACGCAGCTATACATAATTAACACCAAAATATTGCACTCCTTTATGAAGTTTTGCAATAATGTTTTCTCATATCTAAATGGGCTTTAACAGTGCTTGTTTGACAAACCTTGGCTCCACTCTTTCCTGTTGGCTCTAAGAGTTGAGATCTGTACTTGGCAAGCTTGGCTTTCAAGAGACCCAGATGGTATTCAGTCGCTAGCAAGAGAAAAATTAGATAGGAAAAGAAAATAGAAAGTGAATTACGTTTGAATGTTCAGAATGGTTGACATAAGAATGAGTCCTGCTGCAAAAAAAATTGATTGATATTAATATGAAGACCATTTGAGCAATAGACTGGTTTACTAACATATTCCAATTTATGGTATTTCTTTGCTGGGGAACTAGTGATGAATTATTCTATTAACTTGTCATCAATGAGTGAACTACATGTACATGTACAATACTTGAAATCCACTTGGAATCAGTCTGCATACATTACTTGTTGCTACGTTTGGCAAGCTTCGGGCAAGCTTTCAGTTTGTCGAGAACATCCTTTGAGTATGCATACACTTTGAATATGTTAGTAAACCGGTCTATTCACAGAAGTTTCTTGCAGCGAAAAAAAAGTGGTCCTTCATAATCTGTTTAACTTCCATGATGCTCAAGTTTTAGTCTGCAAGCACAGACCCTAATTTGACACTTTATCAAAAAATCATTGTGCCTTGAGAGAAGCTTAGCCCAGCTACCTACTGGTTGTGTCCTGTGTCAGGAGCAGCTATATACATGGCCCATGGTAGTCTTATAGTGCAGACTCTCTTTACGACTGACCAGGGTTTGTGCCTGCAAACTACTCAAGTTTCTAGTCTCATAGAAAAATATCATTAAAAAGTTTCTAGTTTTATTCATATGGCTAGACAAATATCTAAAGGGAAGACTGATTAGATTGAGTTTTCACTGTTGGGTACTAGTGAGACGAGTAGGGTCTAGACTAATTATTCTAGACTTTAACCTAGATCTCTAGACACTATAACTGAGACATCTTATTACACAATCCCTTTTCTGAAATAGATCTACTCCTTCATCAACAATTCAACATGAACAAAGAAAAAAAGAAAATTCAGTACAAAACAAGTGGAAAAGATGCTTGAAAGGTAGATCTATGTCATGGAATTGCAAATATGCAATTGATTAATTACAATAATCCACAGATGTGTAACATAGTCCAGTAATCTGGATCTAACCTATAATTAAATCCTTTACAAATTCAAAAATTCATAATTTAGAGAGAATGACTTGATGATCATGTATGATGGGGACCATAAGCTATGCATATCTTTGTTTTTAAAAGCTAAAAAAACCCTTCTTATTCTCTTATTTATTTATTTATCTTGGTTTTGAATAATCATTTTGAGTCTGAAGGTGACTTGTGTCATTTTTAATGCTTGTGTAAAATTTGTTTGCAAAATTAAATAGTCCACAACAGTAGCTATGCAGATGTAATAAACGAATGCAAATCTTGATTTTGCAGCTTATGTAAATTTCACATCAATGACAAGAAATATGTGAATTTTCTGTAAATTTCAGGTAGATCTAGGCCTAAAACTCAATCAGTCAATCACTCAATGAATCAATGATAGACCTATTCTCAAACTCCCATTGCTCAATCATCTCAGATCTTTGGTTCATTGAATTTAAAGGCACACACTTGCAACTTTGCATGCTAAATCTTTTAGTAACACTCACATTTAAAAACTGGATTGTGATCTGAAAAAGACAAGACTAGTCTGACTAGTCAGTAGACACTAGACACCAGTCTAAATCTATTCTATTTCTAATGCCAAATGCAGTGTCACGTCATCATCAGTGGCAATATCAATGCTACCGAGTGAATGGTGGTTCCCTAAATTATACAGGGCTGTCAACCCTCCCGCATTTGGAGGAAGTATCACGCCACCATGCTCATTCTCCGCCATCCCACTAGCTTGTGGCGGAGACTCCCGCCATGCACGTACACGCCTTCTTCCTCCCGCAATCTCCCGGTTTATGAAAAAACCTCCCGCTAAACGTGTAAAATGAATCAGCATACCGTATCGTATACAACAGGGGGAGGGGGGGTAGTGAGCACTTCAATTTTTTTTCTTTAACTCAAACCCCCTTGTTGGGCCAAAAAAATAGCACAGATCTCCTCGAACCGAAGCAGTTCCCCAAAGTTGACAGCCCTGATTAGACTACATCACAATATATTATAAGTGTTAAACTTTCATTGATCTGTTTCTCTCATTCCTTTTTTCTATTTTCATCTATGAAACCATATTATACATAATATCGAGATGGAGGATTTTCCCTTGTTAGAGCGCGCCTTGACCGGAATTAACACCCAAATACTGGTCCATATTCACGAAGTTCCCTGGCCCACTCGGAATGATTCTCGTCTAAAATTGATCTATTCACCTCTCACACGAGTATACGTACCTTTATTTTTCTGCGTCCTCGCAATCTCCTCTCTATTTCAGATATCTTCTCTAGAATACCCATTTTCTTTTCTTTTTGCAACTAAAACAGGAAAGAATTAGATCCAGTGTCTGTTCTCAGCTGACTAGCACTTGTAGCAGCAGCAGATTGTCTAGAAAATTATATTGCTTTTCACGCAGAGGGCTCACTAGCTGTATCTCGATGAGTATCACAAGTGCAGTGTATTATTTTTTACGGATAGACCTATGTGATTAATTTTCAAAGAAATTTACTAGTCAGAAATATCGTTTAGCATCTAGCTGACACTGGTTGAAAACGATTCTGATCGACTTATCATGATATAAATCAAAATCTACGAAAGTATAGGCCCTCGCAATCATGAACTTGAATATTTTACTTTTCTGACCCATGCAGTGCCGTTTTTATAATTAGACAGGACGTTTATTCTTGTGGGCCGAAGGGGGCCGGGTGCAGGCGGAATAAATGTTTCTGCAGATGTGCCCCCGATACCCCTCTCTCTCTCTCTCTCTCTCTCTCTCTCTCTCTCTCTCTCTCTCTCTCTCTCTCTCTCTCTCTTTTCAATATCACTGGTGTAATAGCATGATTGAATTAGGGCCCTTAGGGAGAACAGTATTGATGAGGCTTCCTAAAGTAAAGACATATTATTTTTATTATTATCTCACACATACTATTTCCCCGAAACTTCTGCCTATCCCGTAAGAGCATTCGGACTGAAAAGGTATTGAATGAAATTATGTTTGGTGAAGAAAATAGTTTTGCTGTCCGCTGACCAGTGGCGGATCCAGGGGGGGGGCCCGGGCCCTCCCCAGAAAAAACAGGTAAAACACCCTTTTTGAAAAAAAGAAGTTGGGCCCCCTCCCCTGGCGCCCAAGGGGGGTGGCGGTGGAAAAAAAATTAACCCTTCCCGTAGGGAAAAAAATTTTCGGGTGCCAAAAAAAAAAAATTGTGCTCACTACCCCTGGCGCCCAAGGGGGGTGGTGGTGGAAAAATTACCCTTTCCGGAGGGGAAAAAATTTTCGGGTTCCAAAATTTTGTTTTTGCTCACTACCCCCTGAAAAATCGACCGGCACGATTTTCAATTTTCGCACGAAGTGGGCCCCTTTAGCCCCCTCCCTTGCCGCCGGCTGGATCCGCCCCTGCCGCTGACCTTCGTGTAATTTGTATAATATGTTAACTAATTTGTAACGATCAGTTAAAACAATATCATTAAAATGTATATACTTTCAGTGAAATAAAATGGGGTTGAGCATCCGTCTACCGTATATTTGATAGATAGCAGGAAGAACAAAAAACAGGGGAATTCGCACCAGCTGGGTATTGAACCCAATACCTTCTAATTACGAGACGATCGCCTATTTGCAAGACTGCTGTGCCTCGCTAAAAATCTCTAATCATTTTCGTCATAAATGTATTAATACTTTCTGTTTTGGTTGATGGAGTCGGAAAGATGTAGATTGAGTAACTGACATAATTACATAAGTGCTTTTGCCCTTTTTTCCTCGTAATTTACTAGAGAGTCACTTAATTGTGAAAGAAAGAAAGAAAGAAAAAAATCAAATCAAATTTTCCCTCTTTTTATGGGGCGAAGGTGGGGTCCCTTTAAAAAAGAACATATTTTCGGCAAATCAATGACAATTATGGATTATTAAATGGAAAAAATGGGGTAAAGGAGTAGCTGGGAATCGAACGCATTATCTTTGCATTGTGAAGCGATTGCTTATCCACAAGCAGGGGCGGCGATCCCGGGGGGACGGGGGGGACACGCCCCTCGATTTTTTAGGGATCGTCCCCCTGAAAATTTGAAAAAGTGCCCCCCCCAAAAAAAAAAAAAAAAAAAATGTATAGCAAATACTGGGTGAAGACTGCAACACACTTTTAGGCTCTGAGGCCCAAGAGTGCAGCGTTTAGACAAATAAAAAGGCAAAAATCTTCTCACTCGGAAGCTACGCTCCCTCGCATAACATCCTTCAAAATGTACTTGTAGACATAGATATTGTAGAAAACTGAAGTGTACAAAAAGTATATTACTTGTTTTTATACTTTTATAGAGGGGGTTTATTTCTAATTCGATACCAGTGTTTCACAAATGTTGCTGAAATGGCATGATTTTTCCTGAGCCCGGGGCTATGCCCTGGACCCCTTGACTCACCAGGGCCCCGCGGGCCTGGATGCTCATCTGACCGTTATTAAATGCCTAAAACCCCTGAGATTCCGGGGGCCCTGCCCTGACGCCACCAAGGGCCCTATAAAGCGTGCCCCTGGATGTTCATCTGACGGTAATTAAATGCCTAAAACCCTGAGCTTCCGGAGGCTCTGCCCTCGACCGCCAAGGCCCTAAGGCAGCCCCTGGATGCTCATCTGATCGTAATTTAATGCTTAAAACCCTGATTCTTGGGGCCCGCCCCTGGACGCCACCAAGGGCCCCATAATTATAAAGTATGCATCTGGTTGCTCATCTGACCGTTATTAAATGCCTAAAACCCTGAGCTTCCGGGTCCGCCTGACCCCACCAGGGCCCTGGTTGCTCATCTGACCTTAATTAAATGCCTAACACCCCTGAGCTTCATGGGGCTTCGCACTTTGACCCCCGCTGGGGCTAATTTGCCCTTGAACCCCACGCCAATTTACACTCCACTTGCTTTGCTCTACCTGATCGTAAATACATTAGCCCCCCACTTTGAAAACTTTCCGCAGGGTCTTCATGTAACATGTAAGAATAGTGGTGATGCAGATTTTTTCTGCCCCCCAAAAAAAACCCGTTCTTGGTCATTACGCCACTGCCTCGTCCCTCGCATTTCGTCCCCCCCGGTCATGAAAAGAAATCGCCGCCCCTGTCCAAAAGACATGTGACCCACTGCTATTAATATCTAGTTCGCTTCTACTACACTCTCTGATGTCAATGACTTTACAAAAAAAAAATTGTGATTTTTTTAATACTGATTTTATTGGGATTAATGATGATAGTTATTTTTATAGTCCGACGTTGTCAAGATTCAAATTCAATTCAGTTATAAATAGCGGAGCTGGTTCACCACGTACTCTATTTCAATATATTTGTTATTCTGCAGGATTACCAAAAGGGTTTGAATAACCTTCCTGACATTGCAACGATGGGCGAAAATCTTTTTGATGTATTGTCTCTATAGGCAGAGTAGGGGCTCTTTTTCCTTGTCTGGAGGACAGGCATTTTCAATATGCCTACAGGTAAACAATAGGCTGGGACTGTAGGGTCATTTCAAGAGAGGAAAACAACTTCCAAGACATTACAAAATAATACTGGGAAATGGAAATTAAAATAAAACCACTTTTCAAAGCAATAGGATATGAATAAGGTCACAATATTCAGGATTTGGGTGCAAACGCAACCGGGGCCATATGCAGCTTATCATTATTTAACTTATGGGGTGTATTTATTGTATTGTCTCCGCTTGTCTTTTCTGCTCTCTCTCTCTCTCTCTCTCTCTCTCTCTCTCTCTCTCTCTTCTCTCTCCACATACTTATATCTGCATGTATTCCATTGATGTCTTTGTTTGTCCCCCTCTTTCTCTTCTACCTTTTCCCCTGTCTTGTTCTCTTGCTCCTCTGCTCTCCCTGTTATCTCTGTCTTTCATATTTCCTCCCCGTCTCTTTTTTTTCTCTCATTCTTTCTCTCTCTCTCTTTCTCTTTGTATATAATGTATTTATCTTCACACTTCTCTCCCTTTCACTCTGTCACTCTGTCTCTGACCGGATCTCCATATGCAAGTTTTTCACTTTCTTATGACCCATATAAAGGTCCGCGACCACTATAACTCATCACTAATATTATTTATATTAGTTTGTTAGGCCTACTCCACGAGTGGTATTCTGTTAAGTACAAGATTATGACGAAAATAATCTTGAGTGCAGTCCCATATAAAGAAGAAACTAATAGAAAGCTCTTCAAAAAGGCTAGAATTTGGACCTGTCATTGTTAAAAATATCCACCTTGAAGAAGAGAAAGTGTCACACCCACTCACACACTCCTGCCTATCCCCGGCCCATACGAATCCAGACCATCACTAAGGGGATTTGTCCCTCCTCCCGGATTCTCGACCAAGAACAGAAAATTCAGCCACTTTATCAAACAGGAAACGCACGAAATATTCTCAAAATATTTACTGCATGGTCAAAAGAGTGATGTTCTTTTTTTTGGAAGTGGGAGGGGGGACAGGGGACATCCCGTTCTGAACTATTATCTATATAATTATGCATTATCATAATCTTGTGTTTTTCCCATCCTGAGGGTATGGTCTGGAAACGAAACTGCATACAATTTACACTCAATACAAATAACTACACAATACACAAGGTCTATACGAAAAATGTAGTTTAATGTAGCAAAAAAATACATTTATTTTTTACAACATCTTCACAAAATATTTTGAATATTATTATAAATCACTGCATAACATGCTTTAAGCAAATGCAAAAATATAACACACGTATCTGTATTACGGACTTTAAAATGTATTAATTCAGTAATTCGCTATGGAAGATTGAGTTTAAGATATGCTCTTTATAATTGCGGTCATCTTATTAATCCAGGAGATATTCCTGTACAAGAGAGTTCCAGCTACTCATACCCCTTCTTTTTACATTCCATTATAGTTACTAAGTATATGTCGTTCAGAATATGCAAATTATTGGTAAACAACGGAACATTTACTTCATTTACGTTTTAGCGTATATTCTCGTTCCTGTGCTTATCATTTTAATTTAATCACAAATTTATATTCGACGTGACACATAATATTGCAGATGAAGACAAATTGAGAGAAATTATTTTTTATGTTGATAAGACATCATCGGGTTTCAGTCCAGTTGTCGCGATTCAGTTATCACTAAGCTTTCAGAACCGTGTCCGTGGTTTTACCTGCCATATGAAAGAACCAAAATAAATTCAGATGAAATACTTATATATCAAATTAATCGAAATGTTTTTGGAACGTACATATTAAGCGTTTGTTGTAAAGGTCGAGGTTAGGCATATCGGGCTCAAAATAATGATGTACTGCATGCTAACACAAAAAGTTCTTCGTGATAAAGGTTGAATTATGAGTAAAACGTCTACATAGCAGCATTTATAGAATGATATACAATAATGAACTTAATGGTATGCATTTATTACTTTTGCACTTTATACTGTATGTGTGGCAGATTTTTTTTTTTTTTTTTTTTTTTGGTGGGGTACTGGGGCAAGGGGACATGTTTCCTCCTCCGGCCAAACAAAATTAGCCATAGTTTTAATATATATTGTAATATATATTGTAAGGGCTTCATTTCCCTTTTCTTTCTCTTTTACCCATGTTTATATATGTTAAATTTTGTGCTTTGATATCAATGCTATGTTCCAATTGTAATTGTTTAGTGGAAATTGTAGATAAAAATGTTCTGCTTGCTTACACGAAATATCAGAATGTGACATACATTAATGACACATGCCATTGTCTTTCCCCTGTTTGTATGCACTCTGTTTTCCATCCAGTAATGTAGATAATGATAGTTTCTGTGCAATATTCAATGATAAAGAAGTTGATGCTTTTGATATTCGCTCACTTAACTAAATTCTTTGTCTTATGTGGGTGATGATGTATTTAATGAATACGATGATGATAACGACAGTATACCTATCAATTCACTTATTCATGACTTCCAGCTAGATTAGTATGACTTCTTTTGATGAATTTTCTGATAATTTTAGTATTCTTCATTTTAATTCACGTAGTTTAAACAAAAACTTTATTAATAGATAATATTTTTCCTAACCATTTTTACTTTGATGTTTCTTCAGGTTTATTCTATAATGATATTTCTGATCATTTTCCAATATTTCAAATTACTAAACAGAAACTCAACATTCAGTGTGACCCTTTGCGTAACAGCCGGATTATTAGAAAGTTTTAAGAAGTTGTTATGTAATGTAAACTGGACTGGAATAATTTGTTGTTCTATTAATACTGATGAAGCTTATAATAGATTTTTAGATTTGTTTACATCTTTGTATAATGAAACTTTATAATGAAAAAAAATAAACCAAGGAAAATAACAATAAAAAAGCCTTGGATCACTGGTAGTATTTTACGTCAAATTGATAAAGGAAACAGATTATATAAAGAATATTGTAATGATCGAAACAACTTAAATAAGAGAAAATATAACAAAGGTAGAAATCGGGTAAACAATATTCTAAGTACAGCAAAAAGGAATTATTACAGATTTAAGTTTCAAATTGCCAAATGAAGCATGAAAAAGACATGGGACATAATTAATCATGTCCTTAGTAAATCTATAAAAAAAAATTTCCTTCATATATATCATTCAATGGTCAAGATATTTATGATCCTAAAACTGTTCCTGATTATTTTAACAATTTTTGTAAATATCGGGAGTGAAATAAGTAAATCAATGCCCAACTTTAATGATGATTACGCCAAGTTCTTGCCCACACAATGTACAAATCTTTTATACTTCAAGCCAGTTACAGAGAGCGAAATTCTAGAAATTGTAAACAAGTTAAAGGCTACAAATAGTTGTGGAATAGATGATATCAATCCTAGAGTTATTAAAAAGGTTATTCATTTCATTTTAAAACCATTATATTCTATTTTCAACTCCTCTTTGTTGTCAGGAATTTTCCCTGACAGGCTAAAATTAGTTAAAGTTGTACCAATACATAAGAAAAACGATATTCATAACATAGCAAACTACCGACCAATATCAATTCTCCCTTTCTTTTCAAAAATTCTAGAAAAAATTGTTTACAACAGGACGTACGATTTCATTTCTTCCCAGTCACTTTACCCCTGTCAATATGGTTTTCTGAAACATTCTCCACCTGAAATGGCTTTAATCGATTTACATGATTATGTCACTCGTTCTTTTAGTTAAAAAATGTATACTCTTGGAGTTTTCTTGGATTTAACAAATGCTTTCGACTCTATTGATTTTGCAATATTTTTACACAAATTAAAGTGCTATGGAATTAGGGGATTACCCTTATCTTGGTTTGAGGATTAAGTTCATGGCCGACGTAAACTTGTTTTGTACCGATTATCTGATCCATTGGTGTAACATGCGGTGTGCCCCAAGGCTCAATCCTCGGCCCCTGTTATTTTTATTATATATAAATGATCTTCCCAATTGCTCAAGTGAATTGAAGTTTATATTGTTTGCCGACGATACCAACATTCTTTTCTCAACAGATAATTACTCATCAATTAATGATGATTTGAACGATAAATTGACCAACGTGTCATACTGGTTTAATAGTAATAAATTGTCCTTGAATACTGAAAAGTCCAATTTAATATATTTTTACAATAAAATATCACATATTCATTCTAACATTTCTGAACATTTCTGAACATTTAAAAATATCAATGAATGATAAAGTTATCCAAAGAGTCCACACAGTTAATTTTTTAAGCGTATTCATTAATGAATATATATCATGGACTGACCATATTTTGTATATTACTATAAAGTGTCGAAGGGTGTTGGTATCGCTGGAAAACTTCTCACAGTTTTACCTCAAAGTATATTGATATTGCTGTACAATACATTTATTTTACCATATTTGACTTATTGTAATGCTATTTGGGCAAATACTTACAAGTCAAAATTTAACTCTTTTTTTATTACAAAAGAAAGTGGTTAGAATTTGCTCTCTAACTTCTTATCGTGTGCCCATACTGCCCAGTTCACTTAACTATATGCTTTCACTCAATAATGCAATTCATACATATAATACGAGGAATAGAAATAAATATCATATATGGGCTGTCGAAAAATCTTATTTATTGTTTTCTTTCAGACATAAAGCACCAACAATATGGAATACTTTGCCAAATAACATAACATATATAATGAATTACAATAGATTTAAAAGAAGTGTAAAGCATCTAATCACATGTGATTTTGTGTAGAAGTTTTCCACTATATATATATATATATATATGTGTGTGCCTTATGTGTGTATTTGTAGGGCTTGTATGTTTTTTCTCCCTTTTCTGTTATACGAGTTTTCTTTCGGGCTAAATAAGTTTATGTAAATTGAAATCATTATTATGTTCATCATATTTTTGTTTAATTACTTTTTGGGGAGATATCTCGACAAACTCATTTATTTGGGTTTATAGCTTCCCCTTTTCCATTATTGTTTAATATTTTAATGTACTTATGTATATTCTAGTGAAAGATTTTTATGTTATTTACAGTACTATTTGCAAATGTATGTGTTCTTGTAATGTGATTTTTATGGAAAAGAATAAACTAAACTGAAATATACACATAATATCGTGTACTTAGAAACCTCGAAATGGCAATACAATACTTCGGTGCTTCTCTAAATGAAAGGATGGGATGTGTCTCGAAGCGATGCTTACCTCTTATTACTGCCTTCATGATCTTAGACTGCCAGGAGTAGATATCGATGGATGTAAACGCTGGTCTAGCCAGGGCCAGGAGGATCTCTTGGTTGTGAACGAATGCATGAGCGCTGTACTGGTTACTGAATGGAATGCTTTGATAGAGCTCAAACATACCAGCATGATGCCATTCATAGATTGATAGCACCCCTGCTTCTAAACTCACACCAACCAAGTACACGAAATCTACGGATAGGAAAATAAGAAGCATAGAAAACGTCATATTATACAAACTACAGCTAAAAAATCGTGTCAGGACAATTATCCCCTGGACAATCACCCACCCGAAACACTACCCCCAAGGACAATACCCCCTGGAAAATTACCCCCAAGGACAAT
This sequence comes from Mesocentrotus franciscanus, assembly GCA_037976565.1. Taxonomy (NCBI): domain Eukaryota; kingdom Metazoa; phylum Echinodermata; class Echinoidea; order Camarodonta; family Strongylocentrotidae; genus Mesocentrotus; species Mesocentrotus franciscanus. The sequence goes on from CP137673.1 coordinate 31,590,872, forward strand.
CACCCCCCGAGGACAATTACCCCTGAAAATTAGCCAAGTGGACAATTACACCCCCAGGACAACCAAGTACAATTACCACCCCGAAAGTTACTCCTCTGTTCATTAAAGGGGAATTCCATCCTGATAAGTTGGCTTTAATAAATGCAGAACTATTTTCGGGGGGTAATTGTCCACGGGCGTATCCGGACACCTACCCCCTGATCATCCACCCCCAGATAACCACCCTCAGTCAACTACCTCCAGTCAACTACCCCCTAGGACAACTACCCCCGGACAACTACCCCCTAGGACAACTACCCCAAGACAACCCCCCTACGACAACCATCCTCTAGGACAGCTACCCCCGGACAACTGTCTTTTGGGTAGTTGTCCTGGGGGTAGTTTTCCTAGGTGGTAGTTTTCCTAGGGTAGTTTTCCTAGGGGGTAGTTGTCCTAGGGGGTAGTTGACTGGGGTGGTTATCCGGGGGTGGATGTCCAGGGGTAGGTGTCCTAGAACCGTCCACGGGGTAATTCTTGTAGGGAGTAATTTTGCGGGGGTAGTTTTCCGGGGGGTAATTGTCCCGCTAATTGGACGGGGTGGTAATTGTCCTAGAACCCTCAAAATGATTAAGTTTTCTTGAAGAAAAAAAATCCACAATAATTTTCACGCAGCACAAAGTACTCCTTTCTTTGACATTAATGTACGTAGCTAAATATATATTTTTTAATTATTCTACTAGCTCAATAAGTTTTACTGGATTTTACGTGTTTGATGGAATAATGCACAATATGAAAAGAGGGACAAAGCATCGGGTAACTGCCCCCAATGCAGGGTGTCCTCTACCATCTCCACACAGCCCTTTTACAGTATCCTTGGTATCATCCTCCCCTTAAGGGAACCTCCACAGCTATAGTATTTGTGATAGTTGTGATATTTTACACTACAGTAGTATGATAGTATAACATTTGTCCACATCGGACACAGAAGAAATGACCTATTAATGCAAATCGGGTGATTTGCGCCTAACGAAACAAACACAAAGCAGGAACTTACCGTCTATTAGAAACACAGTGGTATCTAGAATACCGTAAGCTCCAAGGCTCTCCATCACGTTCCATTGTCCATCTTTGAATGCTAAGATGGTGATTTCTCGATGAAACTCTGCTTCGATCTGACCATCAATCAACTTCTCACTTGATATAGCAGTGAATGGTACATCGTCAATCACAAACATTGACACGTGAGATGCGTGGTTGGTGCCTTTACTTTCCTGAAGAACAAACTGAAAGTAAATAATAAAAATAAAGAGAAAGGAAAAAGACAAAAACATGATAATAAAAAAGAGAAACCAGCTACGTCTTTCATTCTAAGTGACCCTGCTGTACAAAGTAAAGAGAGCCATAATATGTCCCTGGATCATAATTAATCCTAAATTGTTAGTTCATTTCATTCATCTTCTGTGCCCCGTTGCATAAAACTTACCATTGATGGTAACTTTGCCATTAATGGTAACTTCCATGGAAATACCATGATATCATTGGCTGTAGAGTGATGTTGCCATGGCAGTTAATATTGATGGCAAAGTTACCTTCAGTGGTAAGTTTTTATGCAACGCGTGGGCATGTATCTAGGCAAGCGATAACTGGCCTGCAGCCGGCCCTCAGTATCTTTCTATTTCAATTTCAAGATTCATGTGACTATTCAAGACCTTAATCGGTTACATTTTCGTGATGATATTTGTAACTAGTTCGAAGTAAGTCGTACCCTTAGTATCCGGTTGAACAGTGTGCGGAGCCATTTTTTTAAAAGTGCCTCGATCGCACTCTTTTACACTTATATCAGCAACAACAAAAAAGAAATAATCATGACAACGGTGTCTATATGAAAAATTTATAATTAGAGGTAAACAAAATACCTCGTTTTCTTGAGAATCATACACATATATGGGCGATTTGTAGTCAAGAACATTATTAGCAAAACACAGCCACGTTGTGCTTTTCCATGACAGATGGGTAACAGCAAATGCCCTGTGTGTAAAAATCTCCTGGAAAACAGTAAATGTTCCTTCAGCGTTGTCGTACACATACACCGCAGAGTTCATGTCTGTGTTATCTGTCAAAAGAGGGAGAACATATTGACCTGAATTACTTATTTGAAATTCATATTATCGCATTATACCGTTGAGGAATATTTAATGTTTAATTGTAATACATAAAGGGTCAATTACAGTTTGTAAATTATGTATTGTTTGCTTTTAACTGCCGTATGACTTTTATTCTTTACAGGATATAAACGTTAAACAATTTTGGAACTCATCATTCTCTGTCAACTACGTTTTGATATATTAATATGTGTTTGCTCGTGAAAAATCTGGTACAAATCTATAAAGTACAATATTCTTTATAAATCTTGAAAGAGAGGCGCTTTTATCACTGAATTCAAGAAAATTTGGGGTCTAAAGTAATTCTGAAGATAACTTACGAGTTGAGACATCTTTATAGTTAGCCACAGCAAGAAACAGACTTCCTCAATCTCAAACATGGTAGCACCTAGAGCATGTGGAGCAGTAAGGGTTGCACTAAACTCTTCATCTTCAAGCTTCAATACAGTCAAAGTATCCACCTGTTCATCAGAATGTTCATCACACTGTCCAACCTGTTGACTAGGTAAGAGAATGATGAACGTCTCGCTTTGATAGCGGTAGAGATGAATATCAGTGGCTGCGGGGAGTAAGGTATCCAGAATGGCGAAGCATTCCATCCTGTTGGCCGGGCAGAGATAGAGCTGTGTTCCGATGCAACGGTCCACTGCGGAGTTGTAGGTTTCAGCGAGTCCTAGGAGTGTGTTTCCATCTTCAAGGGTTACAGAGTGAAACCGTCCTGTTGCAGGATTGTCAATGTCTTGGAGATCCTCCCAGTGGGTGAGTAGGAGAGGGTGTTCTGAAACAGAAAAGTGTTACACAAATTCTTTACTTGAGAAATTTAATTGATATTCTCTTTATTGTCACCAACGAAAGTAATCGTTTATCTAAATCACGTGGGAGAACTAATCCATGATTGAAATAGATGTGTCAAGCTGCACTGAAGGAACATGTTAATAACACGATTTCTTCAATATCAATTCTTCATGCATTCAATATTTGAGCAAAATATATACCCCCAAAAAAAAAAAAAAAAAAAAAAAATTGGAGAAAAAAGAACAATGCTGTCTAATTAAACACGATGTAACAGAGAAAAGAAGAAAATACTGTAATGTTCCAAATGCTAAATAAGTTCTGAAGTTCCTTCAATCTGAGGCTACATAGGCTTACCTCCTATTGATGTCTGCATGGTGCTAGCTGATATGCACTGACTTCTCATGGAGTCATTCAGTTGAGATAATACATTGTAGAAATCAACTGCATTGATTTCGTACTTATCATCCAACAGCCCAACATCTACGCAATTCACTAGACCTGTGACGTCAGAGTTAGCTTCGATGGAGATGAGAGCTTGGAAAGTCTGTGGAATTATGATAAATTATATTGTACACAAAAATATGATGCAACATTCAGCTTTCATCAAAGAACTAACCATTTCACAGTCAGTATAATTTTGCCCTATAATGTACTTACACTGATAAACTGAAGTATTGATTGATATGTCTACTTTTAAAATCCAACCTTTTGGTTGCAATAAATAAATAAACTGAATGTTGATTTTGATGAGCATCATTGTCAACTGTAGAGATTTTCCATGGATATGGATGATGTCGACATACTAGTTAAGAACCTTACTAGAGACTCCACGAATAACTGTTTGAACGAGGATTCTTTTAAAGGTAATCAAATACCAAGCCCTCAAATCGCTTTTATTTATTTTAGGGTCTTGTAGTACCTTATATCCACAAATTCTTAATGGAAAATACTCCTGAAGATGAATGGAAAACAGATAAGAGCTATATAAATTATGAATCTAAAAACTTGTGCCTTTTCAATTCTTGTCAAATCAAAATATTTAAACCATTCAGCAGACTGTATCACAAACAGGATCGCTTTTAATTGCATCTTCATCTCCCAATTATTGTGACAAGTTTCCTTTAATTGTTTTGTAGATTCTTCATTAACAAACCTTATATTTTTCACCAGACTAAAGAACTACAAGGGTACAACAAATTTTTGTCACCTTTTCACCATCGATGGAAAATGTGCCTTCATTCAACACCACGATGTTGGATAGATCTATGATATCGACATCATTGATTTCATCGGTGTCGAGATCAGTGATGACGGCGATGTCGGCTGTGAAGGACTTCGTTCCCGTGATCACCTCGTCCTTGTATATAGTTACAAGATCATCCCCCACGTCAATGTTGTTCAGTGTTCCATCGATTGTTACACTACCTGTGTATTATCAAAAATTAATAAGAAAATCAAAGATACTCGGTGAGTTTGATGAAAAAAGGAAAGGAAACTGGAAATGATGCACGTTACCAATCCCTAAGCCATTATGTCCAAAAGCAGAGAGGAGAAGTGCTTTGAGTGGAAACTACCAAAGATGCATTACCCATTATATTTCGCTTGAAGGGAATATACTGGCAATTTCTTTGAATTCCATTTAGAATTGCGTGGGGTGGTACCATTGCACCCCTCCTCCTGCTCGGCCCCAACGATCTCCTACTGCCTGCCCCAATAACCCTCTCTTGTAATGTAAAGATATACGTTAATGTATTATTTTGAAAAAAGGAATATATTAACATAACCTATGGATGATATTTTGAACACATGGCAAAAATAGTATATCATGACTACTTACCGCTTACTGTGACGTCATCAAATGTCCATACACCTGTAATCTCTTGGTCGGTAGTAAGTAACTCTTGAACTGACTAATGTAGCCAGATTGATGTCATCAACAGTGCCTCCTACGCTCATATCTCCATCCACTCGAAAACCACTACCAAACCTTGTACAGCTTGATACAGTCTGCTGTGTGCTCTTTAGAACAGCATGTTCAGATAGGTCGATCAAATCTGTCGTACCTATTAAAAAAAAGATACAATCCGTGGACATACGACCAGAATCTGAATATAAGCATTTATTTAATTGACATTATTTTGGATGTAAATAGAATGGATAAATTGATTCAATTTTCGGCCAGACCTTAACAAAGTGACATGATATGTTATAATTAACACCGTTACCTCAGTCACACAGGCTGAAGACCAACTACAGACCGAACAAACACTGATATTACCCCCGAATGACCACTGCAAGATTTGGTCGGTGTTGAGTAGGGCTGATGGTTTTACTGCAGTAAATAATAACTATGCATAGTAATATATTAATGATGTAAATTATCTCACCCTTGTGCATGTTCAGAGCCTATAACTACCAACAAAACTTCCATTTCTGGTTCGATCATAATTCAATTTTATGAAAGCTAGCTCAATCATTAATACATATAGGCATACGGACTTCAGCAAGTTGATTTATTATCTGTATTTACATAAAATCATTTGTCTGTTACTATCGTAAGCCTGTAAAATATTGTTAAGTATGAAATACGAATTGAACTGAATAAAAACAAAATTAAGTTGGCACTTTGCACATACCATCAATATTAAGGCAGGCCTGTAGAACTATGCCGTCATCAAACACAACATTTCCTGTGATATCCTGATCAGTGGATGCGCGTATTGCGGTGGTCATCAGAACCTCAAGGGTTGTTTGGTCTAAATTAACCAACAAATCAAGGTCATCTTCAAACACCATGGTTTCCATGGTCGTTACTGCTGTCGAGTCGTATACGACGGTACCATCAATCGTCTGTTAAAAAAAAAGACAATGATGCTAATTAAAATTATAGTGATCTTAACTTGGATTCAGTCAGGGATAATCTCACTTATTTTTTCTGAGAGAGGAGGAAAGCATGAGGTTGTCTAAATGAGGAGGATGCTTGAGACATGAAGAAGTGGAGGGAGGGAGGGAGTGCCATCATGGCGCGAAATCAGTAACCCCTCGTAAGAGGGAAAATGTTGACTATAATGAATGATGATGGTGTAGAAACATTGCTTGGCAACTTATCTTACATTGTCCTGAGATAAACAATTTCTAAAACGGATTGATCGGCTGACGGTTCTATCCTCCGGTCCTTAACATGGTATCTCTTACTCAATGTTAATTCTTTAATTTCACACTTGAGTAGCCTGTGCTATTTTATTCGGACTATATACACTAAGTAAGATTATTTTCTTCTAGTATTACTTTCAGATTGGAGAAAGTACTCAAATAAGTACAGAGAAGCACGAGTACAATACAAAATCCTGAAAATACAGGGAATAAGGCATAGAATCCCATTAAGGAAGAACTTAATTGTATCACGTACTTCCAAGTGGTATATAGAAACAACACTTATGTTGAAAATGGAAAAGAGGAAAGTAAAGTCAGAGAAATTATGATGTACCGGGGAAAAATGTACGGATGAACCGAACCGTGTGTCTGTTTTGTAAGGCATGTGAACTCACAATGTCTTCATCGAGTAAGACGGCATCTTGGAACAAGTTTGCCAGGTCAACTCCTCCTGTCAATGCCTCAGTTAGAAGATTCCCTGATACTGTAACAGCGCCCTCAAATACTGTCTTAACGCTGATATCATTATCTACTGTTGAGCGTAGAACCCTGTCTGACAAGTCTGAACACAGATAAAGGATACTATTTCGTTATGATGTATACATAACATTCAATCGAATTTACAGTGGCAGATTCATGGTGATTTAGTGACATTAATATCTAACCAACGAAACAACCACGACAACACAAGCACCACTACCACTAACAAAAGTATATGAGCAATAATCAAACAACATCTCATTCCGATCTAGAATTTCTAACACTGACATTTCTTACAATGCACAATATAAGCATTCACTGTAGAAATCTATCCATCAAAACTTAAATCGACTCATTTTATGAAACTATTATGTTTCTTTGTTCCTTAACGGTATAAGGACCGGTCAGCGAAATGTCTATGTGCCATGATAACCGATTGAATTTGTGTGTTGAAATAGAATCTTGACATATATACTAGTGATTCAAAGCATATCCAAGTAAAAACAGAGGAGTCCATTATTTTGCCTGTTTCTCAGATTTTGACATACATTTTCAACATGCGAAGTTTACTATTTATCAATCATTATTACCAAAAAATCAATAAGTGCATGATTATACCTGATACGTCTACTCCATCGACAAGGCCCGTTTCTATGATGATATTATTATTCACGGTGATAGAAGGGAACGATTTCACACCCTGGACGCTCTGACTATCTCCAGATAACCGAACTGTCTTTTCATCAAGCTAAAAAAAAGACAGTTCGCCAATATTGAATCATAATAACCTGCTTCTGCCGATTTTTGTTTTGTTTAACAGTTTAAAGATTCGATATTCACGTTTTAGTGTCAATGTATGACACAGAAATTTGGAATATATTGGCATTGCATGCGCGTGACAACTTATCAAAAGGTATCATGTGCTGACAGTCAGAAGTAAGTTTTCTCTAGGACCAGTGATTTGTCATGGCCGGGGTGACTGACATTCAAGAAATAATAGCGACAAGAGATTGATTGGGATTGAGGGGATACATTAATTCCAAGATACTTGGTTATCGGCGTCCCATACGTTATCAAGTATTGTAGAGTTCTGAGCATAAACTGACATCCAAAGGTTTCAGAAAACCTAATATTTGGTCTGATATAAGGTCTAGTAGGATAAGGCTATCAACTTAGTACAGATATACTTAATGTAGATGTGGTCGGTTACGTATGGGACAAAAAAGCTTAGACTTGCCCATAATCAATGCAGCTTTCGTCGTACAACTATGCAATGAATTCAATAGTATAGTGTTTGTGTTTGTTTCCTTATAGTCATTTTAAGACTCACCTCCTCGATATCTACCGTGTTGATGAGTCCATCTACATCAATGTCTCCTTGAATGCTTACAGATTTAGTAAATGTTACGTCATTATTCAGGTTTTCGTTACTGCCCAAGAGTAAGAAATCACTGGGATCCACAGTGTCTAGTGTCTTTCCACTCGATAACTCCAGGGTTGCTATGGTAGTCAAAGTAAATAAAAAAAAAATTATATCATGGGTTAACAATAATATTAATCACTGCAAAAGTATGGAAAATCATCCACTAAAGTATGAATCATTGCATGCCCCTTTTTTCAACATATTTATCGAACTCCTTTTTACATTACAGTAGAGTGAAAATGATTTCCGATTTGTTTTGTCTAAAATATATGTGTAAATAAACAACAATTACAACAAACAATACAGAGTGTACTATGAAGTATGAACAGCGATGGCTTTCCCACTCTACCAAGAGTATCATGGGCCTACTTACCTAAAGCCAATGATTGTGTGAAGGTCTTCTTTCCATCTAGGGTCTGTTCATACTGGGTAGAGAGATATGTTTGATCAAGGAGAGTAACACTGACACCATTGATCAGACCTTCGACATCCATATTACCGGTTACAGTCAACCCTCTGTAATAAAGTTCAAACACAGAAAGGAGATAACAATGCTACTTTTGGTTTCTTTTTCCTTTCCCGCTCATTATAACTTATGTATGTTTATATGTTTTGTAAATATGTTTTTGATTATGTTGATACAGGGCCCCTTGGTCGAGCAGTTTTTTTATAACTGAAAGAGGTACCCTGTCAAAATAAAACGACAAATAAATAAATACCGTGGGAATAGCAATTCGAATGTAGGAAATAGATATAATACACCAGTCTTTAAAAGACACGCTCTCATTTTAGGCATTGGCACATGGTAGCCTTGATTCATCTTTCACACTTTCATTGCATTATGAAATAGCGTTCTCTCCATGAATGGTATTATATCATCTTAAAGCGTGGCGTAGGCGATATTGTGGTATAATATACCTAGATCTTATGAAAGGGGTAACCTTTTCTGAATGCGCTTTGTGTCAATCTGCATTGATTTATAAGATTCATATTGCATCGATCATCGTGTATTATCCGTTAGATATATGAAACCATCCTTCTTCTTCTTCTTCTTCCCACTGGTGATAACTGTGATTACCCGTTTCAAAGACATTGTAAGCATGTCCTTATTAAAAACTCCCTATAATTTTGACGTTTAATTATGAGGAATATCGAAATACTCACGCAGAAAACGTCTTCTGGCCCCGGATTTCTCCCACCGTATCTTTGTAGATAACTTGATTCGCTTTCTGAGCGAAATCAACCGAGTTAACATGGTTTGTGACTGCAACATTTCCCGTGATCTGGGTCCCTGCCGAGAAAGACTTATCACCTGAAATGAGATTTCAACAGGAATGTTATATACCGGTTCACTGTAATCTATCATGACATGATCCATATTGTTCTCAAACCATAAGGGGCGGCAGCGGTGGGATTTGGCAAAATACTCTGGTGGTAGCTCAGGGAATAGAATCACATTATATAACGTACATGGTGGCCTGAAAGTTGGTTAGATGATGAAGACACATACCATGACAGCTGTGGGACAACATGATACTCATAGAATGACTGCCGTAGAACAGCGTAAAATTAATGACATGTTGCTAGCAATAACATGAAATTCAGTTGAGCCAAGGATCGTTAGTGGTAGAATTGTGCACATGCAATCCCGTTGGATTATAGAGCGCATCAATTATTTATTTCCATCGACACTTACCAGCAATGGTCTGCGGACCAGCCAAATAAACGGCAGTAGCTTCCAGTATTGATAGGTGGACTCCATCAACCGTCCCAGAGACTAATGTTTGACCTTCCACTGATCAAAAGAGAATCACAATGCAATTAAGTTCATTATGATTACACAAGTATACGTTTACTTTGATCGTTATTCCGGAAAGAATCATCTAGGCCTAAACAATCTGTATATGAATGTTTCAAATGATTTTAAATCAATGTTTTGGTTGTAAATTATGGACTTTCAAACAATACAACCCGACCTAAAACGTTTGGAATAATATTTAAAAAAGGAATTGTTATATTTGTACTGAAGTAAATACTGATTACTGTTTGGAATTTTCAAAAAACATGTCTTTCTAAGGATGATAAAATTCCCTTACATTAGATAACAAATATACGGGTTCAAATAAATTCCCAAACTTTGCTTGGAATACCTTCAAAGTTTGGGAAAGTCTTGCTTCCACTGATAGCACAGTCATCCCCGGCAGCCGCGATGACAGCATCGCTATATAAATCATCTACATCAACAGTGTTAACAGTCCCTGTCACATCTAGGTCTGGTGTGCTTATATCTCCTGATACTGCTATGTTAGGATGGGTAAAAGTCTTGCAATCTGTAGAACGAAAAAGTAATAGTCCTTGTGGTTAGAAAATAGCATACGTATTCAATTTTAGTGATTCCCCCCTACTCATCTCTCATTCACATGCAGATCGCGGCCGACCTCAAACACCGTAGTCACACCCTACCCCCAAATATTAATAATGTTGCCTTTGCCCAACTCCGCCGGCTATTAAACAGTAGTGTATTGAATGAATTTCATGAACAATACACCGTGACGGGTCAACGCTTCCCTTTGTGCCCCCCCCCCTTTCCCCGCTCTATTAAACTATGGCTACGTTGCGATAACATAATTATGCGCCATATATATGTTAGGCCATTAAAAAAAAATATTCATGTTTAGCGTCCCCGCCCGCTTTTTTGGGGGCCGCCTGCTTTTGTTGTTTTCTTTTTATTAATGAAAAAACATGAAAAACATACTGCTAAAATGATGTTTTCCTGAAGTTAAAAAAAAAAAAAAAAATTAAATGCTGGCGGCCCTCTTGAAAAATAGGCCGACTGTCAGGGGAAATGTACTGAGCGGCCATTTTGAAAAAAAGAAGAAAAAGAAAAGGGCCTCTTCCTTCCTATTTTTCAAAAGGCAGGACGCTAAACATGTTTTTAATGGCCTTAGTGATTGTGATAGATTTTGAGCTAAAGAATCGAAATTAGATAACAAAAAAGTATTATAACAGGGAAACAAGAACATCAAAATCATATTGCTAGTTTAAGTTGACATAAATGCAAGCGAAGGAAAATGGTTATCATATTTAGAGTTCAGAAATAAACAATATGAGCGAGAGGGTTTGGAAAGATAGAAAGTTGGACGTAGTCCGTACTGTATTTATTACTAAGATGTTTGTCTCTCTGATCATCCCCCCCCCGCTCTGAGTTTTTCTTTAGTTTCTTTCTTTTTTGTTTGTTTATATCTTTGTATAATGTCCGACGTATATTAGTACCGTCAATATAGCATGATAAACATTTTTTTTTCATTTCAGTTTGATTCAACAGAGAATTACATTCAAAAGTTTTACTTTCAATAATTATTGTATAGTAATATTCTTCTCATTTCGATATCATCAGGCGCTCGTTCCGTGTTTTCCTTCTCCATATCGAGATTTATCTCAAGATCGAAAGGAATACTTTCGGAATAAAAGCAAATAGCGGGACGGAAAACAATACCAGAGATGATGATGGAAAATGGCGCTGAGAAAGCGAGCGCGAGAGAGATAAAAAGAGAGACAGACAGAGAAACAATCATTTGTCATGTCATCTTTTCGTCTGTGACATTTTACTTTATTCCTTTATCTTGCATGATTGTTATATCTTTCAATGAATATTGCAGATAGGGTAAAATCTGGTTTAACGTTATATGATTAATAACAATTTTTATTTAGAAGTACGTCGAAACGTGATCCCATTAAAATTCTTAAAAAACAGTAACGACAACTGAAAAATAACAAGACCCTCCCCAAAAAAACAGGGTTATCTGAACCCGATATACCTGTAGTATACAATGATCATCAATGCTGTACGTCGATCAGTTCATTAGGAATCAATCTATACCCTTTAAATACCTTACTTCCGCTCTTCTATTGTTGGAGTTTAGGGAAACAATCTCTCAAATATAGCGATTTTATGCTCTCATATATAAGAGCAGAAATTTGTTGCGACAAACTCCTACTAGAAACTATATAGTAGCGAAATCTGAAATAGCGAGTTAGATCGCTATAGTTGGCTCTATTTTAATACAGTACTAATAGTGGCAAAATTAAAATAGCGAGTTAGATCGCTACGGCTGCTGCGCTCTTCATATAAGAGCGAAATTCAAATAGCGAGTTAGATCACAGCCTCCTACTAGTACAAACTCTTACTAATACCTATAGTAGCGATTTCTGTTATAGCGAGTTAGATCGCTGCTGCTGCTGCCTCCTATATAAGAGCGAAATTCAAATAGCGAGTTAGATCGCTACAGCTGCGTCATTCTCCTTCTAATAGTGGAAAATTAAAATAGCGAGTTAGATCGCTACAGTTGGCGCTCTCATAATTATAAGTGATAGAATTCAAATAGCCAGTTATATCGCTACGGCTGCTGCGCTCTTCTATAAAAGCGAAATTCAAATAGCGATTAGATCGCTACAAGGCGCCTCCTATTAGTAGTAGAATTCAAATAGCGAGTTAGATCGCTATAATTGGGGCTCTCATAATTATAAGTGGTTGAATTCAAATAACCAGTTATATCGCTACGGCTGCTGCGCTCTTCTATAAAGCGAAATTCAAATAGCGAGTTAGATCGCTACAATTGGCGCTCTCCTATTAGTAGTGGTAGAATTCAAATAGGAGTTAGATCGCTATAATTAGGGCTCTCCTACTAGTAGTGGTAGAATTCAAATAGCGAGTTAGATCGCTACAGTTGGCGCTCTCCTAGTAGTAGTGGCAAACAGCCGTAGCGATCTAACTCGCTATTTGGATTCGCTCTTATAGAAGAGCGCATCAGCCGTATAGCGATCTAACTCGCTATTTGAATTCTACTTCTACTAATTGGAGAGCACCAAGTGTAGCGATCTAACTCGCTATTTGATTTCGCTCTATATAGAGCGCAGCAGCCGTAGCGATCTAACTCGCATTTGAATTCTACTACTACTAGTAGGAAGGCCAACTGTAGCGATCTAACTCGCTATTTGGATTTCGCTCTATATAGGAGAGCAGTAGTCCGTAGCAATCTAACTCGCTATTTGAATTCTACCACTACTAGTAGGAAAGCGTAGAAGGATCTAACTGCTATTACAGAAATCGCTACTATATAGATATTAGTAAGAGTATGTACTAGTATAGAGAGCGCCAACTGTAGGATCTAACTGCTATTTGGATTTCGCTCTTATATAGGAGAGCGCAGTAGCCGTAGCGATCTAACTCGCTATTTGAATTCTACTACTACTAGTGAGAGCGCCAACTTTAGCGATCTAACTCGCTATTTTGATTTGCTCTTATATAGAGAGCGCAGTAGCTGTAGCGATCTAACTCGCTATTTGAATTCTACCACTACTAGTAGGAAGCGCCAAGTATAGCGATCTAACTGGCTATTACAGAAATCGCTATATATATAGATATTAGTAAGAGTATGTACTAGTATAGAGAGCGCCAACTGTAGCGATCTAACTCGCATTTGGATTTCGCTCATATAGGAGAGCGCAGTAGCCGTAGCTGATCTAACTCGCTATTTGAAGTCTACTACTACTAGTAGGAGAGCGCCAACTTTAGCGATCTAACTCGCTATTTTGATTTCGCTCTATATAGAGAGCGCAGTAGCCGTAGTGATCTAACTGCTATTTGAATTTTACTACTACTAGTAGGAGAGGCCAACTTTAGCGATCTAACTCGCTATTTGGATTTCGCTCTATTAGAGCGCAGCAGCCGTAGCGATCTAGCTCGCTATTTGAATTTTACCACTACTAGTAGGAGAGCGTAAACTATAGCGATCTAACTCGCTACTACAGAAATCGATACTATATAGATATTAGTAAGAGTATGTACTAGTAGGAGAGCGCCAACTGTAGCGATCTAACTCGCTATTTGAATTTCGCTCTTATATAGAAAGTAAGCAGCCGTAGCGATCTAACTCGCTATTGTAACTGTCGCTACTATATAGTTTCTAGTAAGAGTTTGTCGCCACAAATTTCTGCTCTTATATATGAGAGCACAAAATCGCTACGTTTGCGAGAGTAAAGCCTGAGTTTATATAAACCATGACAACGACCAGCTTTACCCTCGGCCACGTTCATTGTTCCTCTTACGTAACTTAGCTGTAGGAGGGCCTGAGACATAACTCTTTTCACATATATTCTATATAGGTCTCAAGTACTTTCAAATATTTCTGTGTCATTTTGTTTGTATATACTTTGTCAAGACTATAATTGTCAAAATTTGCCAATTCCTGTACTTACAAAATAATAGGCAGGTAAATGACGTCTTTACAAGCCTAATATTGCCTTTCCCTGCCACTAATTCACTAAAATGGTGGATTTTATGGTATTTCGAAGTATATAGTATCATTATCCATTGCTCCTGTTTTTGTACTTTCATATTATTCATTATAATTGTACTTTTTCATGAGCATGTCAAGTTTTCTCTCACATAAAATTCGTACAGCAGTGTATTACAGCTCCGCGATGTCTGTCTCACAGATAGTGACTTTCGCTGAGACCTTTCCATACACAGAATACTGATACTGATGATACTTCATTGGGAGCAGCGTAATCCGCGCTCGCCCTGTAGAAGCTTATGATGGCACGCGCAAAACTTGCAAGGTAAAGCCATTCATTGTGAATCAATTATCATACCCTTACCTTACTTCCGTTCTTCTATTGTTGAAGTTTATAACCATGACAACGACCATTACCCCGGCCACGTTCATCGTTCCTCTTACGTAACTTAGCTGTAGGTGGGCGGTGGGCCCAAGACATAACTCTTTCGCATATTCTATATAGGTCTCAAATACTTTCAAATATTTCTGTGTCATTTTTGTTTGTATATACTTTGTCAATACTTACAAACTATTACGTTTCCCTATCATCTTCCGCTCTAGAATTTTCTTGTCTCCCTCTCCATGATTTCTTCTGTTCTTTGTAGGGTACTTATGCTATTTTTTTAAAATAAAAATAAAAAGTTTTATTCTTTCTCTTATAATGTTGCCCACCTTCTTCTAGATAACCCTTTTGTGCTAAAGTATAATGTCCAACGTATATATTTTTTCCGTCAATAACATGTAATGAACGTATCATTTTATTTTGATGCAACAGAGATTTACATTCAAAATAAAAAACTTTTACTTTTCTATAATTTTTGTACAGTAATAATATTACTAATATTCTCCTAATTTCGACATTACCAGCCGCTCGTTCTCTATTTTCGTTCCCTATAATAAATATAAGGGTTATGAGACTGTGTACATCTTCAGGGATATGTTAAAATAATTTATCTCAAAGTAGGAATTAAGCATTACAAGCAAATGGCGGAATAGAAAACAATATGAAAGATGAAGATGGAAAACGACATTGACAGATAGGCAAAGAGTGAGACGAACATACAGACAGACAGACAGAGAGATGGAGAGATAGAGAGAGAGAGAGAGGAGCGGGAGAGATAGAAAGTTGGACGTAGTCTGTACTGTATTTATTTTTATGATATTTGTCTCTCCGATCACCCCCCCCCCCGCTCTGAATTTATCTTTAGTTTTTTTTCTTTGTTTGTTTATATCTTTTAGCTAAAGTATAATGTACCGTCAATATAGCATAATATAAAAAAAAATCATATCAATTTGAAGAGGCAGAGATTTACATCCAAAAGTTTTACTTTACATAATTATTGTACAATAATATTCTTCTCATTTCGATATTACCAGGCGCTCGTTCCGTGTTCTCCTCCTCCATATCGAGGTTATGGTAGAGTAATTTATCTCAAGATCGGAAGGAATAAAAGCAAATAGCGGAACGGAAAACAGTACCAGAGATGAAGATGGAAAATGGCGCTGAGAAATCGAGCGAGAGAGAGAGAGAGAGAGAGAGAGAGAGAGAGAGAGAGAGCGAGCGAGCGAGAGATAAAAAAAGAGATAGAGAGGTCGAGAGAGACAAAGAGAGAGACAGACAGACAGACAGAGAGAGAAACAATCATTTCTCATAATCATCTTTTCGTCTGTGGCATTTTACTTAATCACATCTTTATTATTCCTTTATCTTTCCATTATTGTTCCTTTATCTTTCCATTATTGTTATATCTTGGAATGAATATTTCAGATAGGTTCAAATCTGGTTCTACACTTACGCTAATCACTTACGGCGCATAATATGTGAACGCAACGTAGCCATAGGGTAAAAGGCACATTTGATAGAGAGAAATTAGGAAGGGGAGGGAGGGGGTCGAGGAACAAAGGGGAACCTTTGACCCATTTATTGTTCATAATCACATTTACATAAACACATGCACCTGCTTTACACCACCATGCGAGCCCGTTTTATACACACACGTTCACATAGAATCGACGAGACGAGAACGAACTTAAATATGTAATTAGACAAAAGAAAATACCACGTGACCGAAAGGCCTACTCATACCGACCTCGGATATCAACAACCAAGGCAACCAACTTTGGGAGAGGATCCGAGTCTGAGTCTGATACTCATCATCGGTAAATACTTACTTCGCGGACATTTTACCGTTTTTCATAACAAAAGAGAATAATTTAGCCAACAAATGGACGCTTCTAGAACATTTATGACAACAAATTCCTGACATATTGCGATAACACAGTTCGATAGTCGACGTAGGCCAACTTCACACAAACAGGATATCCAAACTTGACGGATGTCTGCATGTTTACAGACGATTTATCCAAAATTAAATATCAGTGGTATCTTTTGTCGATACCTACATTTCTAAACGAATGTCGATGATTTGTTACCTTCCTTCCATTACCCCCCCCCCCCGAAACAAAAAAGCCGGAGACACACTAGCATACCTGGGGGAGGGAGGCAGAAAAAGTATGTATAATGAGTGCAACTTTCAAATTTTAATGAGATGTATTGAATGGTAGAGCAAAATCAACCCACATTTCTAAACGATCATTTTAAACGAATTTTAATTATTTAAAGCTTTTCTTCCATTATTCATCACCCTGATGATGATGATTATAATAATAATAATAATATGATGAAGATAATAATAATAATAATAATATGATTATAATAATAATAATAATATTTAGCCGGAGACACACTAGCGTACGGGGGCACGGGGCAGAGGGGGATAGGGAGGCAGACTGCACCCCTAATGGCTGACAAGTGACACAAAAAAGAGAATAGAGAGAAAGAGAGGAGACAAGAGAGGGAGGGCAAGAGATGAAAGAGAAAGTGAAAATATTTTCTTTGAAGAGGGCTTTATACCAAGTCCGAAAAAAAAACAATATTAAAACCTTTCGTAAAATGCGTTTTGCCTCTTTATGTTAAACAACAAAGGAATAGCAATGGGATTGGAAGGGGGGGGGGTATTTTGATGCACAATATCAAGTCTCCAAACAAGAATTCATTGGCTTTATGGCCCGTACGTAATTGTTCATACCGGCGAGAGAAAAAAATCTCGCGAGTCGGTAAACGCGAAAACTCTTTCTTCTTCATTTCACTCACTACCCTCGCACGCAAAATTGTATGAACATGAATTTCTATCGACTTAATAAAGAATACACATTTTACAATGACATCGCTCAGCAATGGTTGATGGTCGCTGAAGTTTTCGGTCGTCTGCCACCCCCAACTCCCCCGACTGGATATTCCAGGTACGCCACTACGTAGACATGACCTTAGTTTTGCGAGTTTGGGTTCAGTTGTTTCTTTAACACTAAGTTCTCTTTGTATATTAAAGCTTTGGGCCATTTGCAAAAATGTTGCTCACCCCGCGGTACCAATGAAAAAGAAAGACAAGACACCGCACGTTAGGCTTCGAACTTAAACCCTTAAATAGAGTCCGCTGGAATTCTAACTTCTAAATCCACAATCAGTTTTGGCCATGCAGGATGGTTATCTGGACTTTATTATTCATTACAATATAAACTAGACAGCTGGTCGTTCAGATAATATTGTAAACAACTGATTGCATTTTTAAACAGGTCGTATTATTTTTAAACAACCCTTTTAAACGTTGTTTTTATTGTGTATGATCCATTCCCTAACGTAGTACAAATATTCGACACGCACTCAAGCTACGCTAAAACAACCTTTATAATTTAGCCGTAGAGGGAGCTAAATAGGTATGGCGAATCTTCCGATGGGGAGAAAATTTGATTGCAGGATTCCTGCAAGAAAAAGACGTCACCGTCTTTCAGACAAAACACAACGCGGCTTTTGGTGGGCAAATCCCGCATCCAGGATTAGTGAATGCTGCCTTCCCGCGTGCCTTCTTAGGTTAAAACGCCGCGGATTCTCTGCATGGTATTTAATCCAAGGCGCCTTAGTCCTCTTAATAGTTCCATGTGATATCAAGCAACCGAAGTGTTTGTTAACAGGTTACTGGACCTATTTATCAATTCAATATCATTACCTGAAATAGTTTGTGCTCCAGCAAGTAAGACCAAGTCATCTGGTATGGTATACCCGTTAACTGTTCCAGTCACTGTGACGTCACCATCGATAGACAAACCCGTGTTAAATGTAATACCAGCTGTCGCGAGGCTCTGGGCTCCACTGATCTTCAATATCTGGAAGTGCACAGAATATATATAACCTAACAGAATCACTTCTAGAACATTTAAAATTTATATTTACTGTTTCCAATCATAATACTTTTTATTAAGTGTTTTACCTTCAAATCTTTGTAAGGTATTACTGAAGGACCGTTAAGGAAAAGAACCAGAATTAACCCGCTTGGAGTTCTATAATGCTTAAATAAGAATTGTAGATGGTTAAAGTTGTTCTATTAATGTTCTAGATTATTCTATGAACAAAACTATATCATGATCTGTTTATTCACAAAACGTGTTAGGAGGACGAAATATCGATAATCTGATGATCTCTTCTAGTTATTACTTCACACACATAACATTCATGAAAACCGACATGAACCGGGGCAAGACTAAACATTTAAATTTAAGAAGCTCTAAACTAAAGCGCTGTTCACATCCATGGTCAATGTATAAAGAAAACGATACGGCTCACGAGTCAAACCTCTTTATAGTTAAAAACTACAATAGTGTTTGTTAATTAAAGTCGTTCTTTCTATTTTATCCTGAACAATAAAAAGGAGATAAAGTTGCAAACTAACTTACGTTTGTATCAAATGCTGAGAGATCTTCACCATTTATAGTTTTCGTGTTGGCCATTGTCAGATCACCAGAGATAGAAACTGTATCCGAGAAAGTCTTGTCACCTGTAGATAGATTAAATGGTCAGAGTTGAAGACTGATGATCACTAAAGATGTAAAATAAAACACCACACAATCTTGCAAAAGAGGGGCATGATTCTAACATTTGACCAAAGTTTAATTTTCGCATATCTCCATACAGCCCCAGGAAGAGGAACTGCAATGAACACTTAAAGGCATCGTTCAACAATGTTTCCAGTTTTACAAATCTGAGATGCATGGCCTACGTGTTATCACTTATCAATGTCTGTGATATGGTGTAATATTGAAGCCCTACAAAATTGCACTTCAAAATGATCATGAAGTGCCTCAAAAGATAAAATCTTTGAGAGGCCGGTTTTACCATACTCATTTTCCCCAATAGACTGTAGTGTTCGGATTCCAATCATAAATATCTTGATAATCAGACAGGCATCGGCTTGTAAAAGTCATGGGAGTCCCTGACTGACCTAAAGGTTTATAATTATGATTGCAGCATGAGCTAAATCCAAGATTTTGTTAAGAAACTGAGGCAAAGGTACCCAATCCCTTTAAGGATGGAAGAAAAAAATATCCATGTACTACCGCTCTTATATTTGCTGAGACCCACAATCTTGTAAAATTTGATTTGACTGAACCGATTTGATTATTCGTTTGTCCAATCATTTATAGGACTATGATTATTTTATGTGAATGAAGAAAATGAAAATATGAAAAATATTCTTTGGCTGCCTTTAGAAAGGAACAAACTAGTTTAATGTGTGGTACGTATCTCAAGGCGTGAGGAACTCCTACAATTTTCCTTCTTTTTCTTTCTTCCCTCAACTTGTAAAAATCAAGACAAAAGACTCACCAGCTATGTTTCCATTTTGAGCAAGAAGGACAAAGTCGTCGGGGATAGTTTTACCATCAATAGTACTCTGGAGAGTAACGGCTCCTGATAACTCGATAGAACCCGTCGCTTCCACCGTCACCTCAAAGGTTTGTTCTCTCGTCTTCGCTAGGACGTCATCATAGAGATCTTCTACGTCAACACCATTGACGTTCCCAGACACAGTGATGTCACCAGATACTGATGATCCATGTGGAATAAATGAATATGGTTTGCTCTGTTAGTTTTAGGATTGGGAATTTCATGACATCCGTTTGATTCGTCAAGAAATTCATTTTACACAACTCGCAAGATGTCTCAATATTGGTTCCATTGAACTTTATAAATATTTGATCTGGAGTTAGATTTACCATTGGAGAAGTTAGTAAGAGAAACTGTAATTGCTCGATATGTGATTCAAGCAGTTCGAAATTCCATACTTCTTGTGCAAAACAGATGGCCGCCCATAGTTTTTTATATATGAACCCCAAATTAAGTTCGCTACTTTGATGAAATGTAATTAATACGAGATCGTTTCTGTGCGCTTGAAAATACTTTATTTTTGTGTATGTTCAGACAATAACCAAGCTACTCATATCGCACAAAACATACATAATCAAAACAAAAAAATGTTCAAGTTTGGAACAACTCTTGCAAGTTTTGATACTAACTTTTAAAGGATAAATGTTTTGTTTAGCATAAAAACATTTTGCCTGTTGATGATAATCATGAAATAGTGCCTTTTTGTACAGCGCACATGTGGCAGATTATAGCCTTCTGCTAAACAAGTTACCCAATAAAGTCTACTACTATCAGGCGCTGCTGCTTCTGGCACTCCAACATAAGAAATCAATGCGAAGTGGTTTAAAAAGTAAGTCAGGTACCAAATGCACACCTGGTGGAGACTGACAAATATACTAAGAGATATACTGTCTTGCCAAGTGACTTCACAACCGAACGGGGATTTGAACCTCCACCCTTCGATTGAAAGTCAGATATAACGAACCACTATGCCCATAACACACCTTGTACATTCTGAGTGAATGTTTTCTGGCCAGCCATGGACTGTGGTTCATCGATGATCTTGATGGCAGTTGCTGCATATTCACTCAGATCGACGCCATCTACAGTTTTTCCCTCAGCCACAATGGTATCACCAAACACCATGATGTCTTTAGTAAATATCACCATTCCTATGAGTGGAATTTAATGTTTGTAAGTCATTTTTTTCATCATCGCAACATTTTCTGCTTTACATCCTGTAAACATGAATACATATGGAAACTGATACTCATCAGCTCTTGTTCTGTGGAATTCTCTACCCTTATATTAATACCGATTGGGAAAATATAATTTATTCTCTCGACACTTTTAAGAAAGTCCTGAAGACCTACCTTTTCTTAAAGAAGCACAATGAAGGAGACTGTTCACACTCTTTTGATTGTCACAAAGAAATGACTTTCCAGTGTCTCTAGATAGTGGAAAATGACCCTCCTTTAAGTTCTGTACGAAGAATTCAACTGTTCGACCTTATTTGCTTGTCGAAAATTATTAGGAATATCTATCGTAATATCTTTAAAAAATCTGATAATTCTTTGTTTTACCATTGTCGTCAATTAACAAATTCTAATTTTCTTTCCTAACTTTTTATTTTGCTTGTTGAAAGTTGTCAGCTTATATTTTTATAAATTGTTCTACACCTCATTTAGAATGATCTATTGAAGTCTGACCTACTAGAAACAAGGAGATCACCAAGATAAGAAATCAATTTTAAGGGCAATTTATATAGAATATTGTATCTCCAATAGAAGTCGTATTCGTATTATTGATCATGCCATTCTAATGCTGGTACATTTAAAAAAGGGAATACACAAGGCTTTTGAAATTTCCTCAGATTGAATTCTTAGAATATCTTTTGGATCGTTTTTACAATGTCCTCCAGACGGAATACCTGTGATAGTCTGATCGACGTTAGAAAAGACCGCTTCTTCTGATAGGTCGATTCCATTCACAGTCCCAGATAAGATCACATCCTGTTGAGCTGTTACTCCACCGTCAATGACCACTAATCGTGAATCAATGGTCTGTGTTCCAGAGAGGGTGAACACACTCTCAGATATATCTATACCATTGACATTCCCATCAACGATGACGTCATCTTGGCTTGTCAGGTCATTTAGGAACGTTTTAGAGGCTGTGGAAGACAAATGAGAAAATATAGATTTACTGATTTTAAATCGTAGACACGGCCTGTGGCGTCGACATGCATACTTATCTATTGTTAAAGCAGTGATCTATCCATCAAGCCCCATATTCAGTAAAGATTTGTATACATTATGCATACCTATGATACTCGACATGGTTCCAAGTTTGTGAATTCTGAGAGGTTTCGAAAGCGCGTTAAATTGGCCTGTAAAACTGTTCAGTAGAATACTTGGGTTGATAAAACTCTGCCAGTCAGGTGATATCTTTAAAGGCCAAGTCCACTCCAAAAATAACTTACTTTCAATAAAAGCAGAACAAATCAGACAAACCAATCAAAAAAGTTTGAGCAAAATCGGATAACTAATAAGAAAGTTATGAATTTTTGAAAAAGTATGTAAAACTATGGAACAATGAGAATCACAACACAAATTGCCAAGATGGTTATCAGTTTATGACGTCATGTCCTCACAACTTATCAATTGCTTTATTTAGTTTAATCCCATTAATTTCACTTTTTATCCCCCAAAACTTGATTTCCCCATGCCTTTGCCCATGTTATATGACTGGTATCATATTGCGAGCATGACATTTCCCAAATTTTTTAATGAATTTTGAAGAACTGATACTATTTTCTGAATATTGTATTTCATAATAATTGATTTTTATATAAATAGTTTATCAAAATTCAATTTTTCATGATTTAACTGGACAAAAATTTACTCTTTATTTGTGCATCCACACAAAAACATAATACTAACAATCTAACTTGGATGCTGGTGTGAAGAAATAATATCCTTAGGGTGAAAATAGGAAATTTATATTATCAATATAAAGAAAATAATTAGTGGATAGTGAGGACCATACGTCACAGACTCATGAGTGAGTTGCCAATTTGTGTAGTGATTTTCAAAGTTTTTCATGTCATTAAAAATTCATAACTTTATTAGTTATCCGATTTTGCTCAAACTTTTTTTGATTGGTTTGCCTGATTTTTCTGGTTCTATTGAAAGTAAGTTATTTTTGGAATGGACTTGGGCTTTAACGAAATATTGATTGGTAACTCATCGCCCGATTTAAACCCAAGAGGTATACCTTTAGAACAAAACTCCGAGAGTGTGCCACTTCTTTTGCTTGTCAGATACTTTTTTTTAGAAGATCAAGCACGAACAAAAACCTGATTACTTTTTTTTCCTTTGTCGATTTTAAAATATTGTGCCCCCTTTTGTTTTAAAATCCTGGATTGCCCCTAGATTCCTGTACCTGTTATGGTCTGCTCAGTGTCTTGAAACACTGCATCGTTATAGGCACTTGTGAAATCGACGCCGTTGATAAGGCTTCCATCTATAGATACATCCCCCGTGATGTCGATGGCGCTATCAAAATCCACAGCACCGGAGAGAGTACCACCGCTAGTGATGGACAACACCAGACTGCTAAACTCGGATACATCCACCTAATATGAGAATACACATTACCTTCAGAAAATGTCAGGCAATCAAAGGGAGTATATACTTTTTGAAGAGAAAATAAGTACTGTCTAATTTTTGAACGGTCTTGACTCCCACAGGAGACTTCTTTTGCCCACATTTGACCCTCTTGTATAAAATGAGACCATGCCAACCTGGCAACCATACCAATGCTTAACGGGGCGTTGTGGCGTGCGCCTGTAATCCAGCTAACAATGGAAGTTACAAACTGATTCAGCCGAGGACGCAGGTTCGAAACCGAGTCACGTCTTTCGGATGGTGACGTTGAAGCCTTGAAGGTCGGTCCCCAGACGTAAATAATCATATCCGATTGATACACGTCTGTGAAACCCCACACACACACACGCACACACACACACACAGCAATGCTGGGAAAAAATTGCAGGGGCCCTAGAAAAGCAGTGTTAATGCAGATGTGGGCATGTGGCTACCCTGGGCTGATAAGACCAAATTATTGTTATCACTGTAACACTAGACGGCCAAACTCAGATTTATCCACCTAAAATCATGAAAATGAGAAATAGATATTGGAAGACATGTTTATCCTCCTAAAATAGGAAACATTTACCCCAAATTAGGAATACATTACACAGCACTATGCTTGTTAAGTTAAATAGAATTTCCACTATAAAACACGAGATTGAAAACCAGGTACTCAGTCGTCAATCACAACACAAAAAACAATAGTTTTCACTACGCCCTGTATAAATGAAGTATGAATTTCAGTCGACTTACAGTATCCACGGTTTTTCCTGGTGAGACATTCATAGGCTGACTCAGACTGATTTGTCGTGAGAAGGTCTTGGCTCCATCCACGGAGGCACTACGACTAGACACCACAACATCCGTGTTCAAATCCAGGCCGTTAATATCACCATTGATATCAACGTTGGCGTCAATATTGACATTAGAATCGAACGTTTTTAATCCACCGACCGTTTGAGAAGATCCTTTATCCATGACGTCGTCTAAATAAGTAGGGAAGACAAAAGACAACATCTCTCGATCATCAAACATGATCAAAAAATGACATGTCGCAAGATTTCTAAATGATGAACACCAAAAGAAAAAAAATGGTTTATTCAACAGACACAGTGGGGTATCATCAGCTTTTAAGATGTTTAAATGTGATTAATTAAAACGCTTTCAAACGAAGAAGTGTGAAAGCACCAGACACGTAGCCAGGGAAAATTTCCAAGATCATACACACTTCCCCATAGGCCCCTCCCCAGGACGTCGATCAATTACATGTATGTGCCCCCCAAACATCAAACTCCGGCTACGGCGCTGGAAAGCACACTCATCATGAGATGTTGAACTATCGAAGCAAGTTCTGGGGCCGGCATAACGCATAATTATATTCAAAGAGTTTGGGACATCATTGCATGACAATCAATGAAAACATGCACTTTATTATATATTTCTTAATCATAAAATAATGTGGTGAATTCTGTTTCGAACCCTCTCAAGTGGGTTTCAAACTAACATTATAAAACAATCGATTCAATTAAATCATCGATTCATTTGTCACTGTATAAGAAATTAGTCTTCTATTGGTACAAAAAGAAATTCAAAAGAGAAAAGTCCGCTTATGACATATTATCTTTTTGACTAAAAAGTTTTAGTCGATATACGATTTTCTAAACCAGTTTCATAGAGTTTTAACTTATCTTTTTGTTTACCCCTCAAAGTACAGTGAATCTTCGGCTGAAGGCAAACACTACTTCATGGGTCGAGCCGGCATATACTCATTCCTTTTTGAGCCCGGACAAAAGAATCTTGATGAAATATATTCCATAGTTTTAGTAGCTCTGAATAGTTAGTTTGTAGAAAATGGACCAACATTCTAAAATAGTATTGCCCCTCTAGCGGTGACGTGCCTACAAGTCGCCCTACCCTGTTTATCGACCAAGTTCTGGATTCTCCAACCGACATGAGCTCACCTGGTACAGTAATAGAATTGATATCACCTGATACCGTTACAGCTGTTCCTACTGTGAGGTCAGCAGTAAAATCCACCTGTCCCGTTATTGTCTGTGAGCCGGTAAATCGTAAGGCATTATCATCGACGTATGATAGGTCTATATCATTAATCAAGTCATCCTGTGATGTGAATGAATCCGCCTCGGCTTCACCGCTTACAATCGTCTGACTGGCACTCATTGTAATGGAGCCTGCATGAATGGGAACAAATGTACAGAAAATTCATCGCCGACGATTCATTTAGAAAAGATATACTGTTCTTTTGAATTTAACACAAATGGTTTCTCTCGTACCTATGTATTGCAATATTAATCATAGCGGTAAAAGGATGGTAAGTTATCGAAATGAAAATTGTTCTTACCATGCAAGAATAAAAAAGTTCAGTATACCATTAAGTGCGTAGTGGTGTTTGAGGATAGGACCATAGTGACAGGGGGAGTGTGGAGAGATTATATCATCTACACCTCACATTGCATTTCCCGTCGCCTTTTCTTTCTCCTTCTTCCACCCCCAATATTTTTCCCATTTGATTTGGGTGGAAAGTGCCCCATGCCCCTGTATAAACGCCACTACACTAATTATGCGCTTCAATTAACTCTTTCCTCGTTACCGTGTACACATTTAAAGATACAGTTGGAGTGTAACCCATTGATATTTTCAGATCGAACTTATTAAGTTATTTGTATTAAGTACACCTAACGGTGCTGTTTGGTTGGGGAAAACATTCGATAATTCCAATTTAATAACCCTAACCCTTACCCATGGCCCCTGCACAAGGATGACAGGCAAAATCCTGAAGCGTTCCAAATTTATCGTCTTGAAAAACACGAATATAAAGCATATCGAATAATTATTGCTGTGATAATATGATCATTGAGCATTGCGGGGACAAACGTGTCATTTAGCAATTTAATGTTGTTTTTTTACTTAAGTTTATCTACTTATCCATTTCCGTCGACTTGATTTTACTTCATTTAGTTATCTTTTTTTCAAAATTAGTCAAATTAACATAGAATAACATAACGATGCACAAACGTTGACAGGAGCTGAACAAAAATGAATCGATTTTGATCAAAAGTAGAGTATTACCTTGGATAGTCTGTTCTGTAGATTTAGTAACGAAGCCTGGAGGATGGGCTTGCAGAGATTGAGCATTATTTCCATTGTTTTCAATAGCTTGAATAAGCTCAGGATCTACTTCATACTCCTGCCCACTCTGAACCTCAATCGTTTTGGTCTCGAGGATCGGAATTCTCACAGTTCCTACATCGGAAATCAATAAGGACCTGTGAGTCTGAAGCCTAAACGTCTTTGTCAAAATAAAAAAAACCTGTATGAATGAGATCTTTGACATTGCGTTCGTTCAGGCAGGAGTGGAAACTGAGATAATTTTTTGACAGAAGAAAAAAGAAATAAAGAAAATAACAAACAGAAACAGAAACAAAGAAAGGTAAGAAAAGGGAGATCGGAGAGAAAAATATATAGGGAGAGATACAGAGAGATACAGAGAGAGAGAGAGAAATATCGGGAGAAGCACTGAGAGACAATGACTATCATCATTAATGAGGATGGAAACCGGGAAATGACCCGAGGAATTGATTATCGTAAAAACAAAAGGAAATCACATAAATTTCCATGTGGAGTTAAAAATTGTTTTATTTGTGTCATAACATTATTATACGATCCAAAACGTTGAGTCATCATGCACTGCATTTATTATCTTACTTTTAAAGCAGATTTTGAAAACATCACTCGTTCATGACCTGGGGGTGTTTCACAAAGACTAAGATCGACTTTAAGTTGGACTTAAGTATAACAGGCCGTTCGTGCCATTGTTTGCTCTCACCATTATGATCTTTAGATAATATTTTTTCCAATAATGAATTATCAAAAATGTGAGTTTTGTAGATTTTACCATGATTTGTACGTCCCGTGAGAGACCAATGCCAGTAAATAGATGAGAGAAAACAATGGCACGAACGGCCTGTTATACTTAAGTCCAACTTAAAGTCGATCTTAGTCTTTGTGAAACACCCCTGTGTTCGTCAGTGTAGTAACAATGAAATTGGAAAGAAAACATGGTAAGGTGCTGGGGCATGGCGTTGAATGAAATAATTTGATTATGTAGGTTAAAAATAATGGGAAGTTAGAAAGTAGGAACACAAACCTGTTATAATAATGTTGCTATTGATAACCTGACCATCTAATGTCTTACTCAAACCACTCTCTGACAAGGTCTTGGTGACATTTGTGATGTTTGCGATCCCTTCTTCAGTTGACTCTAAGAGTTCTTCTAAGCAGCTTGGTAGATAAACACTAGTGACGTATGTTGTTGCTGTTTAAACGTATAAATGTCATAAATCAGTGATAATTTGCATAGAGTATAATTTCGTACAATCTTGATGCCTCATTTATTCTCGTTCCAAAGCTCCTCACATCTAAATTTTAAAAGCCATTTTTTTCGTTTTATTATTCATTACATTTT
>CP137673.1:31619595-31697327 GCA_037976565.1 Mesocentrotus franciscanus
ACATTTTGGTTATAGCCAACCAATTGATATCAATGACCATTTTGTTGAAATTCACCGGGATGTTTAAGGCACAGAACTGCCTGTTTTTGATAAATGCGAGATAATATCCTTTCAAAATCTTACTTGTGCCATTGACATTTAACAATGACCATTTTGTGAAGATTCACCAGGATGTTTAAGTCATAGATATGATGCCTAAAGATATCTTTTGATAAATCGTAGATAACCCCCTTTCCAAAACTTACTTGTGTCATTGACATGTGTGAATGAAAACCAGTTTGATTCCGTCAGGTTTCGATGTTCTGTGGTCCAGAACAAACCACCAGATGTGGCGATGTAATCAGTGCCGTCCATGGTAAATGACTCGATGTAGATATCAGTGAGTCTGGTAGAAGCTTCGTAGAGGTAGAGATTAGTGTCGGCCTCTTCCCACTGAGCATTGTCAGTGAATTCGTAGAAATGAAGTCCCTGTAACCATAGAAACCATTCAGATACATTAAATTAAACACTGAATGTGTATCTATCCACCTATCGATGCCTTTTTTGTCTCGTTACTATCGACTATCGGGTATAATGACAAAACGCGATTAGCATCAAACTCATGTTGAGTTGCGATTAGTTCTCTTACAGTTCAACACTTTATTAGATGTAGCACTATAGTCTGGTGCCAACCTTTCAATAAAAGCCTTTACGTTACAAGCTTCCTCGAAATGCAAATTTATGAACTGCATCAAAATGATTCCTGGCATATACTTACCGTCTGGTCAACTGCTACAAGAAGATTAGGATCAAGCTCCAAATCTAAATACTCAAAGTGCATGGCCCCATCTGTGCTTATGGTTTGATACTCAATAAACTGTTTATCTATGGGAATTGAGATAGGAAATCATCGCAACAAAATTATTACTTACTTCAAATCCACAAGCATTAAATACAAGTAAATGTTGATCGCTCGTTCTGTATTCGTAAGTTTCACCCATGACTGCGCTTATCTAAAAGCCTTAGTAATTATGTTACATTTTAATTAATAATAACAGGCGATGAAGTAACATTATTTTAAGTCGTGTATAAAAAGTTATTCCCCAAATAGACGAGTCGGCCAACTCAAGTAGAACTTCGATTACCCTTGATTGCATTACAGCGTACAACACTTCATACAATTCATCATCTTGAGGTGGAATACTATTTTCATCTACAAGGTGTTTCCTTCAAATGCTTCGGTTAAGAAAACCATGAAGTGAAATCAAGTGATTCATTGAGATGCCTGCTTTGATTGCACCAATACTGAGGGTACATGTCTTCTGTTTCCTGGTTTTGTCCTCTCTTTCCAGTATACGATGGGAGGTACAAAAATGGTATTATATTGTATTGTACAGTAGTGAAAAATCATTGATATACATCAATATTCTATTTATTAATATAATGGGTTACATTTATACTAAATGTCATAGTAGGTATTATAATTATAAAAGTATTGTAAGTAATAAATCAAATTGATATTTGAAATATTCAAATAATTAACTTATTCCTTTAAGATAAAGCATACTGTGTACAGAATAAACTCACCGGTTGCCCACCAATATATGGAGGAATCAGTCAGTGTAGTCTGTACATCGTCTACAACCTCAAGATAGTTGCTAATAGCTAGGTAGTTTTGCTCTTCTTGTACGAAAAATGTGACAGATTTAGCTGCTGAACTGGCCATGACTTGTAACTTGATCATTTCCACGTCAGCTTCATCGGTTGACGTATCTGCCATATCAAGGAATAATGACTTGTTTGTTTGTTTTACCTGACTGCTAAGGAAGCATGTGTATGCTTGTGAGTAAACAACTAGGGGACCGACGGCTTTGATTCCTCTCCCAGGGACTTGGTATGCCTTGCCAAAGGGCACTAGCGCATCAACTTGGTTTTGAGACCACTGCTCTACCACTAAGCCATCGCGCCTCCTGCATATGAGCATGTTTCATAGCTTGCTATTGAGAAAGACTATTTCGTTATTCGTTTTAAATGCCCGATTGACAATACATCTTAAGTGTCTGAAATTGTACATTTATCACTCCGACTTCGATGGTTAACCTTCTTTTTCGCTTGATGACTGTCTGTTCTTTTAAGGAATATAAACAAATTTATGTTTACATGTTTACATGTTCATGATTTGCTAGAGTAGAAGAAAATCTTTCTTTTAATACTAAACTCACACATATATTTATGTTAGTTTTTCTCTCCCATCCCCTCCCCTCTCTCTCCACCTCCCTCCTTTTTTTCTCCCCAAAGGGACAATCGCTTGTGATCCAATGAAAAAGGATTCCAATACTCCACACAATATGCATACGGAAATTTTTAGACATGTTAAATGAAGTTCTGTAGATATCCAAAGAAAAGAGGTACGTCCTATATGACACTTACCCACATACATATGGTACAACACAGTACCTGGAGTATAACCTCCGCCGTTGGATCCATATTGAGATATAGCTACGTATAAGTCTAATCCAATCACTGCAGTAGCTATATCACTTGCTCTTTCTGTTTCAACAGACGCGACCTCATCAAAATGGGCTCCAGCGAACCTGTATATACTGTGGAAATGGTAGCAGGCAGAAAGATATGAACAACATACACTGTAGAACGTGACGATGTACGGTGTGATCCCGAAGAGTGATTTTTTTAAAGGGTTCACAACGCAAAATTACATAATCCAAATTCGTTGGACTTTAAAAGGCAGTAATTGATGAAGTTATACCATACTCAAAATTGGCAAAGACAAAATTACTTTCAAGAATATTTCAAATGAATGAAGTAAGTTTAGATTCGTGGAAAACTAGTAAAAAAATATAAAAATTGCCTATCACGACTTTACAGTTGTTTAACAAATTTCATGACTAGTTGAAACCACTCTTTATCCATAAACGGTTCGAAATCGTGCAATCTGACCAAGATATGAACCAACTGACTTACTCAATTCCCCTTTATAAAGCCCACATAGAGCCAGGGACGGAACTAAAGTTTTGCTATAGGGTAGAGGTCTAAAATAGTTTTAATAATTATTAATAGATAATTATAGAGGCTATCGTTATATTCGTAATATTTGAAAATAAATGAATCGACCAATTCTAAATTTGGAGGTGAATGTATATTTTATATTGAACGACGATGCGTGCAATATTTGAAATGAGAATATAAGAAATAGACAACAAAGTATTGTCAGACTATAAATGGCTTACCGGGTTGGGGCCATATATTGGAACCGGGAGTCTTGCCAACTATTTGCGACACCTAGGTACGTATCCCCCTCATAGATGAAGGCTTCTAAAGCAGACGCTCCATAGGTGTATATAAACTGCACATGAGTGACCGAAGGCACAGAGGGGTCAAAGGTTAGTATATGTGATAGTCCTTGATATTTATCAGGACCAAACCGACCGTTAGCCACCGCTATGTATGTCTTTCCTTCGAGAAGGAATGGCTCAATGTCATTCACTCCCTTCGTTGAAATCGTTACTCCTGCAATCAAAACATATTTGCATTTTTAATCAGGGCCACATCGGAAAACTCAAAACACAAAAAAAATCATAAATACACAGATAAAGACAACAAATTTAATGTGAATATTATTTTTCTTTACATTTACTGAAAACTTTTATCGAGTCATTCCATCTTCATTGCGAAAATACCCATCATCTCAGCGACCAATAAATCAGGTACGAAAGCAGATAACAGAATATCGGCATGACCGGTACTCATCAGACCCCCTCCCTTTTACAGATGATTATTTCATTCTGAGGATGATTCTACCACTGGGCCCCGTCCTATAAAGAGTTGCGATTGATCCGAATCAATCACAAGTCCTCTAATCAATCGCATATTTGCAATGTCCTATCTCTTATGTACATAGTTGCGATTGATCGCAACCAGGACTGAAATATGCTATACCGTACCACTCCGTCTCCGGACAACTACACCTTGAATGCCGCCGGAAAACTTCCCAAGCAATTACCCATACGGCCATCGATCATACCCGGAAAAACACGCTCCTACAACTACTCCCTATTGATTGTAGCATAGAATCTACAAAGAGGTTAATAGCTCTAGGCGTGGTGGCCCGTGTGTGATTGTCCCAGGGACATTGATTCTGAAGGATTTGGGAGGGGGGCTGGGGGTGGGTGGATCATACTCAGTCACACGTCCAAACCTTATACTCCAAACAGACCGATAATCAGGGATGGACAAACTCATGGCCGTTTGGGATAATGTTTCTGTTCATCAAACATTCATAATGTCGGTCTGCGCGGTCGGTCTGGTCTGGTCGGTGTGACTTGGGTATCTATCCGAATATTATACTCCCAAAATGTGGTGGAAAACTGCCCCCCCCCACCTATTCTGGACCCCGGGAGTTCGAGAAAGAAAGAATGGTAGAAATATTTACCTATAGGAGTAAATGTTCCTGTAATGTACTTGTAGATCTCTGCGTCCACTTCATATATTCCCTCATCAACTTTGTTGAAACCTATGATGACGTAATCATCACCTTCACACGAAAAGTATTTAATGATTGAGACGTCTGTTGGAAAGCTTACTTCAGGCTGGATGTCCCAAGATAGGTCCTCATTAACGAGTAATTCTGAAACGTAAAGAAACGTCAGGTTAATCATGATAAGCGTCGCAATGAGGTGTCGTGGTATAGTGATTCACTCACTTGACTTTCAATCCAAGGTTTAAGAGTCCTAATCCTAGCCCGGCACTGAAGTCATTTAGAAAGGTATCAATCTACAGTTGACACTCTCCACCCAGGTATCAATGGGTACCTGGCAACTGCGTGGGTAATTATAATTGCAGGGCCCTCAGGAAGAACAACTTTAATCCTGACGAGGCTTCCTTGGATAAATACAATTATCGTTATTATTAAAACAATACAAACAATGAATCAACTTACTAAGTTTAAACGGTCACTAGTGCTATTACATCAGTATTCAAATGTAAATGGGATTAAATGCTTACAGAAAGTCATGATTCTCGATCATTACATTCTAGAGTCTAGACATTAAAAAAAAATTGAAGCAGGTCTTTTGGGGTAAGTGCATACAAAGCAGCGTCTACCCCCTTGTTTGCCTCTCAGTAGCACATGCAACGGAGAAACATGTTTCACACTGTGAAAAGGAACACAAAATGAACATTACTCGTTGACTTTTTTGTTCCCATGTCTCATAATTAAGGATTGATAAACCTGCTTAAACTCTTTAAAAAGAACGATTAGTGTAATTATGTGCAAAGTAAATTTGCTTCTTCAGGTTTTACCTGTATATTTATCGAGGTTACACATTATCCCCAGAGGTTCATTTCTCGAATGTTCGTGATAATTATAATAATAATAATAATAACGATAATAATAATAATAATAATAATAATAATACTCATATACTACTACTACTACTACTACTACTACTACTACTACTACTACTACTACTACTACTACTACCAATAATGATAATAACAACAATAACAATAATAACATTGGATGTTGTATATAGTGTAGCGACTCATGTATGGCACGTTGCAACTCCTGGCGCTCCATTATCATTACCCTTGCTTTCGCACGACTGCCATGATTCAGAAACACAAATTTTCCATACTTTGGGGTTCATAATACCGATGATGAAATAGGGTTCATTATAATAATAATAATAATAATAATAATATTGGATTCTTATATAGCGCACGTATCCACCTTGCAAGGTGCTCAAGGCGCTCCAACATTACCCGGCTAGGCTGCCCATTTTGCAGAGGGTTCTCAATTCTAAAGACGATGCGGGGTTCTCTATTTCATTTTCGGACTTATGAACCTTTGGGAAAACGACTTGTAATCATCTTTTTATGATCCTGGACAATCACCCCCGGAAAACTACCCCAAGGACAATAACCCCAGCAAATTATCCCCTAGGACAATTACCCCCCACACCCCGAAATTTACCCCTATGACAATTACCCCCTCAAGGACAAATAAGGACAACCACCCCGAGGAAATCCCCCCCGAAAATTACCCCCCCCCCTGTTCATTAAAGGGGAAGTCTACCCTGATAATGATTTGATTTAAATAAAAGCAGTTTTTTCGGGGGGTAATTGTCCTCAGGGGGGGGGGGGTGATTTTCCGGGGGTAATAAAAAAAAATGTATTAGATTCATTTAGGATAATTATGTTGTCAATTGCGATGTTGTGCATAACACAATGCAATACAACAAGCGTCAAACATCAATAGTTACATAATGGAAATAACGATCTTACCTCGTTTCTTGCGTCTGTTGTACTCCAAGGTATTTTGAGTGTAGGTTGTATGGAGCTCTCTTTGATAGTTTTGGAGAGACGAATCCAAGTATTGTCTGAAAGCAGTCAAGATCTCCCCTCTTCACTTGTCAAGTCTTCCATACCTGCACTAGGATGAAAACCTTCTGGAAGGGTCGAACCCTCAGCTCCATTAGTCATCAATAACGCAATGGCGAGTAACAAGGGGCCACTTAGAAGCGCCTTAGAGAACATACTGATTCTGTATCAAGAACACAAATGGGACAGCGTTTCCTAGACAATTAGATATTTCACAATCAAAGAAGTGAGCTCTGTAGAACGGTTGGCGATTGGATTAAATGAATGAAAAATAGATATATATTTTTGTCTATAAATGGTTCATTATCGTTTTGTTGAAATGATCTGGATGGTCAAAATATGATTTGTACAATATTAGGCCACCCTTTCCCCCCAAAAAAGCACAAGTTTTCTAATTGTTGGATTCAATAAAGCTCCTCATCTGATCAACGAATAAACGTTTTGATTAGAGTAAAGTCACAATGATTTAAAACCATAATCTCTAATGATCGTAATAAGTCTATCAATAAAAACATACAATCATACATGTAAATATATTCATACCTATATGTCAGCGAGAGCACATCGAATATCCTGCCTTGTAAAGAGATGGGATGCATGAAGACTAAATGCACAGTCTGATCAACTCTCACATCGAGAAGATTGACTTCGATGGGTAACCGGTCAAGAATCCTGTAGTAATTAGGCTAATTTGCGCAACCCGGCAATAGTCGTATGGAATGCATTAACACAACAGACCAGTTCACAGGTGCTTTCCACTTTCATGCATACTTCTACTACAATGGTTACTAGTGAAAGCTTGCATTACAAAGCAACAACTAATGGATGCAACCCTGCATTCTTACCAATCAAATATCACAATACAACGGAGCAAGTGGATGCAAAGTTCGTGACAAAATTCATTTGAAAACTGGTCTATTATTCCACTTAAAATGTTTTCTTTTTGATTTTGGGGTATGCCTGGTATAATAAAAGATTGTAAGATGTGATTGTTTAGAAAGATGAAGTTTATTGTGGCCAAATGCACAGTGATTAATTCGTTAAAAGGCCTTTCTAATGTCATGTTCAGTATGATCGGAATTCTCTCCACCTGTTTCACTACCCCTTCCCCCGCCATATACAAGTTTAATTTTGTGTTCTAAATTTAGAAATGTTTCTTCTTTGAACCCTAGTGTCTATCCATTCAATTCCCATGCAATGCACAATAGAAACATTTAGGGTGAAATCGCCTTTCATGCATTAATTGCCCCCCCCCACACTCCGGGGTCGAAGTGACCGCGTTCGTGTTCCCAAAATCTCCGGTAAAGGGGCACTTTTCGCGCGACAAAGTCCGGCCCGACAATAATTGTAAAAAAAAGGAGTGTATTTGACTTTTCACCGGAGATTTCTTTAAAAAGGTTTTTTTTTTCTCTCTCTCTCTTTGGATTCCTGATAAATTTTAAAAGGGGTTATAAAATATCTTGAATATCATAGATAGGGGGTTACATTGAACAGTGTTCCGGATTTAGGGGTCTCTAAGGCAGGAAAAGCCCGCGAAAGGGGGTTCAGAAATGTTGGCAGCCCTGAGATAGGAGGGTGCTTTCAAAGGGAGGGAACAAGTATACGCGTACCCTAAATAACGTGGGGGGCGGGATTAATTGTTCCCGTTTAGGGCATACTGGCATCCTATTGGAGGATCAAGGGGATACGACTATCATCTTGTATCATCAACTGTTAATTTTCATGCTGAACTTACTTACGGAATCACAATGGAGTCGCCCGTTTGTTTCTAGTACGAATGTCGGTGTGTTTGCAACCAATTTACTCCACTAATTTAAGTTTGCAGCTGCGCGGTCCACGATTTTTTTTCTCCCCAAACAGGTTTGATATTACTTATATTTCCGGTCTTTTGATTGTCTGGTATGTTTAACGTCATTAGCAATGACATAACCCTTAGGGTTATAATAATTATTCAAACCCATCTTTCATCAACCCATCGTTGGCTCAATCGGTAAGGCCGGCGACTCAGCATTCTACAGTCTTAGAGTTGTCGGTTCGCATCCCAGTCATTATTCCATCCTATATTTTGCCTTTATTATATAGTGAGGCAAAGCAATATATAAGTTTGTGACCTCTTTCCAAGCTGCTAATGACGTTAAACATATCAGCCAATCAGAAGACCGGAAATGCACTAACCTGTTTGTGAGAAAAAAAACAATTCGCGCCCGGCCCACTGATCTTGCTTTGAAAAGGTACTATATAATTTGAGATTTGAGATTCGTGGCCTATTTGTGGTGCCCGTTCCCGTAAAGATCAATGTACCAAGAGTGTCATTTCATCTGAATGTTCTGACTGCAGTACATTTACCTATTGTATGAATAATCACGGTTTTGTTCTCGTTTTTTCTTCTTACTGGACAGTGTTACAAATTATATCAGTTTTCATAATTTCAACTAAATTCTTTACATTCATTTCACAATTCTTTAACTTTTTAAAGTGAATTCAAACAATAATAAGAAAACAAGCAATAAAATTATGTTTCCCCTCCCATCCTGAGAGAACTTTGCGACAAATAATATCCAAGTGATTCACAAAAAATATATATACATGTATAACAGAAATATACTGTCGTAACCCCTGCCCTCTTGTTAATATAGATGTCACTGTGGCATTCCACGTTCTCGTCGTGTAAAATCTAAAAGTCCCTATTGTTATGCCTGTTGTCACTGGCATTTTTATTTGTATTTTTGTTTTGCCTACGTAGCGGGCGAGATATATAGGCCTACGTCAATATTTCCGGCGTAGTTGTCGTCGTCGTCGTCTTCGTCGTCAACAATCATGCCGTACTCGCAATATATTTGTATAGACTTGAGTTAGGATCAGCAAATTCAAACCGCAGGTACATCTCTTGAAGGTGCAGGTCAAGTTCGGATATAGATCAAATCCGACCAAGTCAAATGTCGAAAGTTCAATGAACTTTCGATGAAAAGCACTGTACACGCAATAATTTTCCTTAGCTATTTATCTGAAAGATCATCCCCTACAGTTTCATCAAACCCGAAAAACCTAATTATTGTACTTTATGAGAAACAAACAATGTTAAGAGGATTTTTCTGCAGTCTCTTTGGGGGCCACCAATAGACGGCTGTTCCCCCCCCCCCGGGTGCCCCTAATTTATATGCATTTAGAGGTGTCGTGGTCGAGTGGATACGTCGCTAGACTGTCGATCACAAGGTCCGCGGTTCGAGTCCCGCCGGCTGGGTTGTGCGAGGCACTTAAATTTTGTTTAGCTGATATTGTATTCCCCTCTCTTCACCGTTAATCTTTTTTAACCCCTTGATATAGTCTTATGCTTCTCCTTCTTTTTTTGTTTTGTTTTTTGTTTGTTTGTTGTTTTTTTGTTTTGTTTTGTTTTGTTTTTTTGGGGGCTCTCGGTCTGTGCCTGATTTAGTTATTGCACAGCTCGAGAGTCCTCTATTGATGTACTTGTTATGATGTATACTTATGGTTGTTATTGTTTATATGTCCTTTTTGCAATATTCAGTAATGAGAGTTATTTGATATTTTAACTTATGTAACTTATTTATGTATTCGTTACTGCCATTTTATTATGTATGCTTGATTTTAATTTTATATTGTACCCAAGACAGGTGTCAGTCTTCGGACTGTTTGTTCTTGGTTGTTGATGTGATGTGCTTTGATTCAATAAATCCTATATATATTAAAACGAAATAATCATGAAAGATTTGGTCCTACTCAAACGATGTGATTTTCCAAATCTCAACAATTAATATGCAGGAGCTTTCAACAGTTAGGGGTCTGGCGGGCAACGAGGAAACCCCCTCCCCCTCACGACTGGTCTAACGAAATCTGTCATACTTTTAATACGCACCTGGGTAAAAACTTGTCCTTACCAGTACCCCTCCCCCACTCCCCTCGCCTGACTGTTTTCTTTTTTAAAAGGGTCAGTTTAGGGCTGCAACGCTTTCTCTCCCATTCAAAGTGACAAATAAATGTAAGTTCGTGTACCTTTAAAAAAAGTAGCGATTTTGAGGATTAGGGCCCCGCCCTTCGTTGTAAAAATCTGTATTCGACTTTTATATTTATATCATATCTTGTATAGAATATCTCTGTTTGTCTCAAGACATGGGCTACCACATTGATTTTGGTTATAGCAATTTACAAATGGAGACGGAGTGTTGAAGACCACAATTGAATTCAAACAGAATACATGTCACACAAAAAGAGACCCACTCTAGAACGACAACCGACCGTAGAATTATACTACCCTGAACGGCCACGAATTGCTCGGTTTGAAGTCAGTTTGCCGATGTGACAAGGACCTCAGTCACAACGCCAAACACACTCAAAGCTGACTCTAAACCGAGCGACTCTTGGCCAGTCGGGATAGTGTAGATTATCGTCCGGTCTGTTATCGGTTTAGTGTCCTCCTTGTTTGCATGACTGGGTTAAATAAATAAATATATATATATATATATATATATATATATATCCGTGGTGGATTTAGGTGGGGACGAATCGTCCGCCCCCCCCCCCTTCCCCCTTTGGGAGGCCCAAAAATATGGAGGGAGAGAGCATCGGGAGGGAAAAGGGGAGAAAAGAAAGATTAAAAAGGTAAAAAGAAGAGAAGAAAAGGGAAGAAAAAGGGAGAGATAGAGAGAGAGAGAGAGTGTGTGTGTGTGTGTGTGTGAGAGAGAGAGAGAGAGAGAGAGAGAGAGAGAGAGAGAGTGAGAGAGAGAAAGAGAGAGAATATTGCTACCCTGAGAAACGGGTGGGCAACGCATGGGATGGGTTGGAATTTCCACCTCACCTCACCGCAAGCTACTACTACCCCCATATCAAGCGATATCTCATGATATCTCACAATGTTACAAACATGGATACTCTTCCATTCCTTTAGAGCCCCCTATTTTCAATTTAATATGTCTTTTTTGTTACACTTTGAACCAGCATTTCAAATTAGCGATCATCATATTCATACTCCAGCTACAGTCCCAGAGTGAGTGTTCAAAATTAATTTTAAATTCACGAAAATCAATCCAATAAAGATAATATATTTCATGAATTTCAATTTTAATTGAAATGAAGGTCTTATATCAATACGTCGCAACCATAGCAACTAGTGACTGAATCATCAAATATTCACAACATTGGTACGTACTAACAATATAAATTGCATACTTGGAATTATTGTTAATGTACAATATAAGCATTTCTTCATTTAATGTGTAATTAATGAGTCTATATCAAATTCATCTCGGGGTACTTTCCTACGCTTTTCAAAATAAATACAAGGAAAGTCATGATACGATTCTCCCATACGATGTTGTTCGGTGAATACATATTTGATGAATATGAAAATATGAATATTGTACCATTATGACTGACATGCCAAAATTCATTCATACCACAGGCAGTGAAGGTAATCAACACTATGAAACTTGTGTAAATCTATCACCTTCTAATTTCCTATCTTGTGTTTTCCCCTATTTTTCTCGAATTCTTCTTGTTTCCTCCTTACTCTATTCTATTCCTCCTTGGTAGATTGCATATGTTTCTTTTTTCCTTTATGAACATGTACTTCGGAATAATTGCAATAATGTCTACAATGTTTGGATACTTGATTTTACAGATTCTACAAATTGTATTGATATTTCCCGATCCCTTTTCCTATCTCCCTCTCTCTCTCTCTCTCTCTCTCTCTCCCTTCCTCATTTCCTCCCTCTCTTCCTTTGTCTTACTCTCTTCTCTTTCTATGCTCTCTTGGGAAATTCTTTATTGTATGTTACATAATTGTATACCATCGCGATACCTTTATATTCCTACTACCTTGAAATGAAATCTACAGTATTTAAGCACTATTTTTGTGTAAATTTAACAGTTTTTACTGTTATTTCCAAGTTTCTCTTCCTTCTCTTCCTTTCTCTCCCTCCCTTTCCTTTTCTCTTCTTCCTCTTCTATCTCTTTCCCCCTCTATCTCATCCTCCTGTCTGTCTTTGTCCTTTCTCCTCTTTCTATACTTTCTTGGGAATTTCATTCACTGTATATCACCTTCTGCATTACATGTATATTCCTATCATTCAGTATTACACTTGTTTGATTCTCATCTCAGGGTCTGACTTCAATATCAGTTTATATTATATATATTAATACAATTTAAATTGGTGTACTCAGATCCTACTACACCTGTACCAGCATCACTTTAATTAAACGGCTAATGGCTGTGTCTTTAACACATTTTACTGAAATGTTATATTTAGTTGTGTTCATATTTAATGATATTTATTGTTATGATCTCCCTCGAGGGCCCACTTCCCCCCTCTCTCTCTCTCTCTCTTATATCTTATTCTATAGCTACCCGCCCGGGAAGACTGCGGTCTTATGTTGTTGGTCGTCCCTGCACCAGCATTATTCGTCCGTTGGGTTCGTGATCTTCACAAAATCACCAAGCTAATTAACCCAGAACACATCTACAGATAACGCTACTGACAGGCGTACCTTCTGCTTCCTGGAGCTTTGAAAATAAAACGTCAGGAAATGCTTTAAAAATATGTCATCCTCTCGGATATTTGATATACAACACTAGCTATATGCCGTATTACCCTCCCCTCTCATAGGGCTCATGTAGAGGTAGGCGGGCACATCTACAGGGATGTGATGTTTTGACCACTGACCCATATTAAATTTTGATATGGACGGGGGTGTGCGGCTGAAGTCTAAACCAAAGGTCTAAAAAAATGGTACCCACTCATTATAGGGACTTCCATTCAAAATGCAACCCATGTCTAAAGTTGTGATCCTTCGTTTATTGCTTCCCAGGTCGAAAAACCAGTTGAAACCAGTAGGCAACTGGTACCAGTTCAAACCAGTAGTCAACTGGTACCAGTTCAAACCAGTATATTCAACTGGTTTTTAATATTGAAATTGAGACAACGCTATCTGGGACCAGTTGACAAACCAGTTGAAAAACCAGTAGATTTACCAGTTGATATACCAGTTGATTTACCAGTTGAAAACCAGTAGATTTACCAGTTGATATACCAGTTGATATTTCCAGTTGATTTACCAGTTAACACCAGTAATCAACAGATATTGTGATAATCAATAATCAATATTGGCATCTGGCCACCAACAGGACCATTATATATAAACTCTTGCAATTACCCCATCACAGAGATCATTTGAGGTCGATTACAGATAAGTATCATTCTAATTTAGATATTTGGAGCTCGTACATAGATAAATACAAAATTATACATTTTGTTTCCTGGTTAGTAATTACATGTATCAATATATCTATTTGTACGTCTTAAATTAGATGAAAAACATGATCAAACATAATTATATAATATATTTGTCAATGATTGACTAAGAAAATAAAAATCACAAAATTGATGTGCATTGTCACATTTGCTTGATAGATCATGATAATTATATTTTCTGTGAAAATATGCAAATTAATCATGAATATGCACAAGATTCAATGAACTGGTTTTTGAACTGGTAAAACAACTGGTATTCTACTGGTCAACTGGTAATATCAACTGGTCTCAGATGTCAACTGATATTTCTACTGGTTTTCAACTGGTAAATCAACTGGTAATCATCTACTGGTTTTCAACTGGTAAATCAACTGGTAATATCAACTGGTGTCAGATGTCAACTGGTATTTCTACTGGTTTTCAACTGGTAAATCAACTGGTAATTATCTACTGGTTTTCAACTGGTAAATCAACTGGTAATATCAACTGGTGTCAGATGTCAACTGGTATTTCTACTGATTTCAACTGGTAAATCAACTGGTAATCATCTACTGGTTTTCAGCTGGTAAATCAACTGGTAATATCAACTGGTCTCAGATGTCAACTGGTATTTATACTGGTTTTCAACTGGCAAATCAACTGGTAATCATCTACTGGTTTTCAACTGGTAAATCAACTGGTAATATCAACTGGTGTCAGATGTCAACTGGTATTTCTACTGGTTTTCAACTGGTAAATCAACTGGTAGTCATCTACTGGTTTTCAACTGGTAAATCAACTGGTAAATCAACTGGTAATATCAACTGGTCTCAGATGTCAACTGGTATTTCTACTGGTTTCCAAATTGTATCAACTGGTATTAACTGGTACCAGTTGAGACCAGTTCAAACCAGTAGATACCAGTTGGAAATCCTTACTGGTTTCAACTGGTATCAACTGGAATTTCGACCTGGGAATTACACAGAATTTTGTTTTGCGGAGCTCGAGGATCTATAGGAGGGGTGGGATCATACCCGTTTATTGTCAGAAGCGGAGCTCAAATTAATGATAATGATATTGATAAATCTGTGCCACCATCATCGAGGACTTTGGATGAAAAAGCGAAATGATTTCAATTATTTTTGCGGGATTTTGCATCTGGAATTTTCACTTTAGCGAGATTATGAATGAGATATTATTCTGAAGAAAATAGTAACCCACGTTTAAGGCCAAGATGTAAAAAGTGGAGGCACTTTTAGGCCGGGATTTTGCATCCAAATATCACATCCATGTTATAGGCCGTTATAGGCTATAATGTAGGAGCTTTTTGCAAAAAAGTAACCCATTAGAGTGGCACAAAATATACCGTATTGGGAGGCGAGTACCCCCCTCCAGCTCCCCCTGGGTCACATTGCGTTGGTGGGGTGGAGATCAAAATTAAGTATGCCAGATAATTATATTTAAACGTCTTTGGGTGACCCCAAACTCCGCCACTTTGGCTGCATGTATTATGTGCCTTTTTTTTTTTTTACATGACCTCAATCTGCACGAACGTACGCGCGCTGTCAAGAATATGAATATTTATGATCGCATGCAAATCGCATGCATGATATGACTCGACGTCATTGCTCATGCATATTCATTACGTCATTGTAGATACTAGATGTGCCCTCCCGGTCGAGCATGCACTGAACAGTTTTCTGCTTCTTTAATTTAAGTAAGTAAATGTCGTGAGTGCATGTAATTTATAGGTGACAGCCTGGTATACATAAGGAAAATACTTGTTTCATACAAATGAAAGTTGTAGGCCTTTTTTTTCTATGCTGGAAGCAGCTGGATCGGTAAGGTGTAAACGGCGTTTTTCCAAATCTTCGCCTCGCCTCCAGCTGCAGCTGCAAACAGCATGCATGTGCGAGCGCGGGCGGGCAGCGTACCCAGTCGGGCCGGGCCGGGCGTCTTCTGAACAGGCAAAACGCCCGGCCCGCCTCGCATATAATATAACATTTCGGGCTTGGTGATTTATGATTTTATGGCCAGAACCACATCATTCATGTAACATTGTGGTATACGAAAAGGCTGATTCACATTGCCAATTTGATGCTGACTAGGTCTAGATCTAGGTCCTACTCCTAGTCTAATTTTAAAACGGTGTGGGAACTGTTCGCTGAATTGGGCACAAAATATAAATTATTTTCACTTCTATTGAAGTAAAGAGACCCGCCACCCCATGTACACAGTGTTGCCAAACTGCCATAATATTCATCTTCATTTCCTATATCATTCATAGCATTAGCAGTGGTCGTTTGTGGCCACATGTAGGTCCTAGAGAGTTCGCTCTTGCACGTACGTACCCTGTGTAAGTGAAGAGTTAACACATTTTGTATGATTTTAGACACATTTTTGAAAGATAAATTAAATATCCAGTTAGATAAGATGTCCCAGTTCACCTTGTTCTCCCTACGTGCGTGTATTTAGCAATAATAGCATGGAACTTTTTGAAAATCGGCTGTTTTCAAATTTACGTTTTACTGCATCACCTGTTAGTGTTTTCAAGGTAGTCCATCATCATCGATCATTATTTGTGTCTTTTTTATTGTTATGAGCAGGGGGTTGAGACATCCTATGCTGTATTATTCAGCGCAACTTTTAGAAATGGACTACAGTGTACAATTGATATGTGAATAGCAGCATCCTTACTAAGGCCTGGGTCAGATCAATGATCTTTCTATCCATTTGGAGCAGAGCTTTGGCAGGACACTCTCTTCATCTCTCTCCTGTTATACCTAACATTCGAACAGCAACCAAACAATTTTTGAAGGTAAAATCTCATCTTT
The DNA here is from genome assembly GCA_037976565.1 of Mesocentrotus franciscanus. Classification (NCBI taxonomy): domain Eukaryota; kingdom Metazoa; phylum Echinodermata; class Echinoidea; order Camarodonta; family Strongylocentrotidae; genus Mesocentrotus; species Mesocentrotus franciscanus. Next base: position 31,636,049 of record CP137673.1, read on the forward strand.
AATTATATATCATTACACCCATTTTCTTTTAATTCATCAATCACTTATCATCTATTTAGGGAGAAAGTCCTTGGGGAGTAAATGAAACCCTAAATTACATGTTGCTTTCATTTCTCCTTTATTGTTTCAATATAGTTTAATTCCTTAATTCATATTATAACATTAACATTAACAATCTTAATGATTAAAAAAATGTATTGAGGGCATTTTTCTTTTTCTTCAAGAAATCTGAAGGAGTGTCCCATATCGCCAAGCTGTTCCATTGTGATCAGAAGAGGTCACGTCCAATCACCATGTCTGAAGAGGAAGGAAAAGAAGAGCCTGCTATTGTTGAGGAAGGGAAAGCTAGGATTGTTTTCCCAAATCCCAATGAGGTGTTTTACAATCCTGCACAAGTCATCAATAGAGATCTAAGGTGAGCATTCCAGGTAGATTTTAGCCCCTTGATTACTGAATACTTTTATTCCCATGGCCTTTATACAGGGGCAGCCTAGTTCCTGTAGGCAGTGGTTAACAATCGTTAAATTGAGAAGACTAGGCTTGGAGGTTAGCATTCCACTAAGGGATGATTTGTCAGGGCACCTTTGTCCCTAACATTTGACACATCAATTGACATTACGGTATCCATGCTTTGGGAAAACTTTTTGCCCAACTTGATCTCTCTCAGTAAGATTTGCTGTGGTTGCATGATTACAAAGTGTGCCATCTACATGTAGATTTGAAGATATCTCAACTTCTCAAGTTCATAATTATTTCATGGAAATTTCAAATTCTCTTGATTTATCATTGTATCACCATTATTAAGCTTGGGGAGGGTGAGAATATGTTGTATATTGGAAATTATGCACCATATTTTACATGATATTGATGACTTTTGTTTTTCCTCTTTATAATATTTTCTAGTCTAGCAGTCACTGGATTGTTTGTAGAGGATTTCTTGCAGGGAAAAGACATGAAAGGTAAGAGAAATACACTGTAGTCTGTACTCATTGAAATACCTTGTCAATATTTTATACCCATATGATCACTTACAGTTCTTTTTTATATCAACGTGTTATTTACTAATACAGTTACAAATTGTAACTTGTGTAATACATTGGTACAGAAAATTTCAGATTTTCCATGATTAGATATTCTTTAATAATTTGTCACAGATGTTTTGAATGAATCATAGTTGAACAGGTACTAAGTAATGATTGCACTGAAATTTTCAGGGTTTAATTTTTTAATTTTTTTTAATAGCATTTTATGAGGTGATTTATGGCCAATTCATCTGTAAGAGATATGAAAGGCGCATGTAGTACCTTGCAAGTTTCAGCTGACATGCTTGTTTATTTCCCTTCAGTTTCCTACGAGTATCGGGATGAAACCAAGGAGACAGATGATACCCAACGGGAGACGGTCTCAGGGAATAATGTATGTTATCCTGGACAGAAATGTGAGGTAGGTACTGTCTCTCATTTGAGCTGGAAAATATATTTCCTTTTTAAGAAAATACTTGTTCAACACTCTTACATTTTCTGACATTACAGAGTTGTTTTAAAAATCATGATCTTGGTAGAGTATGCATTTTATATCATCTTTATGCATATAGTTTGTCCACAATGAAATATCCTAGAATAGCAACTTATATTACAGTCAAACCTGTCTATAGCGACCGCCCAAGGGAAACACAAAAAGTGGTCTTTGTAGACAGGTTCCTTTAGTACATGTTTCAATGAGAAACCATTTTCAAGGGTAACAAAAAGTGTGGTCTTTGTAGACAGGTGGTCACTAAAGCAGGTTTGACTGTACTTATGGATCTTGCAGCAAAACAAACCAGGCTGTTACATTCTGTTCTTATAGCTCCGTAAGAGTAACAGAGATTGGAGAGTAGATAACAAAAATCCAGACTCATTTTAATAGACATGGAGAGATTAGACAGGAGAGAATGAGTTGATAAGGTGGACTGCAGAACAAGTGGTGAAAGTAAAGATGGATAAGAAAAAGGAAGACTGGTCCATTTAGAGCTGGGTGCAGATAGAATTAGATTGAGAATGATATCGAAAAGACGCGACTGCCCTGAGGAAATTTACAGTTGATGATGAAGATGACTGAAAATACCCAAGTACTTTTATTTTAATCACAGAGATAATGTTTCTTCAATGTTTGTTTATGTTCCTAGGAAGGGATAACATTCTTAGAGGCTCTCTCAGCCTCTGGTCTAAGGTCAGTCAGGATTGCTAAAGAAGTTCCTGGTATCAAGAGAGTGGTAGCCAATGATTTCTCAGAGGAAGCAGTCAGGGATATAGAGAGAAACATTCAGTTCAACAATGTTGAAGATCTGGTTGAAGCTAGTCATTCGGATGCATCGTAAGTTTTCCTTGACTCATTGTAAATACCAAAGGTAAAATGTAATTCAAATATTTTTATATGTATTAGTTAAACAGGTTTTATTCCATGGACATGTATATTTGTAGTTCATCAGTACTGAAAATTGGAGTTATAAGTTTATTTCAGTGAAAACATTTTGATTGCTGAGAAAGTCTTTCTGGTAACGTACGGAAGTGAATCCTGGTCACACAAGAAACTATTTAGAGAGCTGTGAGATACATGTATGGGATGTTAGAATAGGGATGACGATTTTGAGATCCCATGCACAGATAGAAAGAGCAGTGAGGAAGTATTAAAACAAATAACAAGAGCTATTAAAAATGTATATAGCAATTTATTTTAAGAATCTTTACTATTTTCTGATCTTATCTGGATGCATACATTACTCCCATGTGCACTTCAATTTCACTTTCAATTTATTCAGCCAATCATTAGTTTTCCAATCACACTGGTACTGGTACTGGTACAGTTATAATATGATGACAGGCTATGGACCCCTGAGAAGCAAAGCTTGTAAATGGGGCCCATTAACATACAATTAAATAAAATATAATAAAAACATACTATAACAAACAAAACAAAAGAGACATTTATGTATATTCATACTTATTACAAAACAATTACAAATATCTTGCAAACACACTCAGCCATACTCCCTCACTCACACACAATGCAATGCACTTTAAAGCATATTATAAGAGAGAGAAAGAGAGGGGAGGAGAGAAGATAGTAGGAGAGAGTAGAATATTAAAAAGAAAAAGAAAGAAGAGGAAGCAATGAAAAATGCGAAACATGAGATGAAAAATTATGTTACAGATAAAAGAAAGAATTGAGAATCAAGTAATTCTATTCTGATTTCTTTCTTCTTTGCATGTTTTTTTAAGGTTACTTATGTACAAACATCGGTTCAAAGATTCCTTCAACGTGGTTGACCTGGATCCATACGGCAGCGCTGCTCAATTCTTAGACTCTGGTGTCCAAGCCGTACGTAATGGTGGACTTCTCTGTGTCACATGTACTGATATGGCAGTACTATGTGGTAACCATGGGCATGCATGCTTCGCCAAGTACGGGGCAATGGCACTGCGGACCAAGTGCTGCAATGAGATGGTAAGCTTTGTTAAAAGGTTTTGTTTGAACTTCTGAGGGGCCTTGTACTGCAAAATCAGTCTAAAAGTGTCATACATGTAGACAACAAAATAACTAAGAAAGCACAAAGTAAATTGTATTTTAAATGGACAGGGGGCGAATAGTTCAGATATTTTACTTTGATATGGATATCCAAAATGGTCAAAAGAAAGAAACATAATACAATACTGCATAAATACTACAACTGTAGAGATGTGGTGACTGGTCTAGTGGATAAGTCACTAGACTGTAGATCAGTAGGTACAGGGTTCATATCCCAGCCTGGCACTAATGTACTTTGTTTTTGTTCATTTTTATTTTATTGCATTTAAAAAACCAGATCAAAAGGTACAGGGTTCATATCCCAGCAAGGCACTAATGTCCTTTTTTTTTGTTCATTTTTTTTTAATGCATTTAAAAGACTAGCCTGATCATTATCTTCTGTTTGAAATATTTTCTATTTCTTTTTGTTTACTTAAAATGTTGATTAATATCATACACTCATGTACTGTTTCAGTAAAATCTTTCACAAAATGTGAATAGTCTTCTTGATGACTTGTTATCGACAGGCCTTGAGAATACTTCTTCAGTGCATCGAGACGCAAGCCAATCGTTATAATCGTTACATCGTTCCGGCTCTTTCAGTAGCAGTGGATTTTTACGTGAGAGTCTTTGTCAGAGTTCATATCAGTCAGTCTAAGGTCAAGTACGCGCCAAGGTATGTAACAGATCCACTACTGCGTTCGAAAGAAGGTTGGGTTCTGAAAAATGGTTATCAAGGATTTGTAATGTCTCCAATTTGCTTTAATTTACTGTGTGGAAGAATCAATGTCAATTCAAGAGGATTACACTATAAATCCTGTCATGTTCCTAGTATGACCAGCAGCAATTTAAAACTTCAGACCCCTTAAACCATGTATTTGTTGTCATGTCTGCTTATCTGTTTGAATAGCTTTTTACTCACTAACTAATTTGAATTTTCAGCAAAATTACATTGTTTTGCCATCAATATGATGATTTCCAAACCTCACAGTACACAATTAATTGTATTGATTACGTAATCAACCATTCCCAATAATATCATGACTGATTGTTATGCAATGCGATCGCATGATTTGTACATAACATTACTGATTACTTTTGAACTACCAGTAGTATGTTGTCTGTTTGGACCAGTTTATCTTCTCTAAAGCACAAAAAGAATACATGCACAGAATGCTTAAAATCCTGCAGTTTACTGCAACATTTATGAACAAGCTTTTAGAATGAACAGTTGACACTTCTATGTTGATAAAGTTGGAGCTGAAATGTTACTCCTTACTAACATATATACCACCTAGGAAGCCATTTATACTCCTACATATTTGCATATAAGTTAAATTAGTGAGAGTTTATCTGTTCTGATAATGCATCAACATTCTGACCATGTAATGTAATAGTAATGTGGAGGCTTCCATAATGTGTTTATTGAATCTCATATTGTTCACTGTTTGTATGCCTCCGCCACCGAAGGTGGTGCCGGAGGCATCATGTTTTTGGGTTGTCCGTCCGTACGTCCGTACGTCCGTACGTCCGTCCCGTTTGACCGTTATCACAATATCTCAAGAACCATTTAAGATTTAAACTTAAGACTCGGGAATAGTATTTATCACCATAGGAAGACGATCTGATTAGATTTTGGAGTACGTAGGTCAAAGGTCACAGGTCACAGAGGTCAACTTATGAAATTCCTTGTATTGAGTTTGTTAGCGCGATATCTCAAGAACCATTTGAGATTTAAACTTCAAACTTAAGGATAGTATGTATCACCATAGGAAGACGATCTGATTAGATTTTGGAGCACGTATGTCAAAGGTCAAGGGTCACAGAGGTCAACTTATGAAATTCCATACATTGAGATTGTTATCATGATATCTCAAGAACCACTGGAGATTTAAACTTCAAACTTAGTGATAGTGTGTATCACTATAGGAAAACAATCTGATTATATTTTGGAGCACGTAGGTCAAAGGTCAAGGGTCATAGAGGTCAACTTATGAAATTCCATACATTGAGATTGTTATCATGATATCTCAAGAACCACTGGAGATGTAAAAACTTCAAACTTAAGGATAGTATGTATCACCATAGGAAGACGATCTGATTAGATTTTGGAGCACGTAGGCCAAAGGTCAAGGGTCACAGAGGTCAACTTATGAAATTCCATACATTGAGATTGTTATCATAATATCTCAAGAACCACTGGAGATTTAAACTTCAAACTTAATGATAGTGTGTATCACCATAGGAAGACAATCTGATTAGATTTTGGAGCACGTAGGTCAAAGGTCAAGGGTCACAGAGGTCAACTTATGAAATTCCATACATTGAGATCGTTATCGCGATATCTCAAGAACCACTGGAGAATTTTCACTTCAAACTTAATGATAGTATGTATCACCATAGGAAGACGATCTGTTTAGATTTTGGAGCATGTAGGTCAAGGGTCACAGAGGTCAACTTGTGAAATTCCATGTCTTCAGCTCGTTTAATATGACTTTACATTTGATATTCGATATGATGTAATTTTAATGGAATTTCTGAAAGGATTATGCTTTTATTGCAAGACTTTTCGCCTGTAGAGTATGTCACTCGGTGTTGAGGCTGGTGTTGAGCTATCGATAACGCGATCGGTATCGTCCTTCTAAACTGACCGTCGGTGTTGGAGCTCGGTTTAGCAGCCTTTCCATGCTCTCAACACCAACACCGAACACCGTACTTGAAATCACTCAATGTCTTATGGGTACACAGTTCATGAGAAAAGCAAAAGGCACTGACAATTGAATTTCATATGCAGCGCATGTCATTCTTTAAAAAAATCAAATGAAAACGAGCTTTAATTCTTTATAATGGCAATACATGGTTACTTTTTATGCCTCCGCTACAAAGTAGCCGGGGAATTATGTTTTCTGGTTGTCAGTCCGTGCGTACATACGTGCGTGCGTGCGTGCGTCTGTGCGTACGTCCCGTTCTCGTGATCGCGTTATCTCAAGAACCAATTGATGGATTACCGCCAAACTCAGGTCATGTATGTATCTTGCAGAGCTAATGAACTGATTAGATTTTGGGGTCACGAGGTCAAAGGTCACAGGGTCCATTATGTATGCAAAAATAGCTCGTGATCGCGTTATCTCAACCGATTGATGGATTACCGCCAAACTTGGGTCCTGTATGTATCTTGCAGAGCTAATGAACTGATTAGATTTTGGGGTCACAAGGTCAAAGGTCACAGGGCTCATTATGTATGCAAAAATAGCTCGTGATCGCGTTATCTCAAGAACCGATTGATGGATTACCGCCAAACTTGGGTCATGTATGTATCTTGCAGAGCTAATGAACTGATTAGATTTTGGGGTCACGAGGTCAAAGGTCACAGGGCTCGTTATGTATGCAAAATAGCTTGTGATCACGTTATTTCAAGAACCGATTGATGGATTACCGCCAAACTTGGGTCATGTATGTATCTTGCAGAGTCAATGAACTGATTAGAATTGGGGTCACGAGGTCAAAGGTCACAGGGCTCATTATGTATCCTAAAATAGCTCGTGATCGTGTTATCATTAGAACCAACAGATGGATTACAATCAAACTTGAATTTTAAAAATTGCTTCCATTTTGGTTTGTAAAATTGCTCTATGGCGGAGGCATTTTTCGACTGCGCGCAGTTGAAGTTCCATCTAGTTTTTCTTCTTCATCCATGTGTATAGCAAAAAAGCCTTGGTATATCACTGTAGCGGATGTGGTACTTTCAACCTTCAGAGATTAGGCAAAGTCACCTTCAAAGAGAAGTGAGTATCAATCCCTCTGTGTTTCTTAGAAGCCATTCACACTCCAATAGGAGGAGACTTACGGGGACAGTTGAGTTCTTGTTTAAGACCGCAAATGCCTTCAAAGTGCATTGCTCTTATTCTTATTTATTACATTTCTAGTGCCCTTTTAGGACCTAAAATTGCTATGAAGGTAATTTTAGACCCCAAAATGTGTAAAATTGAGATAAAATCTGATCATACCAATTCAGCTCCACTTTTAAAAAAATACAGAGACTGTTAACTAATTAATAATAACAATACACAGGCCAGCTGGTTGTGCGTATTATAACCAGCACGAAAAAGCCAACATTGGCATTGGCTGGAATAAAACGTATAAGGCGCTGTCTCTTTTTTTCAACGGCTGGTTCAAAATTATTGAATATTTGTGGGGCCCCACAAATATTAGAAATGGTTATATTTATGGATATTTCAGCCGTCTCTGAACCGATTTTGATCAAACAAAGATGATTTTGTCATCTAAATTGTATGCTCTTTCAAATTTGACACTCAGTTTTTCATTATCTCACACCAAAATTATTTTGTGTGGCGCCCTCTGTACCAAAACTCAACTATCCCTTTAAGTGTACCAATCACCCCAAGAAATATTTTGTGTACTGAAAGAATGTATAAAATCAACCTCAAAAGACTGTACCCAGCAATATATAGGCTAAAGGTTAAGAGGTATGAAGAAAATAATGGATAACTTAAAATAGAACCCAAATTTGGAATTGGGTCTATTCTATGCAATTATGTACGGGTGCGTCAACTAGTCTACTTGGCAGTCGCTCTTTTGTAATTTGAGAGTGTACTTAACCTTGCAATGTCTCATTATAGAAGTAATTTTGAAGCTCAAATATATTATTGCGACATGGAACCTCTAATATACAAGGCAAAACGTTTTTAGGTGAATGTACTTCAAAGATTTGATCAGAATCTTCAAGAAAAGACGAATATTGTCAAATTTATTGCCAGAGCAGAGGACAATTACCAATTATCATGTCACAATGGGACCAGCAAAAGGAAAACTTTGTCTGTTCTACTGCAAGATGCTAATCAAAAATCATGTATGAAATCTTTTCACTCTCTTTAAAAAAGCTCAGGAAATAAACAATAAGAGCAAAGAAGGTTAATATTCATGCTTACTGTACATGACTGCTCTTAAAGTATCTTTTGATGTTGTATGATTGATTCTCTATTTTCTCCAATGTGGAGACAAATTAAGGACAACAATTGTGGAAGAACAAACAAGAAAATAGTTATTTAAAGGTTTGATTATGTAACAAAATGTTTTCAGAAATGGAAACTGACTGGATCTTGTGTCCTCCTCTTCTTCTGTTTCTCTTCTGTCTCATGCATAATTGTATTGGTCTTTTGTTTTGTTTGTTAGCAACCCCAATCCATTCTTCCAGCCAGCTACTGGTCCTCCTGTAGATAAATCCTGCGAACATTGCGGTTCATCATTCCATGTAAGTTATGCCTTACGGTACTCTAATGATGTAAGAAACAGGTCAAGGCAATCTTTCCATTCAAGTGTATCTCTTATGGATTAATGCTCAACTCAGTTCACTGTTTTACACAATACTGTATATATACCCAGACGTTGTGTGTCCAGACAGGTTGCACATTCAGACAGTTGATTTCAACCAACAATTTGAAGAAAATTGCATGCAATATTTCATAAATCTTTTAAAGACTCATGTTAGACAATATACTAAAGGAAGCACATTTGATGCATACTCTTTGTTAAAATCCAGTGGCAAAAGTGACAGCTCTATTTTTGTTAAGCATCCTGAAACACAACCCCAATCATAAATTATTGTATTGAGATAATGATGACCCTCAGGCTTCTACTCAATGCACCATTTGCATGACAGGTAAAATGAAACCAACTCAACTTGACCTTTAACCTTGGTATACCAACTTCGGTATTCCTTTACAATTGTTTACATTGCAGTATTGATTTTGAGGACATTTTTGTCACAAAAAAAAAAATTCATGTTTTTCTTTACTTTTTTTTCTCTCTCATAAGACTCATGCTTGTAAATTTCTCATAACTTTATACATTTTTATGGTTTTCTTCATGTTTATGTATTTGCATTTTATCAGTTTGAATTGTATTTTTAATGGGATTATGAAAGTAAATGAACTGCACTGAAATTTAAACATCTGTATCTGTATTATTTTCTTCAGGTAGGTGGTCCAATCTGGGCCGACCCCATCCATGATGTAGACTTTGTGAAGCGTCTGATAACACACATAGACTCACATCCTCATCGGTTCAAATACAAAGACAGAATGAAAGGCATGATGACGGTCGTTAGTGAGGTAAGATGCTCTATGGGCTTGATACTGCCTAGCCTAATAGAGACTATCAAATGAAATTCATGTATTTAAAATTTATAATGAAATAATGCACAATTGGTTTTAAAAAATACGGGCAAAAAGGGGTAGATTTACAGTCAACTCTGCACAAGTTGAATTTGCACAGGTCAAATTTTCCCTAAGTCGAATCAATGTTTTTTTGCCAAATTATGTTATTTACACTTCCAAAGTCAAAATTTGCATAAGTTAAACTATTTTTTGCAGTCCAAACAGATTTGACTTATGCAGAGTTAGCTTTATTTACCAGTTACAATGCATCTGTGTTGTATAATGTGATTGGTTAAACATTTATCTTTGAGTGTATTTATATTGACCTTTGTGTAAGAGGTTCCAGACTTCCCTCTTGATATAAAATATTAAAATAAAATTAATCTTAAGTTACTATTTATTTTAAAGTTATGATTGATTGAAGGAGATACAATTAATTGCAACATTTAAGGTATTATTACTGAAAAGGTGAAAGACTTCCTTTTAATGTTTATCATGTAGCCATTGCCCTCTGTTATGTATGAATCATATCTGATTTATATTAATTATGAATGTTCTTACTTTGCCTTATCCTAGGAGCTGTCAGACTGCCCTCTATATTACATAACCAGCCATCTATGTAATGTCATTCACTGTGAATGTCCTTCTCAAGAGAAAGTTAGATCAGCCATCTTGAATGCCGGCTACCGAGTCTCCATCTCACACGCATCGGCTGAAGCACTCAAGACGGACGCTCCAGCATCCGTTATTTGGGATATATTCCGAGCATGGGTAAGATACATCATATTCTTTGCAGTTTTGTTGAAGTATGAATCATAAGGATAATTCTTGTTATGATTGTCATGTTCACTGAAATGGATTGACCACTGGTCTCTTGGTGCCCCAATGGATATGTCACAGGTATTGGGTCATGTAGAAATAAGATACTTGGTTTGAAGTTTTGTGCTGATATTTGTACCTGTCACGAAAATCAACACTTGTCGTCATCAATAATTTTGACTTCACATCAGTATAATCATCTTAAGTACTTCTTGTAATTCTTCTCCAGGATTATCATCATCATCATCATCATCATCACCATCATCATCACCATCATCATCATCATTGTCATCATCATCATCATCATCATCATCATCATCACCATCATCATCACCATCATCATCATTGTCATCATCAACATTATCATTATCAACATCATCATCATCATATTCACCATCATCATTATCATCATCATTTACAATATTTTCATCACATCATCACAAGCAGCAGCATCATAATCATTATTATCATCTTCATTTTCCTCCTCCTTGCCAAACATAACCTATCATCAAAAGAACTATGGTATGAAATAATTTCATCATCCTCATATTGCTAATAATAAAACCCTTCAACCATTCCCACCACTCCTACCTCCCTACTTGCTATTGTGTCCATCTTCTCAATAAATCCCTATGCTCCTTCTGATGACTCTTCGTATTCTTCAAAGGTCAAAGATCACCCTGTAAGAGAAGCGTCTTGCAGCCAGCAGCCCAGCGTCTTCCATCCTCGGCAAAGACTCTAGCATTACGGTGAACTTTGACCTCCATCCTGATGCTGTCCCCAAGTCTAGACAGCTGGTTAGGTTTCCAGAGAACCCACAGGCTAACTGGGGACCAAAGGCTAGAGCAAAGATGATGTGAGTTACAATTGATGTTACCTTTTTTAACAGTTCTGTTGCTTACTTCACCTCTCTGCATGGTCCCTCATGTGCCACACATGCAAATTTGCACAAAGCAATAGGCACCAATTGACAGAAGGAAAACTTTTTGCAATGCAATCGCTTGCCAAATTGCCCATTTTTGGTCTTACATAGCCCCATGACAACCCTTTTTAAACCAATATAGATTAAACTTGCACTGGAAACAGTGGAAAAATAATGAATATATTACAATGTGGCACAGGGAGATAATTTTGTAGACTTCATGATTACTTGCATGTGCTATTAATAGTAGTTATAAAGTCTTGTATTACAAATTAGAAATTGAAGATCTTTTTGTATCAGTTTTGTAGCATCTAATTTATCATGTAACATTTGAAAATGAGATTGTCAAATAAAATTGTTATAGATAGGAAGATGCCGAATAAAGCAAGCACTTAGAGAATTGGAGCACATTTTTGGGGGGATGTACTATACTAATTCAAAGTAAAGTTTCATTATGCAAATATGAAAATGTGTTAGAACTCAGTTAAATGGAATTGAGTTCAAATTGACACGTATATGAGCATTCAGGTTACTACACTCTACATGCAATATATGAGCATGAGGCTCTGCTGCTAAACATGTTTTCCCATTATGAAAAAGATTTTGTAGTGTTTTGGCAAAAAAACATAGAAAAAAGAAAATAGGATGCAACTTAAATTATTGATTCAATGAAAACTATGCCTGTGTTTACATCTCTTGTAGGGCAGGTGATGAAACGTTAGAGGATAAGAGAAAACGACTTCAGGGGAAACGATCAAAGAGAAAACGAGATGAATCATCAGATGAGGAGAAGAAAGAGGTAAATAATGACAGTAATAAGGTTGATAACTGTACTTACAGCCTTTTTTTCCCCAAGAAATATAGCAGGCCTGTTTATTTTGTTAGAGCATGGTTTGTTTTACATTTGATATTGGCTCAACTAGTGTTCTTGAAGTGTTATCATCATTGGTTAAAGGAGATCTAACCCCAAAGAATAAGTGTAGGTATTCTGAAAAACGAGATGAATTCCTGCCTATTGATGTACAATAAATCTTACAAACGTACAAGAGATATATAAATTCAGATTTCTTGGCATGATGTACCGGTAATGCCTTTTAGCATGACATGGGCGCAGCCATTTTCTTGAAAATGTGACGTACCAGGCGGAGTTGCACATGTATCATGCACTAAGCTTTGATTGGAAAGACTTTTTAATTCAATAACAAAACCTTTACTTTTCAATGAGGGAAAATCGTACCGAGAACTAAGAAGGTAAAAATTACATTTGGTGAAAAATATATAATAGGGTAACAATTGTAACTCATTTATTTAAAAATACTAAAATATAGCGGTTGAAAAATATATTTCATTTATGCGAAACCTTCACCCCAGAACAGAACGTTTGCGTTCTGGCAATTGGAGTACAAAGGATGATAGCAGGTGAATGAAATGCTTCAACACCACAAACACCTGGGAAGGAAGCAACCATAAATTTGAATACATTTAGTTGATAAACGACTTCGCATAGTGCGTCATGCAATCAAGAAAATAGCGATGCCCATGTCTTGCTGAGAAACTGTACTTTATTCTTGCTTTATGCCTTTCTCATACACTTTGGTGGGGAATCTTGTAGATTGATGGGCAAGAATGCAATAAATCTTTCAGAACAACTAAAGTTATTATTTGGGGTTAGTTCTTCGGGTGACATCCAAATAAAAGTTGATTCCTGTTGATGTGCAGGGCTGCATACAACTAATATTTTGTTATTCAAACATCTAAATATATTTCATAGATTTTTAAATATTTTTTAAAATAATTTTTTCAGACCTGCTAAGCTCCACCCTAAAAAAATGCTCCAGATCTCATTCATCTTGTGACATCTGTCAAACATTAGTGAGCTAACAAGAGACAGTGGTATGTAGCTTCACCAGAGCTGACCACCTGTTTACAATAGACCATACAATACCAACATAGGAGTTGCTATGTCAGACGTGCTGTAGCATCACCAGGAAAAGAAAGGTAATGTGGAGGTATTGTATGAAAGAATGCAATTCTTTTGTGAGCATGTGCTGTGCTGGGGGAAGTTACATACCACTGTCTCTTGTTAGCTCACTAATAATTGACAGACGATGTCACAAGACATGGCAGGCTGGTAGCCAGTCATTCATATTCAACTTTTCCTGAAGACATGTGATGTGGTTTGTCACTATGAAACCAAAAAGGCCCACTTATGAACCATTGTGTAATGACACGAAAGTGATCAAACTAATCACTAAACCATTAATGTATTGAGTTCGCTTCTTTTTCTTGATTGTTTTATATCTTATGCAGTGGAAGGTGGCTACATCAGAGCAAGAAGATTCTAACAATTCAAAGATGAGATGACATCCATTGGACTAATTCATGACCCTAGACCCTATCTCATGCACTGCACTGCACTCTCTGCCAACCGAGCCATAAGGAATGATCGTCATTTAATTTCCCTCACCTGAAGATTCTCCAAGAGACTGGGGGAGGAGGTATGCTGTTAAAGCAATTTCCTGGTTGGACATTAATTTCGCTATGTGTAAGATTTGCTTTCAAATATCGCCAAGTCAGGAGTCAGCGATTTATGTCATCCTGCACATGGAAACTACCAAGAGTATGTCTTTAACTCTTTATATCATGTCTGCAAAATTGACTACCGGAAATGCCAGAGCGACAGTCTATGGAAATGACCGAGTTTGATAAGCTCTTTGATTTTCTGTGACATGTATCTTGGAATCACTGGTATCTAACTATCTATATATACAATCACATTGATTTATAGACCTTATTCTAACGTCATGTCAATCGCATTCTCAGATTGACTACCCATTTGTCACTGGAGTTATGTATGAAGACTGTATTATGTTGAATATAACTTGTGTTCTGAAAGAGCAAAAGAGAGTGACAAAAGGTTATAAAATGAGTCTATAGTCCACCAATGGAAAGCTAGTCTATTGTGATAATGTCCTGTTCAAGTAACGATAGAATGTCCAGTTTTTCAAATTAATACAAAAAGGATTATCACACTTACGTAGAATACACGTAGGTGTGGAATAGCAAAGTTTGAACATTGACACTTGGTGCTGATTAACTTGTCATAATTACTGGAAAATGTTGAAATGTGTACTTCTTGAAATTAAATATTTGAAGAAAGAAATAATAATTGCACTGGGAATTTGTTTCATGCGTACTAGCCACGTGCAATGCCTTCTTTTTTTTAAACCTCGGGTACCCTTTAAAATTTTAAAGTTTAAGTCTTCCAGGTGATGAGATATACAACACTGTTTGTGTAAAAATAATCTGTACTGTTATTTTCATATATAAATAAACCAATATTACCGGTATGTGACAATGACATAAAGATGTATGGCACAAGTGTAGAGATCATTACCATGTTTGAATAAGTGGCAGGTATCATGCCACCCAACATGACATTCTGTCTGAATCCTTTTCATCAGACTTGTTTATTTTGTTCTCGTTGTGAACACTTGGATAAACCTAACAAATTAAATGTCTACAGTGAAAAAGAATTCTCTGTAAATTATTTGTGGTCAATCTGAATTTTTTTTTTTAAATTTAGTTTTAAAAATCTTGGCAGAGTATTTTTATGCGGTAATCTTGTAGGTCAAGTGACAATAATAAACATGCACAATGTGCGAATTCTATTTACTTCTCAATTGTGTAGTGCATTTATACCAATATTTCATTTTTATTTTTTTTGCATTTAGACCAGAAGTGATTTTTTTTTTTTTTTGCATGTGCAAGGCAACCATTTGTTCATTTTATGTCCTACATGGTTAATCAATGGCACTTACGCAAAAACTTTTGCAGGCCATCACTTTTATAGAGCTCTTGGCTTAAAAATTAAAAAGGAATTTTCATCTGTGTGGTATATCTTTAATTTGATTAGTTATAAATAGCACAAATCTCCCCAAATTCGCCTCAATTAGAATTTGTTGTATTTTGTGGAAAAGTAGATATACAGTCAAACCTGCTTTAGTGACCACCTGTCTACAAAGACCACCTGCCTACAAAGACCACATTTTTTGTTTCCCTTGAAAATGGTTTCTCATTGAAACATGTACTAAAGGAACCTGTCTACAAAGACCACCTGTCTACAAAGGCCACTTTTTTTGTTTCCCTTGGGCGGTCGCTATAGACAGGTTTGATTGTAGTAGCCATTTTACAATTATCTGTATGAAAAGAAGAACAATAAGAGACTGATGAGAGAGAGCTTGAGAAGACAAAGAAATGAGAGAGAGAGAGAGAGGGGGGGGGGGTAAGAGAATTGAAAGAAATTTACATTGAAAAACAAAAAAAGAATGAACATATAAAAGGCCTAGAATAGGAGAGGGAATAGGAGAGGGAATGGAGAGAAAGTGGGAGAGGTGTGTCCATGTATTTAAAGGTAAAGAACAGTTTTGGGAACGCCCCTCTCAAAAAATATGGAAGCTCTCATTACCAATCCCGTGAAAGAATATGTTTTGACTAATACGTGATGATACAAATTTTGCCAGGAAACCGCCTGCTAATTGATATATTTGGTAAATTATTATATCTATTGGGACCAAATAGATATCCCGCACGTGGTCGCGTAGTCCCATATATACATCTTTCTGTGTACAGTGCTTATAACTTTACCAAGACTGGGCCAAAATTTCTTATCATTTTGACGATTCCAGAACCTTGCAGTACACACCAATACTTATATGCTAGATGATCAACCTTTTCTGATCGATTCCACGTTTCTTTCATAATGCAATCGCATGACCTGAAGTGGTCTTTATCTTTAAATAATAGTCAACAAAAATGTCAAATGCATTAGGCAGTCGTTCCAATTTATGGAAATCTAATGAAATTTTTGGAACAATATCAAGGAAAGTAGCCAACTCTGTTCTTTATCAGATTTGTCTACCTTCACCACTGACTAGTTTCTTTATTTTCCAGGCTAAAATTCCCCATCCTAATTCATTTAATTACAATTAATTATAAAACTGCATTTACTTTCTCAGCTCATAGAGTAGTCATTTAAATGCATGGGCAAATAACTAGGCGTTGTGGCGTGCGCCTGTAATCCAGCTAACAGTGGAAGTTACAAACTGATTCAGCCGAGGACGCAGGTTCGAAACTGAATCGCGTCTTTCGGATGGTGACATTAAAGGTCGGTCCCCAGACGTAAATAATCATATCTGATTGATACACACACACACACACACTCAGTCCATGGAATGAAAGGGGTCAAAAGTATATATGCTGATCTGTTATCAATTATTAGCCAGCTCATATTTCTTTTATCTGGCCCTTCCAGAATTCTTATTGTTTTTTCATTCTTGCTCTTCCTTTCCTCTCTGTAGTAACCATCTTTCACTCCCTTTCTTTCTCTCTCTCTCTCTCTTGCTCACTCTCCCCTCCCCCTCTCTCTTTCTCGCTCATATGTCTCTCTTAGCGTGACCTTGCATCAAAGTTGGTTGGCAATGTGGACAAGTAATTGGATAGCCAATTAGCCATCACAAATTACTTTAATTTTTTTTACAGTAACAACCTGATGCATTCATTTTTACAGCTCACATTCATAACAAACTGTTTCATTTTCAAACTTCCAATATATACACTCCACACAAAAAGAAACCATGAGCACATCTAATTTTGTGGCTGTATTCTGTAATTCCATAGTCCTTCAAACATATCTCATACAGAAATTTCACGGAGTGAAAAGGCAATTATGTTGAGCTTCTCATAAATGGGTTGATGACCAATTTTGCAAGGTCTGAAATCAGTTCCATGTCAATGGGATTGGATCATTCAGTGCTGTTATATCACAGGAGTAAGAACTATTCATCTGCATGGCGCATGAGTGTGTTGAGGATGAACGATAGCTGCCTGGCTTGGATGGTGGTTGGGTTGGGGTCTAGTTGCGGAGCATACGATCCTTCCATTTCTTGAGTGGTCCATGATCAGGATGGTACTGGACACTTACTCCATCAACGACCAGCTTGCCCTCACTGCGCATCTTCTCGTACTCGTCCCTCTCCCACTTGGTGAAGCCCCACTTGTTGGAATCAAAGATCTGATGGGAAGGTAACACAATATCCAATCAAAATCATGATGTGCTAGTTTTTGTTTATTTGTTAAAACAAAAGAGGGAGACCCAGCCAAGGAGATCCAAACAGTGGAATGTAATACAAGTTACGTTATTCTTGGGCAAGAAGATTATATGTAATGCCAACAACAAAACACAACAACAAAACTGACAGTAATATATCAATCGAGAAAAGATGGTGAAATATAGGGCTTACCTAACAGTGTGTTATTCCAAGATAAATGCATTCTAAAGTTAGATTCACCTTATAAATTGCATGTGTTATTTAATATCATTAAATTTTGGATATGAATATCTTACAGCATGAATAGCATTTTTTAATCAATGAAATGTATTTTACTGATTTCAACACAAAGGAGACTTAGCACTACACTGCTCCATGAGCTTCAGGGTTTTCTCTTGATGAAATGTACAAGTAGGTACTGACCTTCTGACGTCCAGGGAACTTGAACTTTGCCCTCCTGAGAGCTTCATGTGCAGAAGCCTTGTTGGCCTCCTTGGTTCTGACAGACATGATGGTCTGACCGATCTTGACACGGGCTACGGTACCCTGGGGCTTGCCAAACGCTCCACGCATTCCAGTCTGAAGCCTGATAGAGAAACACAGTTAAACAATGACGTGAATTCACATTACATGGAATTCAGCTACATGGACATGACAAGATAATCAACAACACTGGCTACCAAGTCAATCACATTGCTTTCAACATACAAATTCTATAATAATGGTGTATGATTTGGAAAATACCTTGCTGCTTTTGCAACAACCAGGGATAACTAGATGTTATTTTTTTTTTTTGTGAGTAAACAAATCATTTCTTTCCATACTTGCCTCAGCAGACATACATTAAAAATATACCAAATGGCAGTTCTGCATTATCTACCAACGGGTACATGAATGAAACTTAATTATCACAAATCTTACTGACAAATAATCATAAGTGCTGAAAAATATATAATTTTTTTTTCACAACTAATTATATCTCACAATGGATAAGGAGACACAAGCTAGGCAATCATGATGTCTCAGAAAATTATCAGAGTAAATGGTTTTACATGCTATACAACTGAAACCTTTAATTCATGGACAGTTTTTTTTACAACTGACTTTCTAATGTGGACACTCACCTATCTGCTCCAGCACACGACAACATTTTGTTGATGCGGATGACGTGGAATGGATGGAGACGTATCCTGATGTGGAAGGCATCCTTGCCACAGTTCTTCACCATGTACTTGTTGGCACAGATACGCCCGGCCTCCAAGGCTTCGGAGGACAGCTGCTCCCATTCATCAGACACAAGATGGATGCATACAGGGAACTCATCAACCAGAGCCCTCTTGCGACCCAAGTCAAAGATACGGATCTTGGCGTCTGGAGAAAAGAGGACAAAAGAAATTATGCGCTCCCATTTATTTAACAAGCATATCAACAGGATCCTCAGAAATACTCTTCATTTTGATTCAAATATCAAATGTTATTCGTTTCTCTAATCATTTCATCTCGAGGCAAAATGTGCAAATAATTCAATTGATCTAACAACAACAAAAAGTTATTTTCAGTTATTTTTCATAGTAATGTTGGAATGCAATTAGAATCAAAATGTTTCAAAACATTATCAGTCAATCTTATTTCTCCAATTGTTTTTCAAGGAAACTGTTTTATCTATTATAATTCCTCAAATTAAGAGAGAATTTCAAGAGAATGCTGCTATAGTATTACAAAAAAGAAGCATTTCTGTCACTGGATTGCTAAATTTAACTGGCTATACATGTACAGCTGAAATACATATTGGAAGAATATGACCCACATTCTACTAAAACTGACACTGGGTCTAAGATTACGTTTGACAAAGGAAAACGTAAGATTTTAGACTGAATTTGTATTAATAAACCCCATTTCAAAGAAAAGCTTACACACAGCCTCGGGTTTACATTTTAATACAATATGGGCTAATGTGTTTATGGGGAAGTATACTTTCAAACCAGCATTTTGAGTTGTATAAATTATGTTCAATACTGAAATTAGATAAGAACCGACGGTAAGCTCACCTGGGACACCACGGCAGAACCGGGATTTGGGATAGGGCTTGTTCTTGCAGTAGCGGTAGCTGTATAGTAAGAAACCATTCAATAAAGTTAGTATGTATGCCCTATGAAAAGTGCTTATAAATTGGGGCTTCATTTGTTAGGAATGAACTGAACCCTGGTATGGCATTCCATTCATTTCTTATCAAAAGATATGTATGGAAAGGAGGGGAGGCGGGGGCAGGGGCGGGGGCAGGGGGCAGGGAGCCGTGAGGGAGGGGAGGCTTCATATGCATCTAATATTTACCTCACACTATGCATAGCACAAAATTCTACAAATCTCCTTGGTCAACAGAAGTAGCAAATAGATTTTCCATAAATTTAAGAGAACATACACCTGCTAAAACTTAAAAGCCAACCTGTGCTGGCATTCAACAATTTGTTGTAGTGGACATAGATTGGCTTGGTCCTTGGACAAAGATGTTTTTGTGAAATATCATTTAATAGCGAACAGGGAGAGGAAAAGCAACAAGGTGTTTACGGTATATCAATATAATCTTATAATAACATTTAGTACGTTGATCAGTTCACTTGCACAGATAGTGATTATGCAAGAGAATCGACTTGCGCAATAAAATTTACCATCCCACTTAACATCTCAGTGCTACATTCCCCCACGCACATTAGGTTTTGTTTACCTGCCTCTTCACACAGGGATATGGCCCGAGTGCAAATTCGGCACTAGTTCAGAACTGTGACCATACTTTATAATATTCACTTTCTCACGTTTCACGCCAAACCGCTGCACAATATAATACAAGTGCGTACCGACAGTGTGGTGCAGGCTCGCGCGTGTGCGTGAAGTTAGCGACTGTAATCTCAGATCCTCATTAAATTCATTGAGTTATTCACATTATGAACTGATGATGATCATTACGGTCGCTAACTTCACGCAGGCGCGTGCGCTGCATGCCAGAAGGCCCTTAAGGCTAGGCACCACCCATTGGCATTAATGATTATTGACAGTGTGCACGACTTTGAGAAAAGTGAATGAGCAAACCATGCCCAGGCCTAGGCCCATGTAGGCTAAATAACAATGCCAATGGTATTGCCATTGCCTTTGCACAGTCAAGTACAGGCGCGCGATCGAGAGTAGTTTTCTCTTTCACGATAAAGCAATTCTCGAATTTGTGAAATTACAGCACTTCCTCATTCACCAAAATGTTATTGAACTTATAAAAACGGGGTAGGCCTACCGCATATCTGTGATTATAGCGTAGATTCTACATGGATTATATTTTTAATAACATGGATTGATTTAGGCCTACTGATCAACAAAATATGACGGAGACCAAATAAGTACACGTACCATCTTGCCGGCCGACGTCCCATTTTCGGTTTCTGTAAGAGAGAGGAACAGAAATAATTGCTAAATGTATATGTTAACGTATATCTTAAGTGTTTATTACTGTATTCTAATTGATAAAATTCATAATCATAATGGGATTGCGTGGATTTTCTTAGATTTTCAGGGAATAGTTTTGGGTTGCCGTACCTTGTATGAGACAGGCTCACGAAAAGGCCAATTTGAGGATTGTCACGATACTCACTGAAAAAAGAGGTATTACAAATACTGTAAAATTTTGAGATAATCTAAAATGAGTTTAAGTCAAATTTTTATTTAAAATATTTATTAAATTACATTTTCAAGTAGAAATTTGTAAAAAATAATTAATATTTCCTTAACTATTCATTGCCGTTAAACTGATTGGCAACTGTGTAGAAAAAATAAGCTGCTAAATAAAGACATTATGAGAGTATGGTACTGTAAGAGTACAAATTTAAAACCGTATTATAAAATTTTTCATGTTCGGTGCTCTCAAACTGTTCTAGTGTGTATAGGACTGGTAGGAGTATTATTTAAAAAAAAACATATTTATCGGAGGAGAGTGTTCAATTGGGAAAATAAATTTTTAACAACATTAGTAATGCAGTCATACATAATTTTGAAGTCACAGCATGCAAATCGATCGCTCCGCCGAGGAGAGTGTAGGGACGGGGAAATAATATGTCAGTCTATTTTGTGTTTTAATTGTTTTAAATAATTTTGCGCAAAACTATAGTGTTCTCAATGGCATTAAGATTTATACTTATATTTTTCTTTTCCTTCTTGTTGTACACCAACAACGCATACCGAGCCGTGCTTTGGGGGCTTTTGTTTTCTTTTCTTTTTTTTCTTGCAGGCCCTATATATATATATATATATATATATATATATATATATATATAGCTGACCTTGTTATGACTTTTGTGCAGCTACTCTAGCAAAACATATCAAATTTTTAAAAATGTGCATGAACATGCAGTGTAGGCCTAAACTATATACACTCCACAGATAAAAGAAAGAAAGCAAAACAATAAAAAATAATAATGATTCCGTAGCGGATTTTGGCTCATTCAAGGTGCACACTGCCACTGGGCTTGTCTCTGCTTGAAAAAAGAAATACTGTTCAAATATTATTTATACCTAGCTGGCTTGTTTGCGGAAATTAACCAGGAACTACATTTTTGATCAAACAGTTGATCTTGGATGCTATAAGTGATGTGAAAAACTTAAATGGCCATCCAGTGTGACAACGGGATATGAATCACTGGACCGTTTTATTGCAACAAAGTTGCCATACATGGGGTACGAAATGGGGAGGGGAGGGAGCCGTGCAGCCCCCTGGGACCTTTAAAGTTCCGTTCATATATATATTTGGGCATTAATTTACGGTCAGATAAGCATTTAGATACCTTATTTGTGACACTGGCAGGTCACTAATTAACGTGGGGTTCAGGGGGCTGAGCCCCATGAAGCTCAGGGGTTTTAAGCATTAATTACGGTCAGATGAGCATTCAGGGGCCCGTCTAAGGGCCCCTGGTGGGGGCCAGGGGCGGAGTCCCCGGAAGCCAGGGGTTTTAGGCATTTAATTCGGTCAGATGAGCATATTTTGATACCTTATTTGTGACACTGGCAGGTCACTAATCGGCGGGGGGTCCAGGGGGCTGAGCCCCATGAAGCTCAGGGGTTTTAGGCATTTAATTACGGTCAGATGACAATCCAGGGGACCGCCTTAGAGCCCTTGGTGGGGTCCAGGGGGCGGAGCCCGAGGAAGCTCAGGGGTTTTAGGGATTTAATTACGGTCAAATGAGCATATTTTGATACCTTATTTGTGACATCACTGGCTGGCAGGTCACTAATTGGCGGGGGGTCCATGGGGCTGAGCCCCATGAAGCTCAGGGGTTTTAGGCATTTAATTATGGTCAGATGAGCATTCAGGGGCCCGTCTAAAGGCCCCTGGTGGGGTCCAGGGGCGGAGTCGCCGGAAGCCAGGGGTTTTAGTCATTTAATTACGGTCACATGAGCATCCAGGGGGCCGCCTTAGGGCCCTTTGATGGGGTCCAGGGGGCAGAGCCCCCGTAAGCTCAGGGGTTTTAGGTATTTAATTATGGTCAGATGAGCATCCAGGGGCCCGCCTTAGGGCCCTTGGTGGGGTCCAGGGGGCGGAGCCCCCGTAAGCTCAGGGGTTTTAGGCATTTAATTAATTACGGTCGGATGAGCATATTTTGATACCTCATTAAATTTTTTTGTGACACTGGCAGGTCACTCATTCTTTCTGTCTTTTTCTCTTACCCCCTACCCCCCCCCCACTTCCGGCGCCCCTGTCGCGATATATAATTAGTTTTAAAAAAAACATACCTGTATCACTATCACTCCACTCAACTTCAAGCCACCATATAATTGACTTTTTTGGGGTGGCTAGGTTCAACATTGCAAGTGCAATCTGCAATCTCTGTGTATAGATCTAGTGTAGATCTATGCGTGAACAGCTGGCGCAGATGGAAAAGTGACGAAAAATCTTTTGTTTAGTTGTCTGTATCAACATTCTGGGCTGTTTTTATTTAATTTCGTGATCGAGAGCAGCAGCATGGACTTTGAATTAGAAGAAGATAGGATGTAAGTGCTATGAAGTATGAATTATGACTTGTAGTAGTACTTTGTAATTATTTGTATTTGTAATTGTGTTATTTATATTTTGTTGCGTAAACTTAAAAACCAGGCATTGGCATTGCCTGGCCCTTGGCACTGCATACTGCACTGTAAACGTTGTCCATGAAATGATGAATGATGAATGAATGTGAGTTGAGTCTGAGCACACATAGCTCAGTTTAGCTTAGACCGAAAGCTTCAGTCTCTGATATCGACAGTTGTTCGCTGAGATTGCATCTGGCTCCTCTGACCGCCTCTAGACTATAGTCAGACTCATAGTGACGGTGTCTGGTCAGGTCGCCCCCTAGACAGAAATAACCGTCTGGTATGGGTCATTCTTTAATAAAACTGACATTTGTTGACATTCCCCATACACAGACGGTACCCCATACGGCTCGCACCGGGGGGAGAGATTGAGCCGATTTTGGCCTGCTTTAAGGTCAAAAACTTTCTCCCACGATTTTCTTTATTTAGATCTAATTTTCTGATTTATAAATCAGATACAAAAATACTATCTCTATTTTTCTCCTATGTACAGTTATCAATTTTTTAATGACTTATTTCTAAATGCAAAATTTACGGACTTACGTATATGAATTATCCAATTTTTATCTCAGAACCAAGGAAACAATACGTTCATGCATTCGAACTGGTAATCTATGACATGACCCGCCCGATATATTTCCGGGTCAACCGACCAAAACAAGCCCAATGGCCAATCAGAGCACGTGTTTGATATTGAGCTTATGAATATTCAAACATCACCAGCTCAAGCCGGGCTGACTCATACGTAGACAGAAATAACCGTCTGATATGGGTCATTCTTTAATAAAACTGACATTTGTTGACATTCCCCATACACAGACGGTACCCCATACGGCTCGCACCACGGGGAGAGATTGAGCCGATTTTGGCCTGCTTTTAGGTCAAAAACTTTCTCCCACGATTTTCTTTATTTAGTGTGTGTGTGATTGGGTTTTTACAGACGTGTATCAATCAGATATGATTATTTACGTCTGGGGACCGACCTTTAACGTCACCATCCGAAAGACGTGACTCAGTTTCGAACCTGCGTCCTCGGCTGAATCAGTTTGTAACTTCCACTTTTAGCTGGATTACAGGCGCACGCCACAACGCCTATTTAGATCTAATTTTCTGATTTATAAATCAGATACAAAAATACTATGTCTATTTTTCTCCTATGTACAGTTATCAATTTTTAATGACTTATTTCTAAATGCGAAATTTACAGACTTACGTATATGAGTTATCCAATTTTTATCTCAGAACCAAGGAAACGGTACGTTCATGCATTCGAACTGGTAATCTATGACATGACCCGCCCGATATATTTCGGGTCAACCGACCAAAACAAGCCCAATGGCCAATCAGAGCACGTGTTTGATATTGGGCTTATGAATATTCAAACATCACCGGCTCAAGCCGGGCTGACTCATACGTAGCTATTGGACGTTCGAAAAGAAAAAATGAATATTCATCAACTTAAACCAAGATGGCTGACAACAAATCTTGTTGACTACAAGACTTTCTCGGATTAATCATTAATATAGGATCTAAATGAGCAAGCTATCGTAAGTCAAAGTAGATATTTCTGGTTATTCTTATGGCTATTTAGATTCAGTGTAATATTGCAGCCAAAGTGGATATATGAAGACGTAAAGAGTGAAAAACTCGTTGCATATCTCATTCATCGCGGTCCGGCCGAACCGAACCATTCGTTCCCCACACTACCCCATTGACGTACTTCAGTCTATGTATAGAGGCGGTCAGAGGAGCCAGATGCAATCTCAGCGGAACAACCGTCGATATCAGAGACTGAAGCTTTCGGTCTAACTCATACGTAGCTATTGGATGTTCGAAAAGAAAAAATGAATATTCATCAACTTAAACCAAGATGGCTGACAACAAATCTTGTTGACTACAAGACTTTCTCCAAATGGAGCCCTGATGAAGCTAGAATGGTATATTTAGTCACAGGGCATTGGCCATTCATTATATATATGTAGCTTTGTGAGGTGACAGCAATAATCACTTTACCACTGGTAAAAAGAAACACCAAAACATTGTGAATAAGTTTGAATAAATTTACTTACATGTACCATTGCTGGATGAATCAATTCATGGGCATTTAAAAATATTTGTAGCAGAGTTACCAGTGTACATGTATATTCTCTAACTACTCTGCTTAACTCTGCTACAAAGTTTGGATTTTCATGATGACATTGAGTATCAACTATCAATAAATGCTCCTCTTTATCCACCAAAACTTTTCCTCAACAATCCTTTTAACTTCTGTTTCTAAAAATATGTGTTTAAAGAGAAGGTTGAGTTCTGGGAACAGCTAGGTGAAAAATTAGTTGTGAGCGTTATCATTGTTATTATGCAAGTGTGGAAGAACATATCAGATAAAACATGTTCCCTGAAAAGCATGGCTCTTCAAATGCCTTAATATGGCATGTAACAGCATAAAAATCGGGACGGATTTTTATGCCACGTGTTTGTGTAGTCCCATATATATCTTTCTGTGTACAGTGCTTGTAACTTTACCAAGACTGGGCCAAATTTCTTATCATTGTGATGATTCCAGAACCTTGCAGTACACACAAATACTTATATGCTAGATGATCAACCTCTTTGATCATTTCCACACCGTTTCTTTCACAATGCAATCGCATGACCAGAACTCAACCTTCTCTTTAAGCATATACATGTACATGTATATGACCTTTGATCAAATAACCTTCATAACCTGGTACATGTAAGAGTGGATATTTATTTACCATTCAGTATTTGGTAAATCATACATGCACATGTACCAACTTGTGTTCACCTGTGACTTTTCCTGAGAAATTAGGCTGTATAAAAAATAAAGAGCAATGTATGTACAACCCGAATTCAACATGTACCGGTACATTGTATTTGTATGTATATTTGAATCACAAAGCTTTCCGGTATATTATGCTGAACCCCCACATGTGAATTGATGAAACATGTTTTTATTATTATTATTTCTTTTAAAACAAAATTCTTCTTACCAACAAATGTGTGAAAATCAGTCTTCTAGATACCTTACTCCTGAGTAAAAAAATGGCTAAATGGTTCTGTTTTGATTGTCTTTTTATATGCATATGGTTGTGTTCACAGTATGGTGGTGCAATACCATGTATCTCTTTTTAAAAATGCAAGTCATTGAGATGTTGTTCTTAATCACTTACTTGATGACATGGCATATTCTGAGTTCAATGTTCATACTTGCAAAGCAACATTTACTTGGAAATTAATTGATGGAGGATGAGATCATACATGTAAGACCTTTATTCATCTGTGACATTTATTTTCAGAACATATTGTATCACACAATCACAAGTACAAAGAATTAGATCTACAGGTGTCAACACAGCACAGACTATGGTCACTCTCAAAGAGATGAAAATGCTTTGAAGACTGCTGCCCTCTTGTGGTGGAAACATGTACAATGCTTGGTTAGTGTCAACAGATATATATTCTTGTCTGGTTCCAAAACTAAAATGCTCCTTAGAATGAGAAGAACATATTCACATTTTACAAAGATTCACATAAATATTGTACAATACTGTTTGTAGAATAAAGATGAATTATAATTACCTACAATGTATATTTTTCTGATTCTTAAGGGAAATCCACAATTTATAATTAAAGGCATAGCTGAGAAAGAAAATGAAAGAAACAGTTCTTTTACACTGTAGAAACATTTTTGTGATCTCTTTCTTTACAGTTCTTTGCAACAAATACATGTGCAGGTTTGAAGGTTTAATATTTGGAACGATCAAATACACATTGACAAAGCTTTACTGTGCAGCAACATTTTCTAATATGTTATGTAATTAAAAAATAAAAACAGTCAGGTTTATCAGAACAAAGTATTTTTTTTATACCTGCATGTACTATGTAAACCAGGGCCCTGTTTCAAAACTTGATGTCAATAAAAAATGCTAAATTTCTATGGCAAATTTGCTCTCAGCCAATCAAATGCCATGACTTCTGTATCTTGTAACGGTTATTGTAACTTGTTATTGATAATAAGTTTTATGAAACGGGGCCCAGATATATTATTAATGGACATGTTGTCAAGCATGTCCCTCGATTCCCTCCATGAGAAAGATTTACAAATTATTTCTTACTTTAGGCACCGAGTGGAGGTATATCTTGATTCTTTGTACAAGACATTGAGAGAGCTCTGTTCACAAAGGATATTAGAGTTGACAATTTGTGTTTGATCAATCAAAATTATGCAGATTAATTTCTCTCTTATTCTGTCAACTTTTTTCTCAAACTTCACTTACCGGTATTTATTTTTTCTAATATTCCTACATTTATGAAAAACATTTAAAAATATATATATCAGGGTAGCTTTTTATTCAAATCACCAGCATATCAGAATGACCCTTGCTTTTAAAAGCATGCATTGCAATCAATGTAAAAGGACAAGAGAAATGAAAAAATGGTTCACTGGAGCTGGCTGACTGTACACATCTACAGTATGAATCCCAAGTGCAATGGCACCCCAGTTAGCAGTATAGCTGCAGACCCACCTACTTGTACTTGTATATTGTGAAGAGAACACCATGCACAACGATTGTTCCCTTTTACACCAGTCTGTATTTATTCTATTTATTTCTATATGCTATTGATCTCCATAAACCAGACTGAGGTAAAGCCATCAAAACAAAATTCCTTTACAGATGACTGTCTCACACATGCTTTGGTATCATACCAAACAGTTCTTGTTCAATAGACAAGTACAGATGTAGATGTGCCGCTGTATTTGTAGGATTACATTATAAATTACCAGTAATCCTAGATCGCTGTTACATTGGTTAAAGCGTTGAGGTAATATGACAATGCAAAACACTATTTCTATACAAACACTAATCAATACCAAATTCTATTGCATTGTATCTCCCTCATTTGCATGTCAAAGGAGAACTGTTTTGTTCTAGCTCTATTGCTTTACATGCACATGTAGGCTGGATGATGTAGATGATTGTAGGTCTTGGGTTATGCATGTTGGAGATTAGTTCATACACTTCAATTTCTGTTTACACGAATATGATTTGCAAATACATGTACACACATGTAAGGGTGAAGTGACACTCAACTTTAAGATTCTTTAAAGTACATGTAGTTTGGCTCGGTACATTTTGTTTCTTTTCTGCTTTTTAAGCTTCATTGATCAAAGTTTTAGTCTGAAACTCTTGTCGAACCGGGGGACCTTGGAGCCATGATGAAAGGATCAGCCATGGTCTGGCAGTCAGATCTCTTTTATTGTATGAAAACTGTCTATTGATTTTACATACCAGCACAATAACACTTCTTGTGGAGTATTTTTTTGTAAGAAGAGAGGCCTGCTAGTTGAGGGTATTACATGTACATGCTTGATGGATACTTGTTGTAAGCTAGTATGCCTTATCTGTATTTTAAATTCAACTGTACAATTGTGCTTGCAGAAATACATTGGAAGCTTATAAACTGAGTTATTAAAACAAGTTTCAATGAATGTCGATGTGGAACCGTGGAATTGTGGAACAGAACCCAGGGAGTCGAAAAGTGGGAAATTGGATACCAAGATAGTTTTCAAGACAGCGCATTTGTCATGATTTGACTTGCATTGTTGAAACTTCGGGATTCATACTGGATTGTGCACCTATCATTTCATGTACAATGGATTACGGTAGTGACTTATGATTTTATTATGGAGGCAATGATACTATATGGCTGTTCACAAACTTTGGAAAATCTTCAGATAAACATGTCTTCCAGTAGCTAGGATAACGAGTACAAACATACGTATTGTACATGTACACCTGTAGAGTCACTTCAGGAAATATTTCTTCACTTGATGTACTTTTTTTTTCAATAACTTTGCACCAATGGAGAGAGCATATGACTGCAACTTTCAGTACTCATTGATGAAGAACTGAAAATAGTATAAAAGAATAATTTAAAAAAAACACTATTTTCTGTTGTCATTAAGAAGTGATTACATTAAGACAGCATGCCTGTGGAAGTGATCAAAACCATTGATGGTTTTATGGCCTGTGAAGATAAGCTGTAAGTTTCGTTATCATATTTACATTGTTGGTGGGCACTGAGGTGATGATGATTCTTGTTTTAGCATTTTTAAGAGTTATGAATGAATTTACTCAGGTCAACTAATATCCCCATGCTAATCAGATCGTTGAAAATAGTTTAAAGATTTTTGTAAAAGATTTTCTTTCAGAAACTGGTGTCTGAAGTATACATGTTAGGCTCTGCTACATTTGTACTTTACATGTAGCATGCATCGCTGTGCGAATATCTAATTTTATAGATGAATGCTTCTTTTATTTTCACTTTGAGGTATTTTGTTTGTTTGTACATACATGTAATTGAATGATTGATTGCTACCAGATGGTCCTGGTAGTAATGTTCATTTATTATACAATGTAGTACATAATAACATGTTGTATAATCTATGGCTATCCCTCTTTGTTGTTTGCTCTTTGCTTTTCACAAACTCAACAGACTAAATTTTGTCAGATTTAGCCCACACCTGGGCTCTGGCATATAGTCTTTTGCAGGTGTTAATGCTTTTGAGATCTCTTCTTGTGTCATGTCAGCTGGTTAAAAAAAGACAATGTTACTTTCCTGTTTGTTTCATATTCACAAAGGGGATATTCTAAGATTTCTGATTTTATGTTAGGACTGAGCAGGTGTAATGCCAATGTGCAGATCACATCATACATGGATAAATGGCATGAAGCGAGAATCTGTGGTTTAATTCCCTGTTTACCTAGCAATGGAACTATGGAAGACTTACAGTGAGTTAGATCTTATCTTTAGTAGAACTGGTTAAATAGTAACCGCTATCTGGATTGGTGTCTATGGGAGAAAGGTTGCATTTTCTAGGGGAGACTGGACCTGAATTTCAAACGTACATGTACATGATGTCTTCCACTGTGCCAAGGTAACTTTAGAAGTTTAAATGTCTGCTGTTATTTTGAGATTTCCCCCTTAATATAATACATGAGAGAGAGAGGGGGAGGGGTGGAGAGAGACAGAGAGAGAGAGAGGGGGTGGAGAGAGAGAGAGAGAGAGAGAGACAGACAGACAGACAGAGAGAGAGAGAGAGAGTATCAGAGTCAGAATTAACTATTCGTTATAGAAATACTTGATAAGTATTGAATAATTCTAGCAACCAATCAAAACGCTTTGTTTCTTCCTGCCTGCTATTTGTTTGGTTTCAGCTATTAACCTTAAGTTTTATCTAGATGTCTGGTTTATCATGATTAGTCTGATAAATGCTCTTGAGACAAAAATTATTACATGCTCTGGTTTTCTTCAATGACATCACTCAAAGTGGAGATAACTTTGAAAATACCAAATTGTCACCAGTGTTAAAATTATATTAGACTGACTGTCGATTTGAGACATGTTTATATTTTAAATTATGGTGGTTAGTAATGAATGCTAAAGCCGTTTTTTTTTCTACATGTATGTACAGGATACATGTACATGCGCTGGTGCTAGATCATGCAGTAGGAAATACAAATATATTGGAGGAAGGAGACCATGAGTTAACTTGACACATACATGTACTGTACATGTACAGTGTATACTGTTATTTAACTGATTTCTGTATATTCCTCTTCAAAATATTTCATTATTTGAGTAACTGTGTATGACTGATTGAATAATTGAGTAGTACAATTGTTTGCTTCAGGCTAGCCAGGTACTGATGACCTTTTTTGATATTTGCATTCCTTTGATTGTTATAGCAATGTATTCATTCTGTTTGATTTATACATGTATCTCCATACCCGTATTGTGCTGCAGTATATTACCTTATGCCCTTGTACTTTGGAATCTCTTTGACAAATATACATACATAAATGTGAATAACAATCACACACATTATGCAGGTTTATCTGAAATGGATATATGCATACATGTACATGTACATCTAGTAAGGGAACAGTATTAAAGGGATCTGGTAACTTTGTCTCAGATTCTGAAACAAAATCCTGGATTTAGCTCATGCTGCAATGATAATTATAAACCTTTAGGTCAGTCAGAAACCCCATGACTTTTACAAGCCGATCGCCTGTCTGATCAAGATATTTATGAATGGAAATCAAAACTAAATTTTGCGTTTCCTAACAGTACTCATAACACCACAGTCTATTGGGGAAAATGAATATGGTAAAACCGGTCACTCAAAGATTTTTATTGTTTTGAGGCACTTGATATTTTGAAGCGCGATTTTTTTTTTAGGGCTTCAATATTACACCATATCGCAGACACTGATAACACGTAGGGCCGTGCATCTCAGATTTAACATTGTTAAACGATGCCTTTAAAGAGACCATTGGTTCAATTTAATTACATATCTATGCTTAAATTACAGAGAATTGATATGTCAATTTTAATTGTTAAAGCCCCTCTAAAGTGTTGGGAGCCCCCAAAATTTAATGGCTAAATTTCACTCAAATTGTATCATAATGTGAAAGAGGATGTCATTTAAGAAACATTTCTGCAAGGATTTAGAAAACAAATGTGTTTGAAGTCGAATATTGATGAAAGAATACAAGATTTAGGTTTTCTGCGTACAACAGAAAACCCAACTTATGTATTCTTTTATCAATATTTGTCTTCAAATACATTTTTGGGGGAAAATCTTTGCAGAAGTGTGTCTTAAATGACATCCTCTTTCACATTATGATACAATTTAAGTGAAATTTTGCCATCAAATTTGTTGGCGGATTTGGGGCTCCCAACACTTTAAAGGAGCTTTAAAGTGATGATTTTTGTTTTCTTCATTTGAGTCATTGTCCAATCTCAGGATACGAAATATATATGTCCTGTACATCATCATTTTAGCCTTTTTTTAAGAGTCAAGCAAGACTCTAGATCATTAGTGTCTTATTTTCTTTCTACACAGCTAGTATTTAATTCCCAAGAAATATAGGCCAGATACACTGTACATGTATGAACAAATTACTTTGGATTCTATAACAAGTTTTATTTTTGATTGTTATTTGAACATATTTGTTTTCAATCCAATCTCCAAAGCATTACATGTAGTTTATAACATATTTGTTTGAATAATATTTTTTTTAATAGTTAAAAAGGACTTCATAATACACTCCACACCTGTGTCAGCCAGTGTAAAATTAAAAAATTAAAAAAAATTTCTTTCCTTGTAGTTATAAATATTTTATCATACATTGACTTTTCAGGGGTATGGAGGCCGTACCAGGGACTGCCAAGCTGCTGAAGGACAGTCAGAACCTTGTTGGTATCAGTATCGGTGGAGGGGCGCCACTTTGCCCCTGTCTATACATCGTACAGGTGTTTGACAACACCCCTGCTGCCAAGAGTAAACTCCTTAATGCTGGAGATGAGATTGTAGGGGTTAATAAGAAGTCTGTCAAGGGAAGGACTAAAGTGGAAGTGGCGAGGATGATTCAGGCTCTCAAGGTATTTATCTGGGACATTGATCTGATATTTGGTTCACGTCATGGTTAAATTCATTAAAGATATTGGCTCATATTCTACTGAAATTTAAACCGTTGCTAGGTTAAAGCTTTTGTTCATAATCAGGTTTAACAAAAGAAGTTTCTCAAGGTCTAAGTTTTCCTTTCTTAAACATGATCTTCGACCCATGGTCAGGTTTAACTGAAATAGTAGATATGGCAAATGGGATAGGGTTGGGATTGGGATGCAGATTAGGTTCAGGGTAAGGGGTAGGTATAGTTTGGTCTGGGTTGATGATACAAATTTGGTTAGTGTTTGGATATTGATCACAGAGGAATTTTCATAAGAGCACGTGTCATACAAACTTTTGAACAACCTCCCCTTGTGGACCTTTGCCTGTTATCCAGGAAAAATACATGTAGGTTTTTTTCCCCCTTTTTTTGGACCTCAGTTGCATTATATATGGAGTATTTGGATCAGAAATGTGATCCACAATACATTATCTAACCACTTTCCTTTTAGTCAAACCCTGGCCATATGGTAAAACCCTGGCCATATGGTAAAACATGGAACCTTTAAAGTTGATTGATGTACAATTCAAGTTCAACCAATGTAATTTGATCTTCCTGTTCATCCCAGGGTTAGATGGTACACATACAGTATACACTTAGCAAATATGCATGTATAAATATTTATTTGGGAGTGGGAAGGGATGATAAGTACACAGACATTTTTGCGAATTGGTTCTTTGATGATTTTATGTAACAGCAGGTTTGGTGCCTCGACAGAACCCTTAAGGTTCTTTAGCTACTAACCCTTTTAATTCCATTTTTATGGATTTTGCATTGCATTCTTTTTCTTTTCTTCTCCTTTTTTCTGTGATATTTTGTAATTTTCTCATAAATTTGTAAAAAAAAATTGGTTGTATTTCCATTTTATCTTTTGAATTGTATTTTTAATGGAATTATGAAATAAATGAATTGAATTGAACTGAATTGATTTACACAGTTTACTTAAAATGCATGTTTGTGAAATTCTTAGCTTATAAAGTATACTCCACCAGGTATGTACATGAAGTTGCCAGGTCGATATCAGCATGTCCTAAACCCCTCCTAGCCTTGGGCCCACAAATCCCACCCAAGAATAAATTATGACCAGAAACAGATTCTTTTTAGGTCAAGTTTAGTATCATGGAAGATATGTTATGCCCACTTTAATAACTAAACAAAGTACAACAAAGTCACTCTTTCACTTAGGAAAGTTGATTTATTAGATGTACTTTGGTGGCACAGGAAGCATTTTCACTTCTAAGTTTGATCTCCCTTTGCATTGATAGAGTGAGGTGATAATCAGCTATAACAGCCTTAAAGCAGACACGAAGGAAGGCAAAGGATTGGACATTGCTCTCAAGAAGGCCAAACATCGTATGGTTGAGAATATGAGCTCCTCCACGGCGGATGCTCTAGGTCTCAGTAGAGCCATTCTCTGTAATGGTAAGTTATCTGTGGACATCTTGTCAGGATGTGTTGTATAAATGGTGCTTCATTATAAGCCAAAGCAAGCGCCAGCTTGGCAAATTTGACTCATCTGTGCTTTAAAGAGAAATTATTCTTTTAAAATTCCTTGGCTTCATAAGCTGCAGATTAACCCAAGTATGGAGCATGCACATTATAGGAGACATGAATTGCACGTTATATGTTTATAAACACAACAAGCAGTGTAGTGAATGCAAGGATAAAGAAATGAGTGTTAGTGCATCTTCATCATGATTTAGCCCGCTATTTGGCCAAACATCTGGCTTTTTTGAGGAATCACACTGAAGGCTATTATGACTTGGGATAATAGCTCAGACAGGTCTATTTTATTGAGCTTGAGACCCATGTTTTTCAATGAATTTATAGTATAATCAGTTTTATTGAAGCTAATTGATGAGGTGCTTTATCATGAATAAATCTATTCTGTTTAATTTTGTTCTCCTAGATGTTTTGATCAAGAGACTAGATGAGCTGAATAAGACATCACGCCTTTACAAGGGACTCATGGACCACACCAAGAAACTACTCAAGATCTTCTATGAAATGTCGAGTACTCATAGAGGTGAGGATATAAGCGTCCATTAGATTGCTGGACACATGCAGTAACAAAAAATGGCAAGAATGATAAAGTTAACTTTTAAAAGTGGGCCATGAAAAAATTAGAAAATTGAAGATAAAAAATGCCGTAGCAGATGTTTGGGTCAAATAAAAGTATGTTTAGTGACGTACAGTATTGTTAGTGTACCTTGAAATTAAACATTCATTTTGTATATATGAAAGTTTTACCATTTTGGATGATAATAGAATAGAATATGGGTATCATAGAATATTTTGAAAAACTGTTAATAAATAGTAATAATGAGTAATAATTGCTTTAAAGATTTCAATAAAAAGATGCAGGGCCTAAAATAGTGGCTCATCAATTTCTGATGTATTTCTTCTGAACAGCGTTTGGTGATATCTTTTGCTTGATTGGTGCAAGAGAGATTCAACCCAAGGCTAGTGATGCCTTCACTAAGTTTGGAGATGCTCATCGGAACATGGAGAAGTTTGGAATCAGATTGCTCCGCACTGTCAAACCAGTAAGGCTACCATGTTTCTCTCTAATGTCAGATAATCTTAGATCAATCCATTTCAGCTCCTAAATTAACCCACTAAAATAGAATCATGGCAATTTTTGTTTTAAACATGAACCATAGAAATCTTTCAGTTTGCAATGTGAACAATTAAAATATTAAAGGAGTTGATTTTTTTCTAAAAAATTGGCTGAGGGAGACCCAAAATTAAAAAAAAAAAAATGATAGGCTCCTCTGTGGGGCTTCCCCAAAGAAAAGATCCAGATTGATAGCAGTGATAACAAACATTGATTTATTGTTGACATCTTCCAGGATTTTAATTTCAATTCAGTTCCGTTGAGTTCTGCTCATTGTGAAGTTGGTATTACAGATCTTGTTGCCGTTTCTTGTTTCTTTATAAATTTTATAATTTGTTGATTTTATCTGTAATAAAAGAATGTCCAATCTTATTCTAAAACTCCCAACAATTTCCAAGTCACGTATGTCAGTGGTCATAAGGGTTTTACTTCAGCCTCCCCTGAACAGGCTCCATCAGGTGCTAAATATGAGCTAGTTGAGACTGGAAGCGGACTGATTAAAACAGAAGTAAAATTTATATATTAAATAACTAATTTTGTTGACCTGAACTTAATCTTTTTAGATCTTATCATTTGATTTAATCCTCCACAGATGCTATCGGACCTGGGTACCTTCTTGACAAAAGCCATTCCAGACACCAAGCTCACCATCAAGAAATACGCCGATACCAAGTTTGAATACCTGGTGAGTTTTGTGGCTCTTGTGCCTGGGAGGGAAAAGCAAACTCAATCAATGCGATTGTCTGGTCTTTCCTTGTGATAAGGAGATTCCTCTACTTTTTATGAAGAGTGCAGTGGATACCTTAATGTGCTTAGTGTGGTAGTGTGAGGGTTCCCTCCATGTGGGACTTCCATTAGACATCCTATCCAACTAATCCAAGGGACAGAATGATGTTCATCATTTTGTAGCCTGTGTCATATTAATACTACTGTATGATTTGCTCAAGTTCGACTTTCTTTTCACTACAAAAAGTGTTTGTCTTTCTTCTCAAGATGCACATGTAGGCAATCTTCCAATAGTGCTTGGTATAGTTTGAAAATCTTCATGTTAAGAATTCATTGATTTCATTTTTTTTTCTACCGAATTGCAGGTGCTCTGATTAATGTGATCTCTTGGTGAATCTGTACTATTTTTCTGCCAGCTTGAACTCATACTGCTTGAATCTGATATTGAATACGACCCTTACCTTGATGTGATACTGAGTTCAATGTGTTTTTGCTGCATGTAATATGCAGTTGTACATGTACTTTATAGAAGTAATATAGATGATTACATTCATACTATTTCTGTTCTAATTTTCAGTCATACTGCTTGAAAGTGAAGGAGATGGATGATGAGGAATATGCGTATGCTACCTTAGGAGAACCTCTCTACAGAGTGGAGACCGGCAACTATGAGTATAGGTAAGGATTGATTCCAAGCTTTGTACCAAGAGAAAAAACAAGCATCAGAGTGCTCAAGTATAGAGTAGAGAAATATCTCATTTGGATCAGTGAAAAAAAATTAAGTTGTCTTGAACTATTTTTTATATTAGGTAATATATGTTTGTATGCTTCCTTTATTAAGTTCAATGTAAGTAGCAAAAGTTTGTAGGGATGTATTGGTTTAGTTCAGTGAATATAAGGTAAGATCTGGAGGTAGAACATAACAGTGGCCAAACATAGGAGATATATATTTGCTTGCTTCTAAGAAACTCAGTTAATAGGTTTGGAGAGAGATCTTGATATGCTTCAGTTAAATTAAGCTGAGGTTTTTAGGAATGTTCTTGTTTAGTTCATTGAAAGTCTCTTTATGTTCAGGGGATATCGTAAACCTTCTGATATGATTGATGTTGTTACAACTACAAGGCATATTCTTTACACCACTGCCTGAGTTTTTTTAGGCTTGGTATTCAACAGGTTAATTCTGTTTTATTGAAAGTAAGTTTAAGGCAATATTTTTTAACTTTTTTAAAAGTAAACATAAAATGTCAATTTCTTGAATAGAATTGCACCAGATGATATAAAGTTTTATGTTAAAGACAAGCATTGTGAAACATATCTCTTATATGTATCTCTTTTAAATACAGATTGATCTTACGATGTCGTCAAGAAGCAAGGGCTAGGTTTGCCAAGTTAAGATCAGATGTAATGGTCAAAATGGAACTACTGGATCAAAAGCATGGTGATTGTCTTTATTATTGTTACTTTGTTCAGGTGTTCTATCTACAGGTGTCTCTCTCAACTCAGATGTAATAAACAACCAACAAGAGGGAAGAAAATTATTGCTTGCTTTGATTGAGATTAATGCAGTAGCTTAGCTAATGCCATAATGATATATTTCAATGTTGAGAATGTCACTTTCTGATAATGTACATGCATGAACTATTTGTATACTGAGAACTGTGA
Organism: Mesocentrotus franciscanus; assembly: GCA_037976565.1. NCBI lineage: Eukaryota > Metazoa > Echinodermata > Echinoidea > Camarodonta > Strongylocentrotidae > Mesocentrotus > Mesocentrotus franciscanus. The sequence goes on from CP137673.1 coordinate 31,674,268, forward strand.
ATGATATGAGAATTTGTTGATTGCAGCTAACGCTCACTATTTCTGTTGTTGTTGTTGTTACAGTTCAAGACATAGTATTCCAGCTGCATCGTCTTGTGTCTGCCATGACCCAGTACCTCCAGGATTGTCATCAGCAGATGAAGAACACAGATCTGTTCCCCATCGAGGTAGATCTCCTCAGAACAACCATCAATTATGACAGATCTGATCAGTTCAATGATGGTTTTGATGATGAGGAAGAGGAGGAGGAGGAGGAAGAGGAGGGGGAGGAGAATAACAGAAGTGGAGGTGGAGGTAGCCTAATGGAGGGGAATCTTATTGATACTTCATAGGATGGAATGGTTATCAGGATTCATCAAAATTTCCTTTTTTGAAAAGATTTAATGCCTATCATTGTCTTTGATCAGTCCTTTTTCTTTGTCAAATATTATTTGTAAATATGAAAGAAAATAGTAAAGCCTTAGGGGCATTGTGTATCCAATTGATGCCATTTTGTCAATCAGTTGACCATCCATTGTTTACATTTTTGTCAGTGTTCATGTTTGTACCTTTATTGTTTCTGATTGGAAGAAAGGTTTAGGTGTTCCAAAGTGAATCAAGGATTTTTTATTGTGGAACTGGTTAGTCAATTAGGAGAGATGTCATCAAAATATTGTTTGTTTGGAGCCATAAGGGCATTAAGTCATATGCATTTGACACAGAAATAATGCCCTTCTGGCTCCAAACAGATCATACAACAATTATCAATGTTGACACTTGACAGAATCAAGATGGATACAACTCTACAAATTACAATAGTGCCAAGAATTTATAGATAGCACCTCTCATTAATACCCAGAGCTTCGCAAGATGAGTTGTAAGCATGTACATGTTTGTCATTTTGTTTTATATCTTATATCTTGACTTGCAGTTATTGCCATAGGGAGCTTAGGTTACCAGGCTCTGAGTAAAGGCAATATCAAGTTCTTGCAAAGTTGCAATGGAAGTATGATTTGAGAAAAATTGGCTTACCGGGTAAGTTATTTCGGCTTAATGGCTTATCCATGCATTAGATGTTATGATTTAACCATATCTCTTTTTTTAGTCAAGTGAGCTTCATAAGTCCCAAACACATTTCATATTGACAAGAATTATTCAAAAAGAAGAAAATTATAGGTATGAAGTGAAAGGGGAAATTTATCAGTACTTATTATGTAGCTTTGTTTTGCAATTTATCATTTCTAAATGTTGCAAATGTGCTGTATTTTTTAATGATATGATGATTTTTATGTTTTGTGCAATACTTCTAATAAACTTGAATTCACTTTTTTTTGTTTTTTGGATTGACAGTAGGATAAATATTTATTATTTATTATTTAGCGTTTTATAATAATTTGATAGTAACTGAGTATAAATTGTGCATGTAGGTGATTAAATATCAAAAACAACAAAGTCAAGTTCCAACAAATGTATTCATCCGGAAGTTATTTGCCAAATTAAATTATAATAATTCAAATATGTCATTCTGTATAGGAGGTACTCATACCAATAACTGCAATTGATATGTATATTGGAATGTCACATTTGATCATGTTTTCTATTGATGAATGACAAAATTACATAGGGAGACATCACCTTTGATGTATTGAATGCAGGATAAGTCAAATATGTATCAATTTTCCATTATCAGTGGGTTTTAGAAATTGTTAAAATATACTGTTAATAAAAAATAACGATAATAGTAGTAACATTTATAAAGCTCTTCATACTAATGTCTCTAGGCGCTGCACTATTATTACCCCAGCATTAGCCGTTCTTGTAAGTAGTACATTGACATACATGTATATTGACAGTTACTAGGATTAACCCTTTTGTTTATGTTTCATCGATTTTGGGGTCATTATTTCTTTCCTTTTGGGGGGCCACATTATGACTTTAATCCAATTTTTGAGTGTAATTTATTTGTATTTTGTTTGTTTTGTATAAATGGAATGAGAGTAAAAAATTTCTTTTTAAAAACCATACTTTTCCATAATTACATTCCATTATATGCTACATGTATAAGCATTTTTGTTGTTTCTCATTACTATATAATAACATGCTCTTTTACTCTGCATTGCCAATCATGGGTACTATAGTCCAATTCCATAATGGTAAGTTCTAATTATTCGACTAAAAAAAAGATCAATTAGTGTTGGTCGTAGGAGCAGTATTCTTAACTATCTGTATTAAAGAGAAAAAGTACTAAATTTGTGATTTGTACTATGAACTGGCTCTGTTTGTTTTCATGATCCGATGTTGAAAGGCTAACCATGCATCATTGCTATTCAAGGTTTCTACTTCTTTTGTTCAACTTCAGTTTTAGAAGTGTATTATTCAGTGTATAATTCAGCGTAACAAAAAATAGCATACAGGACAACATTTTGGCACTAGTTATATACTGACGATCTTGTGTGTCCAGTACAGATTTCTAACAATTTCTGAAATCTATTTTTCGTTCCTTCTTGCAGTAGACCTCGTTAGGTAGAAACACAAGGCTTTTAAAAAATTCCAGTTGTGACAGATTCTACCTATACATAACTACATAAGTACTTATTAAGTACATATACGTTTCATTTACTGGAGTCACTTCTGAAATACGAAATGAATGTAATGATGTCAACTGACTAAAAGTTTCAGTGCCATGGACTTCATTGCTCATTGAAAAGAAGTCTAGTTTACAAAAGGAACATAAACACCTGTATCAACAATGATGTCATTAATGTACCTTTCATGGTTTCTTCTCTGAGTTCGGAGGTTGGTTGCAACAGTTCTCCACACATCTCTGTTCTCTCTACCATTCTAGTACACTCTTTCAGTGTCCTTTCTTTATTCTGTTTCACAATTTGTAATTGACCATGAATGAATTAATGTGGTCATGTCATCTTTTTGTGATAAGCAGGTATTCAGCCATGAAAACATGTTCACTTTAAGTCGTAAATATTTGTTTTGATATATTGGTATAGTCAGTTTGGATTGAGATTATTACACCGTACAAAATGAATACATTTCCATATTCTTTATAATTTACCTTTAAGGAAATGACCAATATTCAGGCTGAAAGGTGCTTGAATGTACTAACATGTTTTGTTCATTTGCAAACAAAGGACTGTGATGCTATTTCCACAGTTGCGTTTCTCATTATATATATACTTGTAATGTACATAGTAGGAGAAGAATAAAACTATTTATTTCAGGTGTACTAAACTAAGCTTAATTGCCTTTGTGCTCTGTATGTATTTACTTGTCTCCAATTGCTCAATTTATCTCTATGAATATTATTACATGATGCCTCCACTTATGAAGAATATACACATTTTGGGTTGTTCTTCCTTGTTCATGATGTCTCGTCCATAGCCTTCAACAGTTTGGTTTAATGTTTACAACCACCCATCGTCAAAGTCAAAGAAAAGTCAATATTATGTTCCTTTTTGTTCTGCCCCCAAAAATCTCATTCTCAGAACTTGTCATTTCATCATTCACCCCATCACATGTATATCATTTAACATTTGAATTCATAGTGGAAATTAAATTGTATAAAATTGTGTACAAACCTTGAGGGATGAAGAATGGATGCTTGACTGTCTGGATATGTGGATGTGGAGAATATTTGGTAGGGTTTTGTAGGAGATCACCAACACAGAAGTACTGAAAAGTGTGAAGGGTGAAAGGAAAACACCAAGCAAAGGGCAGAATGGGACACCTTTCTTGGGGAATAACATACTTAGAGAGGTACTTGAAGGGAACATTAATAGCACACAGGGATGAGATAAACCAACAAAGCGAGGGATGGTTTCTGACCGGATAGGTGACAAAACATGGCAATGAAGAAGAAGGCTGGGGACATGCACAGAAGGATTGAGAAAGCACTAACAAGATGGCTTGCCCTTGGGCAGAACGCAGAGAGAGAAACAGAGACAGAGAGAGAGACAGAGAAATCGACTTGTGACAATTTTCATTTAGTTCATTTCAAATACTTGGAGTGTTAAGAGAGAGGTGCATTTGGTCTTTTTTGTCTCTCTTATTTGAAATGCATTTGCAAAACCTGTCGCCAGCCCCCCTCCCAACCCCTCCCGCTCCACGCCTTATACTACAAGAGTCTCGAGAGGCCTTATGTGGTTCCTGCTGGAAAGTAATACCTTGGGGGAAAAATTTGCGGAAAGATAAATCTTTCGGGGCTCTACGACCTCTCCCTCCCCAGGGCCTAGAGAAATTAATGTCGCCCCCTCCGCACCACCGTTTAGAAAATCCTGGACATGCCCCTGCTCTAACCCCCTTATTTTTCCATCTTGTCAACCTCTTGAAGAGTATGCCTTGGGTAATCGAACTCGATAATGCACTTTCCTATTCCTTATATCACCTGCTCTATATGGCGTGGACCACCTGAAGATTGTGAATAAAACATGAGGCTAAAAATGGACGATACAAGACTGAAATCTTGAGCGATCTAGAATGTATGTGTGTTTGGAGAGAAGGAGAGAAGGAAATAACAAGAAGAAGAAAAAGAAGAAGAAGAAAAAAAAGAAGAAGAAGAAAAAGAAGAAGAAGAAAAAGAAGAAAAAGAGTGCCACGATTTCAGTAGCTTATATCAGTTATTGTAACTTGTCATTGATATCAGGTTTTATGAAACAGGGCCTAGATCGAACAAAAAAATTACAAAGAGTAAGTTTTGAATAAGAGTCGGTTTGGCGGTGTTACTGAGGTATAATAAACCAGGGACTTGTAAATGGTTGACAATTGTAGACAATTTATAGGTCCCTGTATTAATAATAAAATGGTAATTTAGCCAGGTAGCGCCCTTTTTCAGGACTTCATTAATTTTTTATACCAGATCACCAAAGGTTCTGAATAAATCCAAACTCAAATTTTGAGTTGAGCAGAATGGATTTTCCTGGCATTGTCATTTACTGTAAGTGGAGACTCTTTAATTTCCATAATTCTACGCAGAATAAAAGGTCAATGTGCATAAATAGGCATAATCGGCACATAAACTAACATGTTTCTATTTCCTCACGATCTCCTCATATTTTATGGGCTTATTTTTCTTGAGGCATTTACTTTGTAGTTTTTCGGTATTGGTTCGTGAAAGTATAATTTTGAAGCTACTGCACTCTTCAAATTCGCACACATTTTGAGATTCAATATGGGCATTTTTTGTTTACATTTTTTTTTTTTGGGGGGGGTGTGACTTAAGTCAAATGAATGTGTCAATTGTCCCCTGATGCCCCCGTAACGGTCCCTCTGTATTTACTAGGCCATGCCTTGCTTCTTAAGTCGGTATTCCCTAGGGGTCTGATACTGATGATGTGACTGGTAATTGCAGACATGATGATGGATGCACTATACGGCTCATCTACGTGGGTGCGTAAGGCTGGCCGTCAGGACTAAAATACATACTCGTATAAGATTGCCATGCAGGAAAGCTTCAGGTTGGGGTTCAATAGTGATTATTATCAAAGGGGTGTAAACATGCATCATTAATTCACAATGTTAATAAAAAATAAACCGATGTTGACTCTCCTTTAATTGATGCAGATGATGATGAGTTTAGGATACAAAATAGCGATACAAATTGCGATAACATGGCCAGATGGGAGAGAGCGGCGGAGAGAGATAGAGAGAGGATGTGGGTGAGACGGGTGGAAAGAGAGAGAGAGAGAGAGAGAGAGGGGCGTTGAGAGCGGAGAGAAGATGGAGAGAGATAATTATGAAGAGAGAGAGAGAGAGAGAGAGAGAAGATCGAGAGTGATATGAATAATGAGAGAGAGGGAGAAAGAGAGAGAAAGAGAAATAGAGAGAAGATGGCGTGAGATATGAAGAGAGAGAGAGAGAGAGAGAGAGAGTAGGGAGAGATGAAGAGAGATAGAAAGGGAGAGAAGTTTTGAGGGCGTACTCGATATCTTTTCTATATTTCCCTTTATATTTATTCCTGGTATTAACCTCTGAACGATAACAATTTGAGAGCATATAATATCCACATCGTTTAAAAGATTTAACATAATGTCGGCCAAAATAGTTACGTTAATGATGCAAGATTAAAAACCTTTAAAGTGGTTCACATGTATTTCATGCGTGGACCCGCCAAAATCATGAATTTTTCATAGAATGTTTGATGAAAAGAAAAAAAGCTGTGTGTCATAATGATATTTAATCAAGCTTATTATTGCATATAATTTACACAGCTTATCAACATTTTCCAAGATTAGCAGAAATGATAAATGATTACTGTGTCAAATTAAATATGAGATGGCAGAATAATATTCAAATATCAATTTTGAATGCGTCTTAAGAAATGAGAATTATAAAGATTAAGACTGGATTACTGGATCTGAACCGACTCGGCCCGGAGGTTCTATTCTGGAATAAATTTTTCGAGGTGGTTGTGCTCATAGCCGTGGGGGAGGGCGCTTCACGGTCAGGGGATCTGATGGGCTTCTAGTGCAAAAAAAGGGCCAGCATTTTCTTCTCATTTATTTTAAGGGGTGAACAAGGGCCAGGGAACGCAACATTCAAGGGAACATAGCAACTAAACGAACACATTTTGCGTACTACCGACGAAATATTGACAAAGTACAGTATTTCCTAAGAAAATGTGCATTGTATTAATATCACCAGTCCTATATTTTGTGATTAGTTAGGCCCTATTGAAATTGGTATTTCACACAATCAATCATGTACCTGTGTAATGGTCATACATATGGAATCACAAGACTATTAATGCAGTGCTTTAAATCTAGTTGTATACTGTGTGAGGAAGCGGGCGACCGAGCAAAAATACTTCCCAATTTTGGAATATTGAAACTATGCATTCTAGAGCATCCTGCAGCCAAATTATCGTTGTATAAAACATGATTATGTACTTTAAAAAGTGATAGATGGCGGCGGGGCGGGTTGATGCAGCCCCCGTCTCCCGGTTCCGCGGCCCATGGATTATAGTTCAAATGAAAGTGATGGTGTTTACAGGAAGTGCACACATTTAATCATTATGATGATTATGGCGATGATGCTGATAGTGGTGGTGATAATGATGGTGATGATGGAGATGTTGATGATAATGATGATCATGGTGACGGTGATGATGATGATGAGGAGGAGGAGGAGGAAGATTAAAAGCATTAACATCGCCGCCACATTTTTGTTGAAAAGATTTGCAATGCAATCTTCTTTTGTTTGGGGGGGGGGCCGGGCATTTACTCAACATCCTCTTCTAAAGTTCTAATCCGTGCTTATTTCGCCTTTTTAAAAGAGCAACATTACATGATAGAGACAGCTCATGTCGCCGTTGAATGTACCATTGGAAACATGATCCATGCATGATAGTAATTAGTTGTCCACAATATCGCGATGAGATAGAAACAAACCTTGAGGGACAGAGAGACACGCCCCTCCTTCTCCCCCATACACGCAGATCTTCGAAGAAGATTGAACACATCCATGTTTCCAATTAAATATTCGCTCTGGAAATACATGTATCGCCCTTTCCACTTGTCAAAGTGCATCTTAGTATGATGGCAACCAGCTATCCCGACTGATGACAGGAAATAATCCGAGGGAATTCTAATTTATGGCGAAGAGAGCGCCATGATCGCACTGATATTGCTGAAATCAATCAGAATTTGTGAGAGTGAATATCTCAAACAGGAATCAATAAACAATCTTCATGTCTAGCGGTTGTGTCGCCATCCATGGTTCTCTCTGATTTGAAACACGAATATGCCATTAAATTGCTCATCTCGGTTAGTATATATATCCAATGCACATCTGCAAATGGCAACAGCGGTGGATGTTTTCTTCAGCGATGAGACTCATTGTAAATAATAATAAATATAACAAATCATTAGTTCCCTGAAAAAAGGTTGTTTGAGTTCAATTCTTGGCCTATCACGAACAGTTTACTATTTTCGACACTTTTTTCTTCTAGTAAATCGAGTGTAAGCTTACTCATGATGATAGTTGTTCGTTATGATTAATCATTAAGGGTTATGAGATAATTGGATTTAAATGGTTTTGAAGAGTATATCATGCCCTTTTCATACTTTTTTAAAACCAAAACTAGGCCAATATAGGGAACATTTTATTTCTATTACATTGCAATATTTTTATGATACTTTCAATCCACCTACAAAATGGATTTTCACAAACACAAATTCATTCCAGTGCAAATTTAGAGAAGCCAGAAATATTGACAAGAACTTGTTTATCTAAAGAAAATACAACGATTTTCTGTATTTATATATGCTTCTATTAAAAATGGGGATTCCATCAAGGACGAGTAATGTTGATAAATAGATATTAAACAAAGAAAGCGTATCACACACCACTTTGTAATGAAATATGTAAATGATGAGGTTGAAACACATATATAGACATTCTCCAGCTAGAATTACTTACCTCTGTCCTAGAAAATATGAGGTTTACCGTTTGCGTCATACACCTATTTTTCCTAAATTTCCAATTCCCCTTTTAAATCTTAGTTTATAAGGTCTGTTTATCCTTAAAAGACATCTCTTTAGCTATTGAGGCACATCCAGGTCTTGTCCTAGGGGTTGGTAAGCACGCCGCAGAGTCGAAGATTCAGATAATTATTATTCAATACGAAAAGCTCTGGATTAGGATCTTGATTCGATTCATCTCTCCTTTTCTTAAAAAATACAATTATTTCAGATTTGCCAATGCTACATGCTTTTTTCTTTCTCTTTTTTGTTGTTGCTCACAATGATATATTATTTTAGTGTGCACATGTTTGTGTCTCAGTATATTACAGTATATGTCGTCTTACCAAAGACGCTTCTTGTATTCCCTTTCACTTTAAAGCTTAAAAAATTGACATTAAAATTATGCGAACAGAAGATAGCGATACAAATCTGTTTTACTTTGTTTGCCGAGAGCAATATGATGATTTTGGGGCGTAAAATATGCATTTGACTTTACTGACTTCCCTTTTCTAGGGGCTGGATGGAAATTAATTGGGATATTGCCCTATGTGCCTCTTGAATGATGGCAGTATGATAGTGATACTGAGTGATGGGGAGGTGACGCAAATTACTCCTTGTTAAAGCAATGAATAGGAAGAAATGCCCTGGAAATATTACCTGTGATAAATCGATAATTCGTTGACATCTCTGTTGCCATGGCAATAATGAAAAATTTGGTATCCATTGCCTCTCATCATGACATCAGGAAGCCAGGGGCACGTCTGTTGTATAGGTAAGTTGTGTGTTGTTTTAAGTGGTGTTTCAGCTTCTCCAGATAAAGACAGGAAACATGGACGAACAGATGGGAAATCATTTTGGAGCTATTTTGGAGTATAAAGTTTCTGAGATTGATCTTTTCCCATTATTAGACTCTAAACAGTCTCAATGCTTGCAACATCTTTGTTCTATATAATGGTGGACATGACACATTAAACTAGTTCACCATTCCTGATCTCTCGCATCTGCAATTTAAGCTGCCAATGATTAGCGGGTCTGAGCACCGAAAGGTTGGACCTCAGTCAAAAATACTCATAAATTGTGCTATAAATATTTAAAAATGTTATATGTAATAAAAGTTACAATTATCCGAAATCATCTGTAAAATGAGTATGCTCCCTTGTAAGTCTGCGAGCTTGCTACTGAGACCGATTTTTTTTTGGCGAAAGTTGGAAGGCACTATTTGACATAACGTATAAATTATATTGTTGAAAGATCCATTTCAGAGTCCTAACTAAAGAATACCATCATATTTTTTAAATGAAATCGAAAGGTGTATAATTTGATAATGGTTATATATCTTGTCTTAAGTCAGTGTACATTAATCTTAAGTCCTTATCACATTGTCTCTTTTTAGGTATATCATGTTAAGTTCGTACATACGATTTCCGAATCACGTTTCTTTTGAATGTATATCACTTTGACATTTTCAAATTCCTACGGTTGTTTCACAACGAGGACATCACTGTATTTCATATAGGCAGTTGGAAGGAAATGGTTGAAATGTGTAAACTGCAAAAGAAGGTGACAAGCACAGTAAGTGTATTTCTTCAGCACAGCCTTTTGCAGATGTGCCATCAAAATAAGCACTTTCCCAGTAATGATTAAAGGACAAGAAGATATCTTTTATAACCTCATGTCATCTAGTTGCCTTCGGGAAGAAGAAAGACAGTTAAAGGGATAGTTGAGTTTTGCTAAAGAGGGCGCTACACCAATGATTTTTTTTTGGGTGAGATAATGAAAAACTGAGTGTCGAATTTGAAAGAAATTTAAGTGACAAAATCATCTTTGTTTGCTTTAAATCGGTTTAGAGACGGCTGAAATATCCATAAATGTAACCATTTCTAATATTTGTGGGGCCCCACAAATATTCGATAATTTTGAACCAGCCGTTGAAAGACAACAAATGTTTACACTTTTCAAACAGATGTTTTAAATAGTTTTTGATGATCTCTCTATTTAATCATTATTTAAAAAAAACATAACATGCACAATTTTATTTTTTATAATGGTTGAAACCAACGACTTTTTAGAGAATGCCCTCATGTGTTTTAACGGCAATTGTTAATTGTTAACAGACTTATTACTGAGTCGTTTGTAATTTTTGTTTACCTATCGAGCATGGTGCAGTTACAACAATTTGTTTGTAATGTAATGGTGCAGGTTTTGGTTACTAAAATTCAGTTTGACCAAAACTGTACTCTCTATTCCGAAACTCAACTATTCCTTTAACCCTAATAAGGCCGGGGCCATCATGGCCCCTCCGATTTTTCTGATTGTTCGGGAACGCAAATGGATGACGCCCCGCCGCTTCATGACTTTATTCTTTCGAGTCTTGCGCATCTTTTAAAACAATTTTTTTGAAAATCGGACCTACCGTTACAAAGTCACGTGACCTTTTGTCTTTACATGTCGGCCGAAAATCGCTAATTTTCGTGATTTGTGTACAAAACATATGGAAATATCATTTTTCCTAAAAGAGATAAAACATTGGTTATTTGGTCTTGTTTAAAGTTTAGGTGTTTGTTTTGGGGTCAAAATAGTTAAATTATAGTTAGAAATGAAATAAAACAACAAAAACAATAAAATACATAAGTTAAAAAAACAATGAAATACATAAGAAATTATCAAAACAAGAGATAACATAAGGAATAACCTAGCTTTCCAAATTTTTTTCGTATTATTATTCCAAATGGTCTAACAAATATATGTAGTGGAAAAGAAAGCTTAAATATGAAGAATATATGATTTATGGGTAAAAATATGAATTTTTGACCTTATTTGCATAATTTACCATAAATATGCAAATGAGTAATTTTTTCAAAAATTGAAATTGCTATATTATTCTATACACTTCACTTGACATGCATGCAAATTTTCGCGGCGATCGGCCGTTTAACGGCCGCGATCTTAGGGGCCATAATGGCCCCCGGCCGTATTAAGAACTCAAATAGCCCGGCCTTATTAGGGTTAAAGAGAAGGTTGGGTTCTGGGAAGAGGTGACAAATAATTTGTGAGCGTTATCATTGTTATTATGCAAGTGTGGAAGAACATCAGATAAAAAATGTTCCCTGAAAAGTATGGCTCACCAACTTCCTTAATATTCTAAATATGGCATGTAACAGCATGACAATCGGGACGATTTTTATGCCACATGTTCGTGTAGTCCCATATACATATTTCTGTGTACAGTGCTTGTAACTTTACCAAGACTGGGCCAAATTTTTTAAATCATTTTGATGATTCCAGAACCTTGAAGTACACACCAATACTTGTATGCTAGATGATCAACTTTTTCTGATCGATCCACACCGTTTCTTTCACAATGCAATTGCATGACCAGAACTCAACTTTATCTTTAAGTGCTCGCCCCTTAAAACGACCTTTCGAAATATTCGTCTACGTTAGATGGTAAAATAGCGGGCGAAAGTGAAGCCGAACATTGCGACCAATGAATAGGCATTGTAATGGCATCCTGTCCACCGCCCTTTCTACTTAAATCTATTATCATGCTTATCCCATCTCCGAGAAGATTAAGCTTTTAGGAGGACACGAATAAAATATTCGTTTTGTGCACTTCATCCCTGCTCTTAGTTCTCAAAGTAGATTAGGATTTACAACGCGGGTCAGCTGCGAGGCTCAACCGGGATTTACTGACTGTAATTTCACTTGAAAACGAACCATGACAAACAGAGTCAAGAGCACTGTCATGACTGTGGATAGCATTGAGTGCCCATGGTGTATCGTAAATTAGACCACTTTGTAGGGAGGAAATGAGAGCAAGTGGATGAAGAGAAAGAGAGAGAGAGGGGAGAGAGAGAAAGAAAGTGAGAAAGAGAGAGAGCGAGAAAGAAAAAGAGAGCGAGCAAGAGAGAGAGAGGGAGAGAGAGAGAGAGAGAGAGGGAGGAGAGAGAGAGAGAGAGAGAGAGAGAAAGGGAGAGCGAGGGTGGGGTGGGTTTGCTTGATTCAGCTGTACATCATGGTAAAGGGAGGGATCAGCTTAGGGCTAGTAAATGTAGGGTGCATTTGTGATGTACCTATTGGTAGTAACCGAGCAGAAAGAGAGAGAGAAAGAGAGAGAGTGTTGGGGTGGGGGAGAGGGAGAGGGAGGGGGAGAGGGGAAAGAGAGTAAGAGAGAAGACTAGAAGAAGGAAAGAAATTCAATGAAACGCATAAATTCATGTCCTACATTAGAGCAAGGCATAAGCTGCCACCTGTTGCAGAAAAGCCAGAAATTATACATGTATATCTATATCTACCACGAATATGAGCATGATGACTTTGCTCTTGCTAAAAAGTGGGAGATGAGCCATGGTTTGTTGTAAGAAAAACATAGAAAATGTATCGTTAATGAGTTTTTATTATCAAAACCTAAATTTATCAAATCTCGAATTAATCTCCCTGTACCAAAATGGATCGAGCGGCTTAAGAGGGGATTGTAAGGCTATATAAATTGCTATCACTTTAGCTTCAGTCTTCTCGCATCCTTTCTCTCCAGGGCTGCAGTATTTCCCTGGATGCAACATTTAAATTGGTCGGATCATGAGTGCTCCTATCAATTTCCCTAGCAAAGTGGCGCCAGCATTCATTGTCTGTATGGCTCGTGTATATATACACCAGTCACAATATATCGCACGTGGCTTGCTTTGTGATGGTTATTAGCTGGTTGCATTGGATTTTTATACTCCTGGCACTGGGTTATTACGTTATCAAAACATGATATCGTAGGCTAAAAATGTCTTGCCACTGTTATTCATCAGTCCCACCGCCAAACCGACTCAGATGCGACTCATAACTGATATTTGGCCATTAAATTTTGTCGAAATACGAATTCTTGTTCAGTGTGTTGCCGATCTAGCGTCAGTTTCATCGATGTGACTGAAAAAAATGTGTCATGGTCAATTCTGTGATGCTCTGAACATAAGCCTAAACCCGTTTTGTAATTATGTCTTGGCCGTGAATTGCCATGCTCACCATTTTTTTTTTTTTTTTTACCCATTGCAAAAAGACAATAATAATAAGGAAAAATCATTAAACTAAGGAAGTCCGATGTAGACACTTGACTTGAGTCACAAAGAACAAATTACTTTCATTTAAAAAAAGAATACTCTTAATCATTGATTTTTTTTATTCGATTTCAGAAGATTTTGTTTTTATATTTCTTCAAAAAGTGCACAATTTCTTAATTCCCTATCCATCATTCAAGTATAAAATAAGAGAATAGGCCATTTTCGTAATGTAACCAAAATAATGTATGCATATTCCGCTGTGAAGCGCCTCGTTATGAATTATTTCATTCAACTTTTACGATTAAATGTATCTCAGTAGTCAGAATTCAAATTGCATACATTAGTTGTTGCTAGGTAGCCAGGACAAACAATATGGCTTGCCCTACCTAACAACATGTAATATATGCAATTTACATTCTGACTATTGAAATAAAATTATTTGTAACAGATGAATGATATAATTGGTATCGAGGCGCTGAAAGTATTAATTTGGTTACGTTACAAAAATGGCCTGTTAACACGTATAGTGTATATTTCACGCTTGAAAATGCAGTCTACATTAAGTTAAACTATTTTTCTTAGTTATTTGTGCAAAGCAATTGAAATTAACATGTGTAAATATTTAAGTTTTGGCCGATTTTCAGAATAAATTTTACGTATTATAGAATCGAAAATGAAGACTATTTAATATCCCCAGCTCAAGGCCCCTATATTTACACCCGGGTTTCTCCGTCACCCAACGAACGAGATCGATGAGATACATAGTCTCTTAGACAGCGTGTGATATGGCGTGAGTGCTGCCCATGAGAAGCAGTCTCCTTGTCGCCCTCACTCACAGTTACACACCCACCTACCCACACGCACACACACCTACACGCACGCACATTCTCACACACACATATACACACACACGCACGCATGCACGCGCGCACTCAGCGCCACACACGCACACGCGCACAAACTCACACACACGCACACTCACGCACACTCACGCACACACGCATACGCATACCCATGACCGTGTGAGTGTGTGAGATATGAAGAGAATAGAGGTTGTAGAAGCGGTGAGGTGAACAGACTTAGATTGGATGCTAAATCTAATCAATAATCATGATGACATGTCGAGCCCTATTTCAGTCACTCTCTGTTGCATTTCAAAGTTCAAAGCATATCAAAATCGCCGGTGACTGCATGTGGTTCTTTTGTAAAGAGGCACATTATTCTTATCAATCTTTAAAGGGAAGTCTGGCCATAGTGACACGAAGCTGTGAAGTAAAGCAGAAAATTCGGAAAAGGAAATTTTGAGTAAATGTTTTTAAAAAAAAACAGACAAAAGAACGCTATAAGCAAATTTGAGATCACTAATAAAGCGTATTGAAATTGGAGAATTGGTAATCTTTTTTTAATATAATGTAATGGTTCAAAAAGCTCTTATTTTCTTCAACACGCAGAATGACCAAATGAAATATAGTTTTTTTCTAATATGTGTTGCTGAGCAGGATATTTTTGTTGTTTTTAGAGGACAACATTCTATCCTTGGTATAGCAACTACAGCGAAATAATAATTCAAGGGAGGAATTAAAAAGAAAAAAAATAGTGAAGGTTATAATCAAGTGAATCAAGAGTTGTTACTTACATTCGAATGACCGATTCTCCTATTTGGGATCGACACATTATTACTAATTTCATCCCCAATCATAAAACATTGAAGTACCTTTCAAAATATATTATCCCACTGAAACCACTAATACAGAATTGATGAGAAGCTGCATTTATTTTGTGTTATCCCCATAAATCAAAACTAAGATCGAGGCCTTTGCGGGTCGGGGTGCTGGGAATAAGCATATTCAGGCCATCGTGGTCTTCTAGACATGTCGTCAAATTGGAATAATGACCCTTGTCTAATAGAACGATTCCTTAACTACCAAAACTTAGACTCTTGCTTAGAGAAAGCTGACTGCGTATATCATATCATGAGAAGATTATTACTATGTGCTATCAATTCTAAACAATGTCATACAGAATACATATAAGGCAAAATGTTATCCCTTTCCTTATCCAGTTATTTCTTAATCTTAGCTCTTGTGATTAAAAATTTTCAGATTTTAGTAAGTGAAACAATTTTTAAAAATCGTCAAATACTAGTGCCTGCCAACTAAAAATAAACCACACGCAGTAAGTGTTCATATCAAGTTCGTAACACTGTTTTTTTGGCAAGCCTTTACCGATTTTAGCGTCAGACCTCAAGTTGATTTTTGGTCCACATGAATATCCAATAAATGGAATACCGAAAACTATGTTGTATCCTATTTAAGAAAGTCATTTGAGCTATACGAAGGAACGCAACTATATAAAAGGCCCAAATAAATAATTTATTAACTTCTGTCTTTTCGCTGTCTAGATTCAATTTAAAGCAAGCGAGCGATAGAATTTCATAAACTTATCCCTAAACAAACGTGATGAATATGTCTCCCATCACCATTCTCTCAACTACACAGTCTCTCAAAATTCTTATTCTCGGTGATTTTTTGTTAATGTTGCTAAAATGAAAGTGAAGAGAGAGTTTTCATATGCTTGCCCTTTCACTACATACAACTATACATATATAATAGTTGAAATTAAGACCAGAGTATCTTAAAAGAACATGCCAATAAAATACTTGTAGTTAATCATTCCAAAGGACAAAATGTTTTGTTAATGGCATGAATTTCCATTTTATTAAAATCAAGAAAGTGCAAGCATTAAATTGATTCAATTTCAAAAGATTATGCCAGTGGGCAGTGGAGACTAAAGTTAAGTAAAAGACGTAAATGATAATCAACATTTTGTTACATTGTCTTACAAGAAGATGGAATCTTCGTTTGTTTTTACGAGCTCAACGGATTGTAATGAAAAACCTGGTCAATTTGGCCCTTAATCAAATCAATGGAAATCAATCTCTTGTAGAACACAGGTGTGATACTTAAAATGATAATTATAGCAGCAGTGATTGGTTCAACACAATGATTGATTAGATAGGCGAATCAAATCCAGAGTGGTGTCAAAGGTTGGTAAAGGATGTGTAACGAAATGTAAATATGTTTGAAGTAGAAGTATGGATAAAAGACTATTTTGAGACTCAACGTTGCTTCTACTTCACAAAAGTTCATCCTTTAGTTTCGTGAATTTCTGTTGTTCTGTACTATTTGTTGAGAAAAGGAACTTGGGAATACGAGCCACGATTAAGAAAGACCTGCATGCAATTTTGTTGAACAGCCTGTCGTGAGAGAGTAAACATTGTGTAACTCGATTTGAGGATAGTTCAATTGAACTGTGATGTAATTGGCCACGTCAAACATGCCGCCGTACCAATTCATGTCACAAGGACTAACGGTAATAGGTGAATCCAACAAGGAATGAATCTTAACAGATATAGAATAGATTGCGTAGGGTTGATGGTATTGTTCAGAGAGTCCTCATAAAGGTCATGTCTTGGGTGGTTTAGCAACCAAAAATCGTACGAAGAACTCTTGACTACCTTGGGAGGTTTATTGGTCTTTTCAAACAGAAGGGAGAGAGAGATAGAATAAAAGATTCATTTGAAGGAGAGAGAGGGTAGGGGTGAGATGTGTTTTTGTGTGTGTGCGTGTGTGTTTGTGTGTGTGAGAGGGAGAGAAAGAAAAAACCGAAGACGTAGAAGAAGGTTAAAGCTTTTACAAGAGCAGAAATATAATGCATTGAAATTATCTTCACCCCTTTATAGTAGTAAAGATATGATAATATTATTATGATAAGTAAACCACCATTTTGCATTTTAAACTATACAGCTTGAACTTAGCAACGCCTTAGGGCTAGGTAAGATGGAAGAGCGTTCATGTCTCTGCATCCGTTAACATTCACTGGTAGGCGAATGCATAAATACACCTCGACGATAGTGACTAATGAAAAAATATATTGGATTTTAGGATTTTTGAGTTCAGATATTCATGTGCATATTAACCAATATAAGATTATTATAGAAGCGCAGATAAGCCAGCATATACAAACCAAGACACTCTTGGACTGAATGTGATTATGTGAATCCATGATAATTTACTAATAGTTCTAGAGCCTGACTTTGCTACTGATTGTTAAAAAAGATAAATATATCTAGCTTTAGCCTTCAGGGAAGTGTTCACATAAATGAATTCATACACTTAGCCGTGAACCTGAAAGGCATGGGGTAGGTAGAAAGGAGGGGCAAATCCCTCTCAGGTGAGCAGTGTGAATAAATCCATGATAACCAATCAGTATCTACTCCTTAATATAACAAGTCAGATGAGCTGATAATTGATAATGGACAGTTGGACACATCATGACCAAGCAGTATCAACTCCTAAATCTAACACGATGGAATGATCTTAGCAGTGTGAATGAACCTATCATTCCCATGCTGATTGAAAGAGAGCAACGCAGGCGTGATATATCTTAATCTTTCATCAAGCTTTCAATACGTGACCTAAATGGCCCAACTCATCCCTATGCAGTACACGTTCTACCTCAAGGTATATAATTTCAACGATCATAACGTCTTACCCTACCCATCTCGGCCTGTTAATTCAACCAAACAACTCAAATTATTTTCATGGATATTTTAAACGGTATTTACCCATGATGCTCTTTCTCTCTCGCTCTCTCTCTCTCTCTCTCCCTCAGGTGATCTGCAAAGGCAGGTCTACACACCAGAGCCCTCTTCACTTCTTCATCTATCCCTCTCTGTAGTTACGCTTCTTCTTCATTATGATGCTGCGACACGGCATTACGAGTTAGTTCATATTTAGTATGTATGGTACGGGTAATATCTGTAAAGACAGGTACCAAATGAGAATGCATGCAAATACAATCGATTTCATGTTGAAGTATTTGTCTTGATGATGGATATAATATGTTTTGATTTCAATTAGGATTACAAATTATCACTTGATATTACGTCGATATTTTCTTGTCATTATTGTACATTCCATTCAACAAAATTTAGCAATTGACATGAAGTCCTTTTCCTTAATGACAGAATAAAAGCTAGGGGCTATCACCCTCTAATAAACGGTAAGTCCAGTAAAAATCAGTTCATTTACCAAGGCATAAAACAAGAAGAACCCGCCCAACCCCACCCCGAAAAAATACTGGCGGCGATGTACTACATAATCAATTATTGATAATCTTCAAAGCAATATCAAATCAACAAGTAAGAAATATTTCGTGACTTATGAAAATAAAAGTGATTAACAATTTCGCTCATGGTGAGTGCAGGGTATGGAAACGGCTAACTTAATAATCATAAACCGCCGCACGTCTTCCTCCCTGACCAAGCTACCTCAATTTCAAAAACTCTCAAAAGATAATGATGTTACTATAGAAATTAGATATTTTCTTTTCTCATATCAAGGCTCGTCGACGCTCGAGTCCTGACTATACTGTAGTCACGATTCTCCCTCGATCTTCGAGTCGATGGCCTACTACATGTTTAATGAACCATCATTTCATTTGAGATTAAATTCCCTAATGATTCATGAATATATCAGGTTTCATCAATTATCTAACTCTGAGGCATTCATAGTCAATACAAGTAATATAAATGTGCAACTGAGTCACAAGAGATTACTTGAATAAATGAGGTAAGTCGTAAGACTTTCATCTATACACCTGTAGACTATTTCTAAAATTGACATCATATCTACACAACATATTACGAAGAGTTCCTTTCCCATAAAGTCCATTTCCTATGAAATGTATTATTTTTACTTTTAATATTTATAGCAATGATCTCCTTTTACCACCAAATGTCCTCGACCTATAGTAATAGACATAGTTTAAAATACGTCTTTATACTTTATACTTTATACTCATTGAAATTCAAATGTGAGATATATTTCCCTAAAACCTGAGACGAGACATAACGCTAAAAACGCTGAAAGTAAACCTTCATATGCCTGCCTCGTATTATACTGATGAATGTCACTTACTTTAACCAAACTTTCTTGTAAATAGGATGGCGCCAAATTATGTGTGCTTTTGTACATCATATCAACACGCTGATATTCAAAACGTTTCTCAATTGGCATCCATTTCAGATTGCTAATCAATTCACTTGATGGAGTCTCGTAACTTTTGTTTGAAATTATTCTAGCAGCTCGTTTTTGAACTTTCTTGAGTTTATCCGTATATTCCTGATACCGATTTGACCACACAGAGGAACATTAATCAAAGTGAGGCAATACGAGTGCATTATATAGCAACTTTAAAGATGTAATTGGTAAATAGCCGTTAGCTCTTTTATTACACTGATATTTCTTTGCGTTACTTTTGTTACTTTGTCAACGTGCTTGGACGGACCAATTCAATACTTCATCAATTAATATAACAAGACATTCGACGATGTTAACTCTTTTCAGTACTTTTCCATTCATAGAAACGTTGAAGGTTGTTATTTTATTTAAATTTGCACGCGAAGCTATGACCATGACGCATGTTTTATCTGTGTTTAGTACAAAGCGGTTTTGATTAACCCATACCATTACTTCTTGCAATGCGAAAGAAAGTTTTTGTTCAACCTCAGCTACGCTACTTCCACTTACGGTTAAAGTGGTATCGTCTGCATACATGTCCACATTACCACCAGATATACAATTTGGTAAAGTATTCACATAGATGGAAAATAATAAAGGACCCGATATAGATCCCTGTGGTACGCCTATCAATAATGTTAATGGATTAGATTTAGCACTTTTAAAGTGAACAGCCTGTCTACGACCTGTTAAATAAGATCTATACCATTTTACACATTCATGAGAACATCAAAAAACAGTTAATTTTGTTAATAAAAGATTGTAATCAACGGTGTCAAATGCCTTACGAAGGTCGATAAAAGCGACACCAGAGATCTTTCTGTTTTAATGTTCCATGATAAATTATTAACAAATTTCATGAGTGCTTTTGTTGTTGTAGAATGCTTTGCTCGAAACCCAGACTGATTAGAGTTCAAGATATTATTATCGTCAATGAACCTAGAAAGTTGGTGATGTACAGCCCTCTCTATGATTTTGCTAACAACAGACAAAATATAAATTGGGCGGTAATTGCTTGGATCAGACATATCAACTCGAGCTGCTTTCCAGCCATTTGGTACACATCCCGTGGTCAAAGATTTGTTTATGATATCGGTTAACGATTCTGCTATCACATATTTCGTGATTTTTAGAAGACGACAAGAAATTTGGTTATCGCCAGTGGCTTTATCTTTGCACATGCGATCAATTTCCTTAATGACAAAGTCCTCAGACACATCGTCCAAATCAAATTTTGTGATTGGATTAACCGGAATATCATTACCAATCGGAGATTAAGTTCTAGTACTTTTCAGGTCTTTTGTTATATTGGTAGCACAGGTAGTTAAAAGGTTATTGAATACATTAGCTATGGTAGGTGGATCTGATATATGAACACCATCAATTTCCAAATTTTGCGGAGAGATCATGTTGGACTTGATAATTACATGTTTCAGACACTTTCATATGTTCCGAGAATGTCCATGATTTTCATTAATATACATGTAGTTACAATGGTACTCTTTCTTTCCTTTTCTAATAAGATATGTAAGTTTATTTTTAAGGGTGCTGTAACTATTCCACAACTCATCGTCGTTTGTAAGTATAGCAGATATGTGAACATACTCACGTTGTTTCATTAAATTAACAATATCGTCCGTTATCCATGGACAAGCATTTTTACGAATTACAAGTTAAATTATAAAGCAAAGTCCACCATGATGTAAGAGTCAGTTAAAGAATCAACAAAAATTAAAACAAATAATTGTAATAACGTTCAAAATGTCTGTTTGTATCGCACTACTCTTATGACTTGCTGAAGATAATTTAAAAAATTGCCGTTGCACAGTTGGCTGGTGCACCCAGAGCTGTTGATGAATAGGTGACAATTCAGTTAGATATAGGGAGCGATACATCCAATGCACTTGCATTAACCGTGCTAGAGAATGATTAAGATTCACAGCTATGATATATCAGCTGCTCCGGCAGACAGGTGGCAGAGAGTGTGCTCGTGTCATTCAATATTAAGAAAAAACCAAATTTTACTCCCTCCCTCTCTCTCTCTCTCCTTTTTCATTTTCTGTGTCCCAAGCGCTAGCATCTCTACAAATTGCTCGCAACCAAACGTGCATGGCCCGGTTGCATTTAAACGCCCCATTGGTCGCCGCGTTTCAATTTACTCCCTTGTTCACGACGTGTGTTACCTTGCATTATTCGTGCCGACCTCGTTCTATCAAGCCCCACTTGTTCCTAGATTACGCACCCGCACTACCCTTCCGGCAATTAGCTTCTTCTCCTGTCTTTCTTCATTGCCATTACAGATTCTGCTGAGGCTACTTTCATATCATCTACTGGCGGGGTTGTGAGCGAGGCAGACGGTCGCAAAGGTTGTTGTGTATCCTCGGTTCTTGAGGAATTTATGACGTACACGAGTCGCTTTTTTTCCGCCGCTCTGCTTGTTTTCACTGAACTAATTCGCTACTTCTATATCAGTCGTAGACGAAAATCTCTCGTTAGCGGATTACAACTACCACTGAGGAAAAAATGTAGCAATTTGTGATGGGGCAAGTTCTTCATGTTGTGAATGAGTTAATCTTGTGTCAATATTCATCTGTATGATCTTCGTGTAAAATGTAATATTCAGTCCTACTCGTGTGTTTCCAAAATATTTCATCGTCATGATTGTTCAATCTTTTTATCAGCTACTGAAAACGAAATTCAAGTGAATTTCAAACAGAAAGGAGAAATCAAAGTCTTAGCGTCGTATGATGGATTAGAATAATGACTATGCATTCAACAGGTGTGATGTTTGTATGAATAGAAACGAATGTTTACTAACTGATGTTTAGAGATCGGACACGACCTGATAAACAAATACATTTCTGAGCTACAACATAACAAACGATTAAAGTGCTAAAAGATACTAAATGGTTGAGAAAAGGATTAAACAATCAGCTATCTCTGAAATGGAAAGCAGCCATATGGAGGCTCCATTGTCGTACTACCAGCTGAGGAAGAGAGCACCACCTGCTTCGATGTGGAACACTATCATCCCTCATCCTCACGCTAGCAGGTGTGGCAATGATCATCCTAGGCATCCAAGGTACCTGCATCTTATAACATCAAATGGATTGGTATCGCAGCCTCAGCCTCGGGAGGGAGTCTCCTCCTCTTACTGCTCCTCATCTCACTCATCATGGCAAGCTTCTGCCCCCAGGAGGGTGGAGGTAGCATACAGGTACAGGGTTTACCCCCGCCATGTACCCCTTCTCATCATCATATGCACTCACACCAGCATGCTGTCCCATCAGGTTCAGGGGCTCTCACACCCACCTCGAGGCATCCTCCTGCCATAGACGGTATGCAGTGGATGGTCTATTATCATCCATCTAAACATCAACAATTAGAGTAAGTAATACTAGTATGTGTAGAAACAAATGTTGATAAACACGATTGCAAAGCCTTTCTAGAAAATCAACTCAAGGGCAACTTCAAAACAT
>CP137673.1:31697827-31782012 GCA_037976565.1 Mesocentrotus franciscanus
GTGGGAGATGAGCCATGGTTTGTTGTAAAAAAACATAGAAAATGTATCGTTAATGAGTTTTTATTATCAAAACCTAAATTTATCAAATCTCGAATTAATCTCCCTGTACCAAAATGGATCGAGCGGCTTAAGAGGGGATTGTAAGGCTATATAAATTGCTATCACTTTAGCTTCAGTCTTCTCGCATCCTTTCTCTCCAGGGCTGCAGTATTTCCCTGGATGCAACATTTAAATTGGTCGGATCATGAGTGCTCCTATCAATTTCCCCTAGCAAAGTGGCGCCAGCATTCATTGTCTGTATGGCTCGTGTATATATACACCAGTCACAATATATCGCACGTGGCTTGCTTTGTGATGGTTATTAGCTGGTTGCATTGGATTTTTATACTCCTGGCACTGGGTTATTACGTTATCAAAACATGATATCGTAGGCTAAAATGTCTTGCCACTGTTATTCATCAGTCCCACCGCCAAACCGACTCAGATGCGACTCATAACTGATATTTGGCCATTAAATTTTGTCGAAATACGAATTCTTGTTCAGTGTGTTGCCGATCTAGCGTCAGTTTCATCGATGTGACTGAAAAAATGTGTCATGGTCAATTCTGTGATGCTCTGAACATAAGCCTAAACCCGTTTTGTAATTATGTCTTGGCCGTGAATTGCCATGCTCACCATTTTTTTTTTTTTTTTTACCCATTGCAAAAAGACAATAATAATAAGGAAAAATCATTAAACTAAGGAAATCCGATGTAGACACTTGACTTGAGTCACAAAGAACAAATTACTTTCATTTAAAAAAAGAATACTCTTAATCATTGATTTTTTTTATTCGATTTCAGAAGATTTTGTTTTTATATTTCTTCAAAAGTGCACAATTTCTTAATTCCCTATCCATCATTCAAGTATAAAATAAGAGAATAGGCCATTTTCGTAATGTAACCAAAATAATGTATGCATATTCCGCTGTGAAGCGCCTCGTTATGAATTATTTCATTCAACTTTTACGATTAAATGTATCTCAGTAGTCAGAATTCAAATTGCATACATTAGTTGTTGCTAGGTAGCCAGGACAAACAATATGGCTTGCCCTACCTAACAACATGTAATATATGCAATTTACATTCTGACTATTGAAATAAAATTATTTGTAACAGATGAATGATATAATTGGTATCGAGGCGCTGAAAGTATTAATTTGGTTACGTTACAAAAATGGCCTGTTAACACGTATAGTGTATATTTCACGCTTGAAAATGCAGTCTACATTAAGTTAAACTATTTTTCTTAGTTATTTGTGCAAAGCAATTGAAATTAACATGTGTAAATATTTAAGTTTTGGCCGATTTTCAGAATAAATTTTACGTATTATAGAATCGAAAATGAAGACTATTTAATATCCCCAGCTCAAGGCCCCTATATTTACAGGGTTTCTCCGTCACCCAACGAACGAGATCGATGAGATACATAGGGTGGTATTCCGATAGCGCGAACTAAGTTAAGCTCGGCTTAACTAGTTCACACTTTTATGGAGTGCCTGTTGCCAACTCATTTTCCCTGTACAGATTATTTTAATCCTGCAATGAAAAGTGTCCAAAAAAATAATTTTGCAATGAAATGGGAAGAAAAGATAATATGAGTATGAACTGAATTTCAATAAAGTCTTTGGTAGATTATCTTTGTCATGAATATTGAAGGAGGAAGATGACACATAGCATTCCATAGAAGTGTGAACTAAAATTCTTGTTTAGTCTGGACTTAGTCGGCTTAACTTAAGAGAATACCACCCATAGTCTCTTAGACAGCGTGTGATATGGCGTGAGTGCTGCCCATGAGAAGCAGTCTCCTTGTCGCCCTCACTCACAGTTACACACCCACCTACCCACACGCACACACACCTACACGCACGCACATTCTCACACACACATATACACACACACGCACGCATGCACGCGCGCACTCAGCGCCACACACGCACACGCGCACAAACTCACACACACGCACACTCACGCACACTCACGCACACGCATACGCATACCCATGACCGTGTGAGTGTGTGAGATATGAAGAGAATAGAGGTTGTAGAAGCGGTGAGGTGAACAGACTTAGATTGGATGCTAAATCTAATCAATAATCATGATGACATGTCGAGCCCTATTTCAGTCACTCTCTGTTGCATTTCAAAGTTCAAAGCATATCAAAATCGCCGGTGACTGCATGTGGTTCTTTTGTAAAGAGGCACATTATTCTTATCAATCTTTAAAGGGAAGTCTGGCCATAGTGACACGAAGCTGTGAAGTAAAGCAGAAAATTCGGAAAAGGAAATTTTGAGTAAATGTTTTTAAAAAAAAACAGACAAAAGAACGCTATAAGCAAATTTGAGATCACTAATAAAGCGTATTGAAATTGGAGAATTGGTAATCTTTTTTTAATATAATGTAATGGTTCAAAAAGCTCTTATTTTCTTCAACACGCAGAATGACCAAATGAAATATAGTTTTTTTCTAATATGTGTTGCTGAGCAGGATATTTTTGTTGTTTTTAGAGGACAACATTCTATCCTTGGTATAGCAACTACAGCGAAATAATAATTCAAGGGAGGAATTAAAAAGAAAAAAAATAGTGAAGGTTATAATCAAGTGAATCAAGAGTTGTTACTTACATTCGAATGACCGATTCTCCTATTTGGGATCGACACATTATTACTAATTTCATCCCCAATCATAAAACATTGAAGTACCTTTCAAAATATATTATCCCACTGAAACCACTAATACAGAATTGATGAGAAGCTGCATTTATTTTGTGTTATCCCCATAAATCAAAACTAAGATCGAGGCCTTTGCGGGTCGGGGTGCTGGGAATAAGCATATTCAGGCCATCGTGGTCTTCTAGACATGTCGTCAAATTGGAATAATGACCCTTGTCTAATAGAACGATTCCTTAACTACCAAAACTTAGACTCTTGCTTAGAGAAAGCTGACTGCGTATATCATATCATGAGAAGATTATTACTATGTGCTATCAATTCTAAACAATGTCATACAGAATACATATAAGGCAAAATGTTATCCCTTTCCTTATCCAGTTATTTCTTAATCTTAGCTCTTGTGATTAAAAATTTTCAGATTTTAGTAAGTGAAACAATTTTTAAAATCGTCAAATACTAGTGCCTGCCAACTAAAAATAAACCACACGCAGTAAGTGTTCATATCAAGTTCGTAACACTGTTTTTTTGGCAAGCCTTTACCGATTTTAGCGTCAGACCTCAAGTTGATTTTTGGTCCACATGAATATCCAATAAATGGAATACCGAAAACTATGTTGTATCCTATTTAAGAAAGTCATTTGAGCTATACGAAGGAACGCAACTATATAAAAGGCCCAAATAAATAATTTATTAACTTCTGTCTTTTCGCTGTCTAGATTCAATTTAAAGCAAGCGAGCGATAGAATTTCATAAACTTATCCCTAAACAAACGTGATGAATATGTCTCCCATCACCATTCTCTCAACTACACAGTCTCTCAAAATTCTTATTCTCGGTGATTTTTTGTTAATGTTGCTAAAATGAAAGTGAAGAGAGTTTTCATATGCTTGCCCTTTCACTACATACAACTATACATATATAATAGTTGAAATTAAGACCAGAGTATCTTAAAAGAACATGCCAATAAAATACTTGTAGTTAATCATTCCAAAGGACAAAATGTTTTGTTAATGGCATGAATTTCCATTTTATTAAAATCAAGAAAGTGCAAACATTAAATTGATTCAATTTCAAAAGATTATGCCAGTGGGCAGTGGAGACTAAAGTTAAGTAAAAGACGTAAATGATAATCAACATTTTGTTACATTGTCTTACAAGAAGATGGAATCTTCGTTTGTTTTTACGAGCTCAACGGATTGTAATGAAAAACCTGGTCAATTTGGCCCTTAATCAAATCAATGGAAATCAATCTCTTGTAGAACACAGGTGTGATACTTAAAATGATAATTATAGCAGCAGTGATTGGTTCAACACAATGATTGATTAGATAGGCGAATCAAATCAGAGTGGTGTCAAATGGGGCGTTGCAAGAAAGTTGCAATTGATTGCAAGTTGCGATTGATTGCAATTTGCAAAATTTGCAACTGATATTTGCAATCGATTGCAACTCAACTTTCTTGCAACGCTCAAATAGTCTCCTAAATTTCCTTGGATTTTGTTAGGATTTAAGTTTTTGACAATTCAATGAAGTTAACTAGATCTAGCTTTCATTCTCCCCCTCTCTTTCTCTCTCTCTCTTACTAATGGGGCGATGCAAGAAAGTTGAGTTGCGATCAATTGCAAATTTGCAATTAATCGCAAGACTTGCGCTTGATTTTGGAGATTTGCAATTGATTGCAACTTTCTTGCAACGCCCCAAAAGGTTGGTAAAGGATGTGTAACGAAATGTAAATATGTTTGAAGTAGAAGTATGGATAAAAGACTATTTTGAGACTCAACGTTGCTTCTACTTCACAAAGTTCATCCTTTAGTTTCGTGAATTTCTGTTGTTCTGTAATATTTGTTGAGAAAAGGAACTTGGGAATACGAGCCACGATTAAGAAAGACCTGCATGCAATTTTGTTGAACAGCCTGTCGTGAGAGAGTAAACATTGTGTAACTCGATTTGAGGATAGTTCAATTGAACTGTGATGTAATTGGCCACGTCAAACATGCCGCCGTACCAATTCATGTCACAAGGACTAACGGTAATAGGTGAATCCAACAAGGAATGAATCTTAACAGATATAGAATAGATTGCGTAGGGTTGATGGTATTGTTCAGAGAGTCCTCATAAAGGTCATGTCTTGGGTGGTTTAGCAACCAAAAATCGTACGAAGAACTCTTGACTACCTTGGGAGGTTTATTGGTCTTTTCAAACAGAAGGGAGAGAGAGATAGAATAAAAGATTCATTTGAAGGAGAGAGAGGGTAGGGGTGAGATGTGTTTTTGTGTGTGTGCGTGTGTGTTTGTGTGTGTGAGAGGGAGAGAAAGAAAAAACCGAAGACGTAGAAGAAGGTTAAAGCTTTTACAAGAGCAGAAATATAATGCATTGAAATTATCTTCACCCCTTTATAGTAGTAAAGATATGATAATATTATTATGATAAGTAAACCACCATTTTGCATTTTAAACTATACAGCTTGAACTTAGCAACGCCTTAGGGGCTAGGTAAGATGGAAGAGCGTTCATGTCTCTGCATCCGTTAACATTCACTGGTAGGCGAATGCATAAATACACCTCGACGATAGTGACTAATGAAAAAATATATTGGATTTTAGGATTTTTGAGTTCAGATATTCATGTGCATATTAACCAATATAAGATTATTATAGAAGCGCAGATAAGCCAGCATATACAAACCAAGACACTCTTGGACTGAATGTGATTATGTGAATCCATGATAATTTACTAATAGTTCTAGAGCCTGACTTTGCTACTGATTGTTAAAAAAGATAAATATATCTAGCTTTAGCCTTCAGGGAAGTGTTCACATAAATGAATTCATACACTTAGCCGTGAACCTGAAAGGCATGGGGTAGGTAGAAAGGAGGGCAAATCCCTCTCAGGTGAGCAGTGTGAATAAATCCATGATAACCAATCAGTATCTACTCCTTAATATAACAAGTCAGATGAGCTGATAATTGATAATGGACAGTTGGACACATCATGACCAAGCAGTATCAACTCCTAAATCTAACACGATGGAATGATCTTAGCAGTGTGAATGAACCTATCATTCCCATGCTGATTGAAAGAGAGCAACGCAGGCGTGATATATCTTAATCTTTCATCAAGCTTTCAATACGTGACCTAAATGGCCCAACTCATCCCTATGCAGTACACGTTCTACCTCAAGGTATATAATTTCAACGATCATAACGTCTTACCCTACCCATCTCGGCCTGTTAATTCAACCAAACAACTCAAATTATTTTCATGGATATTTTAAACGGTATTTACCCATGATGCTCTTTCTCTCTCGCTCTCTCTCTCTCTCTCTCTCCCTCAGGTGATCTGCAAAAGGCAGGTCTACACACAGAGCCCTCTTCACTTCTTCATCTATCCCTCTCTGTAGTTACGCTTCTTCTTCATTATGATGCTGCGACACGGCATTACGAGTTAGTTCATATTTAGTATGTATGGTACGGGTAATATCTGTAAAGACAGGTACCAAATGAGAATGCATGCAAATACAATCGATTTCATGTTGAAGTATTTGTCTTGATGATGGATATAATATGTTTTGATTTCAATTAGGATTACAAATTATCACTTGATATTACGTCGATATTTTCTTGTCATTATTGTACATTCCATTCAACAAAATTTAGCAATTGACATGAAGTCCTTTTCCTTAATGACAGAATAAAAGCTAGGGGCTATCACCCTCTAATAAACGGTAAGTCCAGTAAAAATCAGTTCATTTACCAAGGCATAAAACAAGAAGAACCCGCCCAACCCCACCCCGAAAAAATACTGGCGGCGATGTACTACATAATCAATTATTGATAATCTTCAAAGCAATATCAAATCAACAAGTAAGAAATATTTCGTGACTTATGAAAATAAAAGTGATTAACAATTTCGCTCATGGTGAGTGCAGGGTATGGAAACGGCTAACTTAATAATCATAAACCGCCGCACGTCTTCCTCCCTGACCAAGCTACCTCAATTTCAAAAACTCTCAAAAGATAATGATGTTACTATAGAAATTAGATATTTTTCTTTTCTCATATCAAGGCTCGTCGACGCTCGAGTCCTGACTATACTGTAGTCACGATTCTCCCCTCGATCTTCGAGTCGATGGCCTACTACATGTTTAATGAACCATCATTTCATTTGAGATTAAATTCCCTAATGATTCATGAATATATCAGGTTTCATCAATTATCTAACTCTGAGGCATTCATAGTCAATACAAGTAATATAAATGTGCAACTGAGTCACAAGAGATTACTTGAATAAATGAGGTAAGTCGTAAGACTTTCATCTATACACCTGTAGACTATTTCTAAAATTGACATCATATCTACACAACATATTACGAAGAGTTCCTTTCCCACATAAAGTCCATTTCCTATGAAATGTATTATTTTTACTTTTAATATTTATAGCAATGATCTCCTTTTACCACCAAATGTCCTCGACCTATAGTAATAGACATAGTTTAAAATACGTCTTTATACTTTATACTTTATACTCATTGAAATTCAAATGTGAGATATATTTCCCTAAAACCTGAGACGAGACATAACGCTAAAAACGCTGAAAGTAAACCTTCATATGCCTGCCTCGTATTATACTGATGAATGTCACTTACTTTAACCAAACTTTCTTGTGAATAGGATGGCGCCAAATTATGTGTGCTTTTGTACATCATATCAACACGCTGATATTCAAAACGTTTCTCAATTGGCATCCATTTCAGATTGCTAATCAATTCACTTGATGGAGTCTCGTAACTTTTGTTTGAAATTATTCTAGCAGCTCGTTTTTGAACTTTCTTGAGTTTATCCGTATATTCCTGATACCGATTTGACCACACAGAGGAACATTAATCAAAGTGAGGCAATACGAGTGCATTATATAGCAACTTTAAAGATGTAATTGGTAAATAGCCGTTAGCTCTTTTATTACACTGATATTTCTTTGCGTTACTTTTGTTACTTTGTCAACGTGCTTGGACGGACCAATTCAATACTTCATCAATTAATATAACAAGACATTCGACGATGTTAACTCTTTTCAGTACTTTTCCATTCATAGAAACGTTGAAGGTTGTTATTTTATTTAAATTTGCACGCGAAGCTATGACCATGACGCATGTTTTATCTGTGTTTAGTACAAAGCGGTTTTGATTAACCCATACCATTACTTCTTGCAATGCGAAAGAAAGTTTTTGTTCAACCTCAGCTACGCTACTTCCACTTACGGTTAAAGTGGTATCGTCTGCATACATGTCCACATTACCACCAGATATACAATTTGGTAAAGTATTCACATAGATGGAAAATAATAAAGGACCCGATATAGATCCCTGTGGTACGCCTATCAATAATGTTAATGGATTAGATTTAGCACTTTTAAAGTGAACAGCCTGTCTACGACCTGTTAAATAAGATCTATACCATTTTACACATTCATGAGAACATCAAAAAACAGTTAATTTTGTTAATAAAAGATTGTAATCAACGGTGTCAAATGCCTTACGAAGGTCGATAAAAGCGACACCAGAGATCTTTCTGTTTTAATGTTCCATGATAAATTATTAACAAATTTCATGAGTGCTTTTGTTGTTGTAGAATGCTTTGCTCGAAACCCAGACTGATTAGAGTTCAAGATATTATTATCGTCAATGAACCTAGAAAGTTGGTGATGTACAGCCCTCTCTATGATTTTGCTAACAACAGACAAAATATAAATTGGGCGGTAATTGCTTGGATCAGACATATCAACTCGAGCTGCTTTCCAGCCATTTGGTACACATCCCGTGGTCAAAGATTTGTTTATGATATCGGTTAACGATTCTGCTATCACATATTTCGTGATTTTTAGAAGACGACAAGAAATTTGGTTATCGCCAGTGGCTTTATCTTTGCACATGCGATCAATTTCCTTAATGACAAAGTCCTCAGACACATCGTCCAAATCAAATTTTGTGATTGGATTAACCGGAATATCATTACCAATCGGAGATTAAGTTCTAGTACTTTTCAGGTCTTTTGTTATATTGGTAGCACAGGTAGTTAAAAGGTTATTGAATACATTAGCTATGGTAGGTGGATCTGATATATGAACACCATCAATTTCCAAATTTTGCGGAGAGATCATGTTGGACTTGATAATTACATGTTTCAGACACTTTCATATGTTCCGAGAATGTCCATGATTTTCATTAATATACATGTAGTTACAATGGTACTCTTTCTTTCCTTTTCTAATAAGATATGTAAGTTTATTTTTAAGGGTGCTGTAACTATTCCACAACTCATCGTCGTTTGTAAGTATAGCAGATATGTGAACATACTCACGTTGTTTCATTAAATTAACAATATCGTCCGTTATCCATGGACAAGCATTTTTACGAATTACAAGTTAAATTATAAAGCAAAGTCCACCATGATGCGTGTAAGAGTCAGTTAAAGAATCAACAAAAATTAAAACAAATAATTGTAATAACGTTCAAAATGTCTGTTTGTATCGCACTACTCTTATGACTTGCTGAAGATAATTTAAAAAATTGCCGTTGCACAGTTGGCTGGTGCACCCAGAGCTGTTGATGAATAGGTGACAATTCAGTTAGATATAGGGAGCGATACATCCAATGCACTTGCATTAACCGTGCTAGAGAATGATTAAGATTCACAGCTATGATATATCAGCTGCTCCGGCAGACAGGTGGCAGAGAGTGTGCTCGTGTCATTCAATATTAAGAAAAAACCCAAATTTTACTCCCTCCCTCTCTCTCTCTCTCTCCTTTTTCATTTTTCTGTCCCAATCGCTAGCATCTCTACAAATTGCTCGCAACCAAACGTGCATGGCCCGGTTGCATTTAAACGCCCCATTGGTCGCCGCGTTTCAATTTACTCCCTTGTTCACGACGTGTGTTACCTTGCATTATTCGTGCCGACCTCGTTCTATCAAGCCCCACTTGTTCCTAGATTACGCACCCGCACTACCCTTCCGGCAATTAGCTTCTTCTCCTGTCTTTCTTCATTGCCATTACAGATTCTGCTGAGGCTACTTTCATATCATCTACTGGCGGGGTTGTGAGCGAGGCAGACGGTCGCAAAGGTTGTTGTGTATCCTCGGTTCTTGAGGAATTTATGACGTACACGAGTCGCTTTTTTTCCCGCCGCTCTGCTTGTTTTCACTGAACTAATTCGCTACTTCTATATCAGTCGTAGACGAAAATCTCTCGTTAGCGGATTACAACTACCACTGAGGAAAAAAATGTAGCAATTTGTGATGGGGGCAAGTTCTTCATGTTGTGAATGAGTTAATCTTGTGTCAATATTCATCTGTATGATCTTCGTGTAAAATGTAATATTCAGTCCTACTCGTGTGTTTCCAAAATATTTCATCGTCATGATTGTTCAATCTTTTTATCAGCTACTGAAAACGAAATTCAAGTGAATTTCAAACAGAAAGGAGAAATCAAAGTCTTAGCGTCGTATGATGGATTAGAATAATGACTATGCATTCAACAGGTGTGATGTTTGTATGAATAGAAACGAATGTTTACTAACTGATGTTTAGAGATCGGACACGACCTGATAAACAAATACATTTCTGAGCTACAACATAACAAACGATTAAAGTGCTAAAAGATACTAAATGGTTGAGAAAGGATTAAACAATCAGTTATCTCTGAAATGGAAAGCAGCCATATGGAGGCTCCATTGTCGTACTACCAGCTGAGGAAGAGAGCAGCCACCTGGCTTCGATGTGGAACACTATCATCCCTCATCCTCACGCTAGCAGGTGTGGCAATGATCATCCTAGGCATCCAAGGTACCCCTGCATCTTATAACATCAAATGGATTGGTATCGCAGCCTCAGCCTCGGGAGGGAGTCTCCTCCTCTTACTGCTCCTCATCTCACTCATCATGGCAAGCTTCTGCCCCCAGGAGGGTGGAGGTAGCATACAGGTACAGGGTTTACCCCCGCCATGTACCCCTTCTCATCATCATATGCACTCACACCAGCATGCTGTCCCATCAGGTTCAGGGGCTCTCACACCCACCTCGAGGCATCCTCCTGCCATAGACGGTATGCAGTGGATGGTCTATTATCATCCATCTAAACATCAACAATTAGAGTAAGTAATACTAGTATGTGTAGAAACAAATGTTGATAAACACGATTGCAAAGCCTTTCTAGAAAATCAACTCAAGGGCAACTTCAAAACATAACATTCATGTACCATGTGCCGGAATAAAGTTTTCTTAATAAACATTAATAAAATACAAAATACAATAACTTATTGCACATGTTCACCTAAAATAAATCATGTTCGGATTACATTATACGTCTTTATAATGTTCGCATATTTCAATGGGTAATGAACATGGTTATTGTCATTGCCTTATGGATCCATTTCTCGAAAGTCCTTGCGATCGCGTAAATATTTTTTATTTATGATACTCATATTCAGATAAAGATTTAGTTTTGGGTCATTTAAAAAAAATACTAATAATGTGATTAATGAAACACCAGTAGTATTTTCCATTTCAGAATTTAGCAAGCAATACATCATCCTTACTGAATATAAAAGCCAAACTTTTTTCTATCGATAAGTTTTCTTATGAAATGCGAAAGTTGTAGGTTCAAAATGTAAGAATGAAATTTAAAAATATTTTGCTGTCATGTCATTATGTTGGTCACATTTATTTCAGTGAGTTGAGCTCTTTATCATATGATGAACAAATCTTTAAAGAGCAAAACGGATTAGTTATAAAAATATGACACACTTATGGTGACAGCTCTGAAGAATAAACTGTAAACAACCTCTCAGCCTTCTCATGTAAATTCGTCACTAAGTTTACTAGAGGGATTTTGAATTTACATACAGGCCATCTCGCTGCCCAAATATTGGTGATTCAAAGATTCTCGGGAGAGGGATAAAACCCTCTACTGCTAGGAATCTACGCCATTTGCTACTTAAATGATAGATGTAATTGCTTTGGACATTTTGCCGTCTCAGCTATCACTACTACATCATGAATTTTCACCAGTTCTGTGCAAGTTTGTCCCCATCAGAACGTGGAAAAACGAATAGTGATTCTCACAGAAATGAATAGTAACATTGTTTTGCCAGTTATTAATTACCTCAAATAAAAGAAACGAATATCGACCAGAATCCACTTTTACCCCTTTAAGCTGTTGAGTGTAATAATCACGCTGTCTGCAGCTAGGGAGTGTGGGTCGGACACAGAGGCTCTGGTGTGGGACACAGCTCATCACATATATTAAATCGCAGCTCCCTGTTGCCCGCACCAGGGCTAACATTGGATCAGGGGAGCGAGAGGGTTATAGTAGGGTGCTTCTACACCCCCCCCCGCCACTGACAACCAAATTGCATTCCTAACACGGTAAATTGGCTAGACTGAACGAGTACCCCTCTAAATGAAAATGTGCCACCTTTTGTTTGGAAATATGAGGATGAATATGGATGGCTATAGTTTTGTTAGTTCTGTACTCAAGTGAACACATATTTTCGAGATTATTGGTAACGCATTCGACATGACTTATTCAAACGAGAATTTATTATCATCACAGTACGTAATTCATCTAAATTTGTCAGCGCGTTTGATTTATTCCGGACCTTTTCGGTTTAGTATGAAGAAACCGTAAGCACTTCATATTTCCCATCTTAATTCAAAATTTTCTTTCAATTCGACACGGTAAACTTGTTTTACCAATAGCTTTTCAACGGATGCTGAACTTATATCATATTTAAAACAGTTCCAAGCGTTTCCGAACCCACCTGAACACATAAGCAAACATTTTAAAAACATATGTGAACAACAGTATCGACAAAATCATAATCCAAACCAAAACATGATATTATGACATAATAGCCGATATTTAAAGGTAACGATTTAGGCGGTTAATTGTAGTTGCGTAAATAGTTTAACCTAGTCAATGACACGTTGTGTTATGAGATACAACCGTTTGACTGACATGGTTAGTACAAGAAATTTATTTACAGGATGACAAAAGCAACATAAGTCAATCAAACAGCAAACAGAGATAGGAAATCCAACTGTCAAGTTATCTAAAGCTTTCAACGAAAAGTCGTGACAGAAAAGTGAACTCTGCTAAACAGTTAAGCATTAAGAGAAAAATCGACTAAACTTTATTCTATATTTGAAATCATGCAGAAGGTCATTCAGGTGGTAGGGATTACAGTAGTTCAATTTCCTTTTCTCTGTTTACTAATCACTTAGGTTATTATACATTTTCATCTTATAATAATGATTGATTTCTACATGTATATTAACTTTCTCATCTTTTCTTTTCGAACATACGTACTGATGGGCAACAGTAACACCTGTTGATATAATGCTTAAGTGCATGATACCAGGTCATGGACGATCATAGCAGTTGAGTGAAATTACAAACGTGCATACAAAATGAAGAGGGAAACACTAGTCATTCGTACTTACAGCTCTTTGTAAAGAGTATGTCGACTTTAGATTTTCAATTTCAATAGGGGTAAAGTTCCAAGTATCTGGGCCAGTGTGTCGAACGGATTTAAGGGCTAATATGGCAATTTTGGGAAATGTCATTCATTATTTTTAAATGTTAGTCTTTAGAATTAAGTGTAGGTTTGGTTTGACTCTGTATGAACAATTTTTTTTTCCGCCACTACCATGAATGAAAATTACCTTTACCCGACCCCTGTTGACGCCCAGATTAAAATTGTAATCATTTGTTCGACTTTCTTTCACAAACCTGTTTACACAATGAACCATTTTTTTATTCGACTTTAAGATGTAAACATGTGATCTTATAAGTCCCTGACCCCCATTTAAGAAAAGTGAATTTGATTTGATATCGTTGTTATTAACATTAGTACAAAATGACAGAGAAAGGATTAGTAAACCGTTACACTGAATTAAATATTTTCACTCTTTGACAAAGGCTACATCAATTTCATGATTGAATCAGTGGTGTTAAGAGTTAAATGGGTTTCAATGCGGCAGGATTCAAGCACAGATATTGAGTTATTATTGCTATCGAGACATAATCATTGCTTCAAGCTGTTGACTGCAAACTGGCAACGCGAACAGTTCATCTTGATCCCTTCAAGCTAGACGAGGCTAGGTCTGGTGTTAAGATAATCCGCGTGTGCATTCGCTACATTTAGATGTTTTTATGTGAAGCTTATAGCCCTGCAGATATCCAACCCATAATTACTTTCCTGCCTTTGTGCAAATTAGGTGGATCTCATGGAAGCTTCCCTTTATACCGCAATGCTCGTCAAATAAGATTTAATAAAAATGGAATGAGATAAATGAGGATAGTGAAACGAAGGGAAAACGAGAAAAGTAACTAAAGAGAAAATTTCGGTCAATGAAGTATCATGGTGACAAAATAGATATTCAAAGCGACATGATTATAGATATCAGTACTAGAAAGAAAGAGGGAGAAAAGAGCAGAATTGGGGGAGGGACACAGACAAAAACAAAAGAGAGAAAGAGAGAGAGGAAGAGAGAGAGAGAGATAGAGAAAGAGAAAAGATAAAGAGAGTGATAGATAGAAAGAGAATGTATATATATATATATATATATATATATATATATATATATATATTTAGAGAGAGAGAGAGAGAGAGAGAGATGAATATACAGGTATACTTTTGAAACCTTAAGGAGCCATCACTAATATGAATCAAACGCCTGCATTCCCATGTGGATACACTTCATTATTTTGCTAAACCACGTTATTTAAAGGTACTATGTCCCATTTGCAGGCCAAAAAAATGAAAAGGTTAAATTACAACGGCATTTGAAAGACAATACTAATTTAGAACTTCCCTAAAAAACAGGGGCTTGAAAATGTCTTTAAGTGGGAAAATAATGACTATTAGTTGTCGAACCGACTTAGGAGCTATAGAGCCAGTAATTATTAGTCTGATTTTTCAGACCATTGTACCGAATGGTCGTACGTTTTATGCTGCGCAAAGATTCAATCAGTTTAATTTTGGCCATTACAAGAAGTGGGTTATTGATGTAGACAAATGCTCATGTACCCTTTACAGTTCATTTTATGTATGTTATTACCAAAGATGAAAAAAAAGCCAGTCAGTCACTCAATAGTGTCTGACAGTGAAGTCTAGCAAGTAAACGGGTTTCCTTTCATAAATTGAATATCAGGACACTGCTAACGTTGAAATTTCACAGATAGTACATACATGACATATTCATAATTCCTGCAAAGTTCTACAGAATTTGATGTTGGCTGCAAAAGGGACATAGTATCTTTAACTAATGATGACCAAAATTCGTATTCATCTAATATTTCAAAACAAGGAGTTTCATTTCGAAAGCGAATTGAAACATGGAATAAGAAGTCAACAAGACGAATCAGTACTGAAGACTATACAACATGGGTTTTAAGCACAGTGTTTAGTTCTAGAAATGGAAAAGAAATTGCAATGAAAAGTATTGGATGTACCTTCATATTGTTTCACATGTCACAAAATATCTAGGGGCTATATAGTTTCATGTTTCCTCTAAAATTAATCTTTAATATTGTTAGAATTGGGTGATGATTTTTGTGAATGATATCTTCAAAACGATGGAAGGTCGAAACGATTACATGTGAAGCCTTTACTGTAAGCTAACCACTGTCGAACCAAATTGTTGGCGTAAATATTAACGACTGAATGATACACGCCTTAAAACTAAAACAACAACAACAACTCTCTCTTTTAATGTAAGAATCTACGATATAAAAAAAAACGCAATTTAAAGATTGTGCACGTCATCGCAATCACTTTTCTCAGAATGTTCCGCTTCGCCCCTTCTTTTTTCTTAATGTGGTTGGAGGACTATATGACCTCAGTCTTTAATCTCAAGCACTCGTTCATGAATAGTACTGTCCTCATTTCGTGTGAGCCTAAATGCATGCATCCATTGGATGCTAACGAGCATCGCAGGGATAGACACAGATGCATCCATTTGGCCGTAATAAATATGGTCATTACAAGCCATCATTAAGGAGACAATATCATACTCAGCCTTAAGGCTAGTTCAGACATGACGAGGGAAAAACAGGGACTGTGTTTTTTTCATGATGACGTAAAGTGAATTACGCTTCACTTTTCTGTATCTTATAACACAGAGCTATACAGGTGAATACGTATACGCACAAGTCCCTTGTTGCGCGCAGTTGCTATTCATTTACATGCTAAAAAAAACGCATCTGTTTGTTTTCTTGCGGCGGTTAAGCGCGGCTGCTTTTTTGCGGCGGTTAACCGCGCCACATTTGAACAAGTCTTAAGGGTAAAAAGTGCAAACGAAACCAATTAAATTGGTTAAAGATAGGCAAGTTTCGGCACTCGTTATTTTTTCTTTTTTTTCTAGACTGATGTCTAAGTAGAATGAACACCAATAAAACAGAACTACCGTATATAGAGCAAAGGGAAAATTTGAAATGGATACATTTTTTATGTTACGAAAATATGGAATATGGGTTTAATGTGAACTTTACAGTAAATTATCGAGAGTGGTTTGTAATGACAACATGATAAGTGCATAGTGTGTTTATTTCGTTATCATAAATGCGAAACTTAGATTTGTGTGAAATAACACGGAACGTGTTAAAATCATATCATGGAATGAGCGATTCCTTCATTGGGGATTAAGTTGTTTTGTCTTTAAGAGCTTAAAGAAAGAAAAGATAACTTAGAAATTATTGAATATCGTTGTTGCAACGTAACATCGCAGACACTATTGAGGATTTACTAGTGTGCAGAGCATTTGACCATGTTTATGGCCTGCTCGACTGCTAGCATTCTTTATATATCTATGACTTAAAGACCAAAGAGAAGAGTGCGATACGCCGGGTTGTAGATTGTGGATTTCTACTATTTCATGCCATAGATGTTTGAGAAAAAGACACTTTTTGAGAGATGCACTGAACATGCTGCAGTTCTCAAAGATAACGTAGAACCATGGGTATATCCATGGTGGATTAGACCTGAGAGAAGAAAATTTGTTAAGACAGTGTGAGTACCTTCCACTTTGCATTATGTGTAGTCATGCTGTAAATAGAACCTACGAACTGGTAATGTTCGGTTTAATGCAGGAAGCAGCATTTCTGAAAAGATGTAATTAAATGTCGATGACATGCGCTGCAGTGCAGGTGCCATTCTAAGGTGTCATCAAGAGTGTTGCCAAAACACTAGATGAGGGAGACGCAGAGAAAGTGAGAGAGCGGGGAAGGAGAGAGAGAGACAGAGAGAGTGAAAATAGAGAAGAAAAAAAGAGAGAGAGAAGGAGAGAGAGAAAAAGAGAGAAAAAGAGAAGGAGAGAGAGAGAGAGAGAGAGAGAAAGAGAGATAACGACATCACCACGATGAATGAATATTGGTAAAGCATTCTTATCCTAATCATTTCCAACCACGAAAATAACAATTTGGCTTCCACGGCCTATCGCTATAAGATTCTATATTAAACATGTTAAATGCTCATGAAATGTCGCCGTTACAAAAATGTTTTTGTCACGTACAGTGTGACAAAAGAGAAAGACTTTAAGTAAAGGTCCAATTGAAGACAACGCCGGAAGGGTAGGCAAATCCTTTTTTTCTAAGCTCATCTATAGCGTCAATTCTATTCAGTCCCAAAGGCAATGTACGTTCAAGCTCATTATAATTTTTTTTCTTTCTGTGCAAGGCTACATTTTGGCTCCTTCCTTCGTCAATTTGCACCAGTGATTTCAATGCTTTCTTTCTCTGGGGCAAAATATCGATGAACTTATTGACAGCTAGATGAGAAATCAAATTTCGATGCAATTCAATTCCACGTCACGCTTAACTCGTCCTAAAATAGATTTGAGCGAATGGTTTGGCCCGTATTCGATTTCCTACTCAAATTTGTGCGTTACTCTTTGAGATAATAAGGTCGTGGTCGGTAGTGGGTGGTTTGAAACTTTGATATTAAAGAAATGCACAACATTTTTAAAATAAATGTTGCAACCGTTTATTATTCACGAAAGCAATAATATCTAATGAGAAATAATGAAGCAAACCAAATCATAATTCATGACTTAATCAGAAGGTGTAGTCTGTTTTCTATCTCAAATGATTTCTGTGTACTAA
This sequence comes from Mesocentrotus franciscanus, assembly GCA_037976565.1. NCBI lineage: Eukaryota > Metazoa > Echinodermata > Echinoidea > Camarodonta > Strongylocentrotidae > Mesocentrotus > Mesocentrotus franciscanus. The sequence goes on from CP137673.1 coordinate 31,715,691, forward strand.
GAAGTAATTTTGTTAATTTTCAATGAAATTTATAGACATAGCTGAAGTTGTCACTAAATACAAATTGTGCATATAGATTTTACTATTTAGTACCTAAATCGCTTAATAAAGTCCTTTCTTCTCCTCCCAATATTGTGTGAAAAAAACCCTAAACCTACCCGCAATAGCAGCAAACATCGCAAAAGGGTAGGTTCTTGCCAAATTACATCAAAAGCGCGTCGACATTTGGCAATGCTCTAATTTGTTTTCCACTGTAAATAATATATTAATATTATCATGATTATTGTTGCAAAGAAATGATTATCAAACGGGTAGATTGGCCCCTGACCCCTTAAACGCCTCCTTTACCCCCCTCCGCTCTCCACCTCCCCTTCATTCTAGATCTTCATCACGACCTCTCTTCAAACTATCCTCTTTCCATAACCCTATCCTTTCCCGCTACATTCTATCTCTCCATCTCTCTTATCTTCTCATCTCTTTTACCGTGACATTTCCCCCTAGCCCTTTTCTCTCTGAGTCCTTTCCCTCTTACTCATGTGTGCATAATTACACTTTATCTCGATTCAGAGCAGCTCATAAAGTGGTATGACTATGATTCCAGTCGGAGATTATTTGAGATCTGTAGCACCAATAAGTGCCTGGGTGCTAATAATATTATGATTTTAGGAGAAGATTGAATTAATATGGATTGAAATGTACTGAAAAATGAGTAGCGTGTCCATATTGATTTAATCAGAGCAGTTTTCTCAGTAAAATAATTATTCCTCATTCGTTTTTTAATGTTATCATCACTAGTATTTTGAAACATTAATCATATATTTAAAGTTAGAACGAAAACCTTTTCAATATTTCTTTGTCCTCATTTCCACCTTTCCAGCCAGGCGCGACTGGCTAGACTTAATTGTTCCCAGCGTGGAGTGGGGCACATATGTGTTCATACAAAATAAGTTATGATTGAGAGCGAACATAGAAAACAAGCTCTGTATATATATTTTTAATTGGAAATCTGCCATTAATGGCTTGTCTTATTTTTCTGGTATTTATAACTCTACGAGTAGGAAGACGGTGCCTATCATTTACACATTATATTACTCAATCTCTATTTTTGCGTACTAAGTATATTGCATTGCTTTATTTTGAAATTGAAACTGACAAGGGCACTGCCATTATTACGTAAGAAAAATGATGATATTCATTATCGTAGTAAGGGTTTTACCACCGGCTTTTGTTAATAATCTTCCTAAATTAAATAGCGCATGGAAGAAACACTTGACCTATATCTTCCATAGACTGATTTTAATATTCAATCAATTAGGTGCATTCAAAATATATGAACAGATGCATCAAGAAATAATTTAAAAAACATACAAAACATAACAAGAGAACGATTTCTGTCTGCATTACTTTTGGTTTGAACCCCCATCACGAAATTAAAGAGATAAAGGTGTCGCTCTATATGTGTCGATATCTCCGAAACCAGTATTTGAAGATGTAAATCTCAGCATTTTAAATGAAGAATGGCGCCAAAGCTGTGAAAACCAATGCCACTTCCATGAAGTAGTGTTACGTGATTTGTTGAAGACGGTAAACGCGTTCGTTGACCACAGATCGGTGAAGTGTTTTATTCATGGAGAATCTTCACTTGGCAAGAGCGTGAACTTCTGGGGTGGGTAATCCATACACCCACGAAATGTTAAATTCTCAACAAAAATATACCGCAGACCTACCAGTGTCAAAATATCTCACACAGAGACAAATGAGAATGGGGTAGAACCAAAAAAATATATAAAATATAAAAAGTACGTTGATAAAGGAAACCTTCATATGGCTCTTTGAAGAAAAAAAAGTATTGTTTCCCCCAACAGATTTATTGATATTGTAAAGCGCTATTTAAATGAAAATGCAGATATAATGCCAACAGAGGAACCGAAGCAAGACAAAACCAGGGTCATTTTAAGTTTTGAGGTGTGGGGAAATCTGTCTTGAAGTATAGGCAAATACACTTTGTCTCACATTCTCTTTTAGGCGCTTTGTTTCTCATGAAAAGGTGCTTTATAAATGTAATAATATTATTCGCAGAAGCTTGGCTCATATATATTATGTGGAAGAGTGTGCGGTTGTCTATGTGTGCGTGTGTGTGGGGGTCATTGTGCGCTGCTTCTTATTGATATTCACTTTGGTTCAAGAATCACTGCATAAACACTTGCGCGCTATCTAAGGTCAAGTTGTTAAAGGGCAAGACACAAACAGATCACAATAACTCAACAGAGCACGAGGAGTCGAGTTTTGAAAATGAGAAGAACCCCCACACCCACTCACTGCGATTAACCGTTGACAAGAATCAACAAAGCTTTCGAACATCATAAATCAACCCCTTCCCTTCGCGGATTCCAGCACATAAATGAGTTTGTTTGTAATTCATGTTAATGTATGAGAGGCATCGATTTCAAGCTTTAAAAAGTTGCCATGTCTGTTTGTATTTGAGTGGGGTGTTCACTAACCATTGATATTTGTATCTCCATTCCTGTTTTTCGTTCATGTCAAAGGGTGGGGGAGCTGGATAACTGTGAAAACCCTACTCGTTTTCTGCAAATAGGTCGGAATTTAGGCGTGCATTGTGTTACGTATTTTAAGTAGGGTAAACAGTCCGGAATTTTAAGCTAGATGTATAGATGTAAGGGCAAATCGGCAAGACAATTAACAGTGCATTAAACAAAATTATAGCCATGAAAACAAGTGGGGGCTTATCCCATCGAAATTTCTCTTGCTTCTATACCCCCACCCCACCCCAATAGGGCGTGTAGTGGGGTGGTTGGACTCCTCAAATCCTGTTCCTGTGAAAAATTAATCTAGGGGATGTCCCTCCTCCTTCAGGCTTTTTGGATCCGTCTCTGCATGAGTAAGGAAAAGAGGAGAAGGGAAGGGCGTGCTTCAACCATGTATTCTACAGTTCCATGTTTCATAGTGTGCATTCTCACCGTTCTTATGAAGCACATCAAAAAGAACACTCGATCTTTTGCATTATTGTATAGATTTGACCAACGTGTGTTTACCTACCGCCAATATCTTCAAGTCAAGATGAACGCGATGAATCTGTCATAATATATTTGTTTGCTTTTGTCTTGGTTTCTACCCCAATTTACGCTCTTTAAACACAGTTGCTGCGAGTTGTTACGGGAAAGTGCTTATAGTTTGCCAGAGCTCAATTAGTCATCGTTTCCAAATATTTTAAACAAATTTGGCATAAGCATCAGGTAGTACATAGGAAAGTTAAATTTTTCTATGAGAGCGAAAAGAAAAAGAAAAAAAAAAAAAAAACGCTTGGTGAATATGGTGCCATTTTCATTTTGTTCCATTACTTTGTATTAAAGATACATGTGCCATAGTATTTTATTTTATTTTCCGTTCGCGTTTATTTTAAGTACAGCTACGTGGCGGAAACTACAAATGAAAAACATGGCTTCTTTTTGTCGACGCCCAAGCTCTCGTAAATAAATATTTATATATCCATGCATCGGATTTATAATTACAGTATAATTTGGTTGTATTTAGATTCCCATTATAGGGATCGAGATTGATTTTAGGAGAGAAAGCTAAAGCCACTAGCTGAACAACATCATCTTAGAATCGTTAGTTCTTTTTTTACTGATCAACTTAAATTAAATTACTATTAACAAAATGCTTTTACTGTAAATTGGTATTAATGACTGCTAAGAATAAGAAAAGTTGTTGCAAATGTTCCTGTTTGGGTGACAGACCCATTTCCACCATCTCCCTTTACCGTCATTCTATTTGCACACTTTAGGATCAAGTTAAGTGAATGAATGAACGCAAAATGTGTTTGAAAACCTTCTACATGGAAATGTAAACCTCAACTGCGGGAATCTCCTTGCAACCATCAATCACAGGCTGCCAATTGTATTTGCTTTCGTTGGGGGTGAATTTAAGGTTGCGTGTTTCTTTTATATACCTAACCTACATGTATAAATTTGCTAAACTATACAAAAAATTACCGTCTAAGAAGTCTCTTCGACAAATAAGGATTAGAAGGTGGTTTTCCATGAGATCAAGAGTTAGATCGTCATGTGTTCTATACAAGTTACACAATGTATGTCCGCAAAATCCGTTAATGTGAGATGGGGAAAATGCCACATTGGCAGTCCCTTGTGTGGTTATTCTTTATTTTACTTTATCACAGTAAAATTTTGCAGATATATTTCTTACGCCACCGATTTTTGTTCATGTTCAAAAGAACAGCTACACAAAACTTGATGATCTTAATAATTATAACAAGAAAAATAACTTTAAAATATAGCACATGATTGATCATAAAACCGCGACATGAGCGACCATTTAATTTTGTAAGTTTTATTGTGAAATTATCTCTGATCTTATCTTTCTTATACCAGGATCGCAAAGACTCGCAAGAAGATCACCGTGAACGTTAATGGTGTATGGCATAATCTGATCGTGATTTCCATTGGCAAATACTATATGACAATCTTTTTAAAAAAATTGTCAAAGTCTTTGCTATCGTATTTGATAATCCTTTATTTTCTCCTAAGATTTTCACGCATATTTTTAAATTTGTTTATTGCAGGCATTCCATTCTGTACCCAATACCTGGATTTCATCCTGGGATGAGTTCATCAGTTGGTGGTTCTAACGGAGTACATAATGGCGGTCAATGGGCGTGGCGAGCTCACAATACAACCATTCAACCTCCACCACAATACTCCTCGCTATACCCCGATCCAAATGGAAACTGCATTGGACCTACCACAAGCTCAAACTGCAATTCAAACGCCAACAACTTAGCAAGTACAACAGGGGGATCCGGGCGAGAAGGTCCGGCGGCAACTACGCCACCAAGCACTGCTACGGCAACGTCTCCTTCAGAACAACGTACTCTACAGCGCCCTCATCGTTTGACTCCTCCTCTCCTGTTACGTTGCTCTCCGTCTACTGATCGGCACGTCCACCACCATCATCACACGCACTACCGACAGGGTACACGCTGTCCATCACCTTCACCTTCAAGTCAGACATGTAGGACACCAACACCTGGAGAGCATCGACCGGCTTCAACATCACCAGGACAACAGTCGTTTGGCCAACAAGCCGTACGCTTTCCGACTACTCCACAGAATCCACAACCTCGTAAGGCATCACCACAAGATAACCATGCTTGTCGACAGCATCAGGATTCATCACCATCATCGCAACAGGTGCATCTATTTCACCCCCAACATCCACTAAATCTTCCTCTAAAGCAGAGCCCAATGACTGGTCCGAGCCAACTTCCTTCGTCATCGAGGATATCCTTCCATTCATCTCTACCGTCTACTCCTTTACTCGAAAGCGTGGATGAGACCAGAAATACAAGCGATTGTGTGTGACACTCAGTGAACGTGAATCATGGACATGATGGAATTGAGTGGCAAAAAGAAAATCCTGTCCATTTGTTATAAAAAAAAAGGATGTGAATCTGATTAAAATTTTAAAAAGAATTATACATGATAGAAATCAGTTATAGTAATTGAAAACTATAGGCAATATTCACGTCTGTCTTTAATTAATGTAACAAACAAAAATGGGAGATAGCGTTGCTTAAGTTGACTTTCCTTAAAACATATCACTCTTTAGCTGGATAACGAGAATACTTATATTTTTAAGTATTGGCTTTGATGATAATTCCATTTTTCTCTTTGTTCCGTTGTATAATAAATGTTAGATAGATAGATGAACTTTAGTTTCATTCAGTTACAAGTAGGATTTCAGATGATATTTCGAGTTTCATTATTTCCCAAATGGTCATGACAGGTTTATTCATAATTATGACTCTTATCAACAGTTCATCCAAATAGCGACGAAGGGGTATTTTGGTAAATAATTGAAAACTAATATTTGTCCGGATTGTATTTCTTTTAAACCGAATATCTGAAGTTGTAAAGACAAGACTTTCCTGTCTCCTACAGGGAAATTGATCTTCAGTAAGTAAACAAATATTCTCTACAGTTTGATTTATTTCGTTTGATAAAATATGCCTGTGATTGTTAGAACCGTCCACAAAGTTATCATCCTGATGATTCTAGGAAAATTAGAGTGGAAAACCCTGAATGATGCAGTAAAGGGAGGTAAAATACATTAGACTCTTTCATGTACTCTTTCATGTAGACTTTAAAGAGAATTCGAGGAGGTTATAAAGGCCTTCTTAAATCGATCAATCAAACCATATTGGTCAAGCCTTGATAGAAACATAATGCGGGAGGCTCTCGTGTTTTTCCCGAAGGTTCGTAATTCCGAAATACACATTCCGAAAATGAAATAGGGTCGGTTATTCCGAGAAAAATAATTGTCGGAATTCCGAACCCTATGTCATTTTTGCATTATGAACCCTTTTCATTTTCAGAAATACGAACCTTCGGAAAAACGACATGTTACCCGTCATTCAATTGTTTGTCATGATTTAAATTATCTTGGAAAATATTTACATAATTATGATTATATAATTGTAGTAAATGCGTCTGTGTTAGTATTCTTCAGTTTCTTGCATCAAGTACAAGTAACAAATACATTTTCACGACATTCATTTAAAAGGGAACGTGAAGTGCAACAGGAATTATGCTTTATATGGACATTGGGATATTGCTAAAAATCAGTATCAAATACGCAAGTGTTTGGTACACTGGTCAGTTGGACTGCATTCAAAACGTTTATTATTCTGGGTTTTGAGCGTGGTAAAATAATTACCGATAGGAACAGCCGTTTCATTCCTGGATTTTGTAAACATTTGTTTGTATGTGTGTGTGTGAATACATTTATAATAATATGTATCATTTATTACATAAATCGGTTGTGATATTGCAGCTTTCTAAAAACGAAATTCATCTCCTTATTTATTTCCCAGGCAAAAACAGCAAAATAAAGTTGTTGGCATTACGATTTGTAATGAACGAAGGAACATAGGAAAATATTGAAATTGATCAGTGTACAAGTCATCGATGAACGTTTTGACGGGTTGACAATGTGTATACAATTACTGAAAGACATGTCATAAAAGACTTTATAATTGTCTGTAGATTAGTATACGTTATATTGCTTGGCTACATGCCCCTTCCTAATTAGTGTATACTAGACGATGCCCATATTTTATTTCATTTTTGATCCCTGCAGATTATTTGTTAATTTTAATTGTTTTTTATTTTTTATGAATGATAAGAAATGCATGTGAAGTGAGAATAAAACAGTATTAATCAAACAGTGGTATGACCTGTCTCGTACAAACTCTTCTGTTTCGCTTATTCGAGAAGTATCTTTCTTTTTTTTAATTTCTGTCCTGAAAATTTGCTTTCCTATCTTTTTTAAACATCTTTAGAATTGTATTCAAGGCGTCATCACTAATATCACAAAACCATCTTCTGCATCCTCTATCCATCTCTCTGTCTCTCTCTCTCTCTTTCTTTTCCAGTTCTCTCTCTCTCTCTCTCTCTTTCTCTCTCTCTCTCTAATCTTCTCTATTTCTCTCTCTCCCATCTCTCTCTCTCTCTCTCTTACTCACAATCTCAACCTCAATCTCGCAAACATGGCCACTCACTATTATCTATTATCCAAACTTAACCCCTCTTTCTCTTTCTTTCTTCCTCACTCCCTCCCTCTTTCTTACTCTCTCTCTCTCTCTCTCTCTCTCTTTCTCTCTACCTCACTCCCTCTCTCTTTCTCTCTGTCTTTTCACACACACACACACACACACACACACACACACACACACACATACTCATTCTCTCTCTCTCCCTCTCTCTCCCTCACTCTCTATCACTTTCTCTCTCTCTCTCTCTCTCACTCACTCTTCCTTCGTTCTGTGGACCATTCTTCCCTATTCTCTCTCTACCTCTTACCCATATCTTAGTCCTTCCTATTGATTACTTTCAATCTATGGCCTCTCTTCTGCTTCTACCGCTCAAGCAGTCAGGCTAAAGAAACAATGTCCTTGAACGATTGGAGAAACCAATTAATATGCAGGTGTTTTCTTGTGTTTTAGCTCTTTGGATTGATCAAGGGAAGGATGATGCACTATCCAACCAGTTTCGAACGGCAACAGGTGATTATCATCATATTAACAATCTTCATGCATAATTTATGCTATAGAATACAGGATTTTTAAATAAAAGAAGTATTCATGCAGTTTTAATGTCCATCAACATAAACATGCTGTTGGCATACGATAGGAAATTAATAAAACTGCCCTAAAATAACGATGCATCATAATTATCATTATGTTGATTATATTCATGCGTTGCTTATAGTTACGATGCATTTACTTTCTATACTCTACTTCCCTGAAACTATCTTTATAAAGTTCAAACGTACCTTATGCAATTCGTTTCCACTAAGACACTTTAAAACTTGAATCAATGTTCCTTACTTCAACTTTATATTCTTTGCTTTAGTCATCAAATATTGAAGAAATAATTTGATTTAGATTCAGTATAGATATCCAACCGTTAATAAATGCCATGACGTGTGACTCATTTTACTTTCTTTTGCTTTTCTAGAAAAGCTACACCGCTAGCATATTTTCCATCAATCTTAAAAGCCAATTCTTTCCAATCAGATATGAAAATAAGCCAGCTACAAGCAATCTCATATCCGCCCTAGCAGTCGATATCACATCGACTTCTCAATCAGCAAAGTAAATCAGATGAAGCTCTCAAAATACAAGAAATCCATTTGAACTCCGCTATCTGTCATTCTGGAAACATTTCAAGGCACGCAGGGCCCAGTAAGGGGGCAACAGGGGGACTCTGCAATATATGCCCTTTAAACCAAAAACAAACCAAAAACCTGCTGAGTGTTATACGCGTGGCACATGAAGGACATGATACATTTTCCGAACAGCTTGTAATAAATATATTTATACTTCCTCTGTATATACTAGATTGATGACTGAGCATGTAACTTATGCAATGTATTACCGTTTGTCTCCTGTATCTCTCTTGGAACCTTAATTTTAAATGTCGAATCTTAGTCTTTCACTTAATCAGATAACGTACAGTCCGTAAAGTACCGAATTTGTCAAACAAACAGTCACAAATGTTTTCCAAAAACAGCCAATAATTGCACATTCATCATGTTCACATCCGTTTGCTATGATGATCTACATGTATTGTCAACTTAACGTACATCGGTGATATGACATAGGCAATGATGTCTAAAGTTTCTAACTCAATACGCCATTCTATAATCGGAGATCCCCTCTACCCTTTTGTCTCTCTGAATCCTGCTCTGCTCCCCTCCAAATTGAAACCTCTTTTGCACTTTTCTTCTGCTAACTGAATTGCATTATTCACGCGGGTTCTTCCTAAAATACCCTCCAATAAATCACCTGGATTGCCCAAATGCTTTTCCGAATTGGACAGAATCCGCCATTGAATGATTGGGAATACACAGAACAACAAACAAACCTGCTTACCGAGTGGAGTTTTGACGTAAATGCAAATTGAGCGTATGCTGTTTTGAAGCTTGCCAGTCTCTTCTTACTGATTCATAATAGATTCAAGAAACGTCCGAGGTAATTTTTTAAAAGCATTTGGGTATAAATTAACAAGCAGCAAGCATGTTTGGGGAACTAAATTTGATTCGATTCCATTCTTTTTAAAGAAACCAATGGGAAGTATATCTACTTTAATAAGATAGCCAGGTAATTACGTAATGCGTAGAAACAGACCGCACAAAAATGTTATATATTCGTGACAGTCACCTTAAGCAGGGAGGTGGGAGTTACCTCCCTGCCTTAAGCATTGTGTATGTAGTGGTAGCTGTACAATAACAGAGACGAAATAAAGTACCGATATAGGCTCCTTGTCTTTCGTGTAGATAGAGCAAATATATAATTTTTCAAAGCTCACTCTGGTGATGACATCCTTGCAGACTTTCCTGACTGTCAATTTTTCATTGTCCGCACATCCATTATGTAGTCTGGGGGCAACCGTTTTCCTAATAGTCCGTTAGAGGGAAGATCTGTTTTTAGTTTATTTATATTTAGTAGTATATTTTTATTGCCAAATTTTAGTTTCATTTTCAATGTATAAAAGAGTCATTTGATTTTTGCTTGCTCTCAATATTTTAAAACCTGTAATAAATTTGGGGAATTAAAACACCGAATAATCGAAATAAAAAATTACATCGTCTCGGTGACATAAATAAAAATTATGAGCAATGTGATGATTTTTTTTTCGAATGAGTTCCACCACGTTGATCTCCCAAAAGACTGAGTCATCTATTTTATGCTTCTGACTACTTACACTTAAGAACTTTTGCTATGTTGGGATAAAAAATGGGCAATCAATGTCAGAAAAAAAACTTATAAAGACGTATAGTAGTGGGCTCTCATGGGGAATTCGATGCCACTTGGGATTTTACCCAATAACAGGTGTTGTCAATCACCAGGATCAACCTTCAGTTTTATGACCAACAGGCCTTATGTAATGCTCTGTATTTACCATCCATCCCCCCCCCCCCATATGGAAAAGTCATTATCTTACATTTCCCTCACCCCGGGTCACCCGAAGACTACGGGGCATTTCTTGATGGGACCACGGTTTTGCTGTGTGCAATTAATGGTATATCCACCAAGTCTGGTGTCAGCGAATTATGACCAACTGCACATGGAAACTGACGACCATCTCCCTTTAACAGAACATGTAGAAACAAGAAAGTAAACGTGTAACAGAATTGGCGGCATGGATGAAAGAGTGTGGTGAATAAGAGGAGCGCAATGCGTATACATATTCTGTAATTACTCAACGTGCTTCGATGAATAATACAGATTAAATCAGAGGGCCGTGAAATTAAAACAGCTATTAGCAGGAGGCGTATGCCCAGAGAATTCGATTATTTCTAGCAGATTCATTTTCTGCCGCCTCTTTTCTTACAGTCCTTTTACTATAATTAACATCCATTGTCCATCCCCGGTATGTCTGTGATTTTGGAAATTGGTATGGCGCTCGTAAACCTTTGCTTGATATAATGGCTCTGAAAGGATATAACGAGTGCGGGGGCGATTAGATGTGGATGTATGCGTGTGTGCGTGTGTGTGTGCGTGTGTGTGCGTGTGTGTGTGTGTTGTGTGTGTAGGGGGGGGGTTCATTTCCCACATCATTCCTCCTTCTAGCGTAAATGTTCCCCTTTTTGTTTTTCGTTGAATGTCTTGTTCTACATAATTATGGCATGATTTGTATAGCTTGCATCGCTGTTGCTGTGCTGTTCAGAATTAGAATGGCCCTTTATCAAAGTAAAACTTTTTGTCATACCCTATACTTCAGATCCAGAACCTTTGTATTTGTAGAAAGGTGTGAATAATTCTGTTCCTGAGGGAACCGTGGATTTTTAACTCGGTTTCGTTCGTTCGTTCGTACGAAGAATATCAAGGAGTACATCATCTAAATAGGGAGATCCTTATTTAGCCAGCTGATTGTCTCATCATCGAGCTCTCGAATCCAGGAGCACCGTGAGGGGACTTTTATTCCCTTTTCAAAAGACAAAATTCCAGTGAAAGTTTTGTTTTCACATAGCATTAGAATACTCGTACCAAAAAATATTATCTCATATGGCAAGAGCTCATGGCCCTACCACATTATGATAAGAATAACAGATTCTTTCCTAACAATTCATTAATTCCCGTTTATACAGTAGTTTAAAGTCCGGTGCTAAACTGATATTTCCATTAATTCTTTATGCGAACGAAATACGTGTTTGTTCATTATCATTATGTCAGCGGTATAGTTAACGGAATAGTAATCGCTTACCCTAAGAATTTATCACAGCAAACTCGTCCTCACCAATGCTATACATGGATACATCCAACCGTGTGCTTTTGAGAAGTTTAAAGAGGGCGTCCTTTCACTACTCTCCATTGCAATCATAAAGGTATCAGAGTTGTCCAATGAAAACCTTCATGACATGGAGGTTTTCGTTGGACGGAGGAGGGGGAGGGTATGGCGCGCCGTTTGACCAATAATTCAGATAAACAGTGTTTATCGCCGAAAAACACTGTTTATCGAGCGATAAACACTGTTTATCGAGTGATAAACATTGTTTATCGGGAGAAACTATGTTTTTCGACTGATAAACACAGTTTCTCTCGATAAACACTGTTTATCGGCGATAAACACTGTTTATCGGCGATAAACACTGTTTTTCGGTGATAAACATTGTTTATCGAGAGAAACTGTGTTTATCAGTCGATAAACATAGTTTCTCTCGATAAACAGTGTTTATCGCTTGATAAACAGTGTTTATCACTCGATAAACAGTGTTTATCACTCGATAAACAGTGTTTTTCGGCGATAAACACTGTTTATCTGAATTATTGGTCAAACGGCGCGCTCGATAAACAGTGTTTATCGGCGATAAACACTGTTTTTCGGCGATAAACATTGTTTATCGAGATAAACTGTGTTTATCAGTCGATAAACATAGTTTCTCTTGATAAACAGTGTTTATCGCTCGATAAACAATGTTTATCACCGAAAAACAGTGTTTATCGCCGATAAACAGTGTTTATCGAGAGAAACTGTGTTTATCAGTCGAAAAACATAGTTTCTCTCGATAAACAGTGTTTATCACTCGATAAACAGTGTTTATCACTCGATAAACACTGTTTATCGCTCGATAAACAGTGTTTTTCGGCGATAAACACTGTTTATCGGCGATAAACACTGTTTATCTGAATTATTGGTCAAACGGCGCGCCATAGGAGGGGGTCCCATAGCTTCCCATCGCTTTCGCCAAATATGGCTTGATCAACTGAGATACGATGGAAGAAAGAGAGTCAATCTCTAGAATGTAAGAATATGAATGGCTCCCCCAACATGGCTATAGAATCAATTTTCTTTTAATCAAGTTTTCCCCACCTGCTGCCAGTATCCGCCCTCCAAATATAATACCGACAATACGTATCAACTCGTGGAATTCATCCTAAAACGTATTGATTAAACTCAATATTTACACCTTTATGAGAAACGTACAGGCATGACCATGACGGGGTGAGAAATTTATCAATTTACTTCTCTTTCACAGAAAGATATAACAATATACGCCAATATGTGTAATACAAGCATACTAAAAGTACAATAAGGAATGGCTTGGCAGATTTAGGTAATACAACAGAGTGCTGTGTTCTTGGATCACGTTTTCCAGGTATGTATACGTTAATATGCTCTTATTAATTCATGTAGGAAAACAAAGATATTTCCTTACTATTATTTTTGGTAAACCGTTTCTTCTATTCTTCTCTTTTCATTTTTACCGTTTCATCATTGCTCGATGTTAACTACAATTCTTTCAACCCCTGTTGACAATCACAAAATGGCCCATGGTTTTATTATTGTTTCTAAGTTTGTTGGCATTATTTATGATCAGGTTAATTGTCATACATGTCATGATTTTCATTACAAATTACAATCTTGTTCTTCTGAGTGATAAACGGTGATATGATTGTAAATATTTGTCGTTATGATGATATCCTACCATTGATCATATATTAGGTTTATCATCACTAACATTGTCAGTAATTATCATTCTACACAGAGAGAGAGATTGCTTTGCTTCGTCACGATAATACAGCATTATGATGACCATTATCAGTAACGCTATTACTATCTCCATTATGTTCTTCCTATATGGACTAATTACTCATGAGTATTGTATTGTCTTTCATTCATAACAGCTGTTTATAATTATTGAACGTATTGTTGTATACGAGAGTAATTATTTAGCCTTCTTATCCTCAAAAATATGGGATTGTCGTTTGTAGGATTAATATCTCTTTTGAATTTTGGAATGCAAAGCTCATTATAAATGAGCCACAGAATGTTTACATTTTGTACACTGCAAGTGTGATGATTTTTTTTTCCAAATGTAATTTTACCGTCATACCCTAACTTTAAAAACGAATCTCCTATTATTTTTGTTAATTTGTCACAGAACTGAATTCCAATGCCATTACCATGATGGCTGAATATGAAGGAGAAGGTATCAATCAAAGCTTCAAAGACCCCACCCAAGCAGACGACATATATCCGCCACCTCCTGGATTCGATAACCCTTCTCATAAAACTGACCGATATCGTCAATATGACGAGGGCGACGTCGAGAGATCTGCGCAAAGAACCAAACCGGAGGCTATGACATTGGTGATGAACGACGAGAGTAAGAGAAGGGCTAGCGTAACGAAAAGAATATGGATGATTCTCAAAGGGACTTTCATATGTGCGTGCCCCCTGTTTATTATCGGCCTCATCCTCGTAGTCCTTGGTACACTCGACATACCAGCTAGCTATGACCTCACCAAACCTGGAGCACCCATACTCATCATTGCTATGATCTTCCTCATCATCACCATCATACTCCTCGTCGTTTATAAGATGAGAGGTATGAATGCGTACGACATCGGACAGAAAGAGATGACCGGGGTTAACAACAACGGTGTGAACTCATCAACTCAGAGATCGACCCATGAAGACAACCGCCATGAAAGCAATAAAGGTAAGATCTTCAACCCTTAATCAACCCACTGAGGAAATGTAAGATTGGGTTCCCTGGTATATTTAGTTATATTATAGAACGTATATTATCAATCTAAATGTAGGTCTACAACTTAGATTGTAAATAGACGTGATCAAAGACATTCTTTTCTGCAATCCAAATTTGTTGCGCCCTCTCTTTTGTCCCCTAACTTTGTTTTTCTTCGGGGTTGGCACCTGAATTTTTTGTGTGTGTTTGTGATGGTGGGGTGCATAAAGAAATGTGTCGAGACAAATGTATCCAACGTATTCTGAAATGTTTCCCTCTCCAGTTACTGAAGAAAGAAAATACATTTCCACAGCATCCCCCGCAGATTAGTAAACAAGCAATGGCGTCAGTGAAGGCTATGAATATACATTATAATGGTTGATATGCAACATATCACTGCATGTTTAATCATATCCAAGCCTTATTTGACGTTTCAGATACTCTCGAAAATGTTCATATTGGGCAAACATAATTTTGTACGTATACACAATAAATATAGGAATCTCGATAGAGACTTGACCTCGAATGATGTTAATTAAGTCTTCTTATTCTATAGGTACATAGGAATAGAATTACGCTAGAATTAACGCTTAGAATTTCTTATTTCAACATTTAGATATTATGTTTAACATCTTAAGATGTTTACACGGGAAAACATTACTTACTAGATTACAATTTCATTGACCATTTGATACAAGACTTATTACGTGAATTACGTCTAGACACTGGTTCTAATGTTTCTTGCAATATTATTTTAAAAAATCAACTTATTACTGATTTCTTCTGTTTCACTTTTCTCTGTTTATATGTTTTTTTTATTCGCTCGAAATAATGGAATGTAATTCACTGTACATAATAATTTAAGTCGTTATTTGATGCTTCGTTTGAAATTTGAGATTCTATAATGTGACTCGATTGATATCGAACCCTGCCCAATGAGAGACATGAGAAAAAGCTATAATAAGCATGAAATTACCAGAAGAGCATTTTATTAAATCTATAAATGATGTCAAAGTACCTGACGTATATCGTCAAGTACACTTAATCTAATATGATTCCTTCGGCAATATTTTTGCAAATTGTGTATCACAGAACAATTGACTTCTTCTGAAAGTCACTACATTCGTAATCATATATTTAGCTACTAGGGGTGAAGTATTGACGCAAAATCGCTCGATCTTTCGTATTTCAATGACAATACAAAATAATGTTTTTTCAATCATATACAAAAAAAGGTTAATAAATGTAAAATGATGTACTATTTTAAAGTTTCCCTTTCCTATTTATGTACATTTTTATACACAAAAAAATATTTAAAAAATACTGTAATTGATATACATTTACCACCCCTCTCTCTCTCTGTCTTTCTTCCCCCTCTCTGTCACTCTCTCTGTCTCTGTCTGTCTGTCTCTCTCTCTCTGTCTGTGGGCGCGCGCGCGTGTGTGTGTGTGTCCCTCTCTCTCTCTCTCTCTCTCTCTCTCTCTCTCTCAATAAGACAGTTATGCTAATTCTGGCATTCCCTTCACCAATCCCATAGATAAATATCCTTTCTTGCTTCCTATGAATGCCACACTTCCTCCACCATTGTGGAGATGAACCAATGTCCCTAATATGCACGATGTGACCTTGACCTTGTATAATTTTTCTTTTCTTTACTTATTTTATCTTTAAAAACAGTCCATTGATATCTCTTTGTTGACGTAATTATTTGAAAATATACCGAATATTATATATACATAACATATATACGTAAAATAGATATAAATAAAACATACCGAATATGCTAGCCTGACCATTGCTATTGATTATGTCATCTTCTGTTTGATGATTGATTCAATTGTTATATAATAATGTTGTAAGCAATCCAGTAAATTTTTCAAATGCGAATGTGACATAATAGGAATGACAACTTGCCACTGACTCCCATCTCACCTTTGGATTTTATATTAGGATGACTAGTATTTAGATACTCATTAAATGGTCATATTTCGCTTCATAGGTTGGTTTAAAAAAATCATCTGTAGAAGTATTCACCTCCCGTTAACCTGAACATCCTCCAAATTCATTATTTCTTTCCTAATCTTCTGTCCTTCGCCGGTCTCAATCAATCTCTATTAATATTTCAATGTATTATATTCATTTACAGATTCAGAGGACCATGTAGACGGTCGGGAATACAACGAATCTAGAAGAATCTAGTCTATCACGTATCCAAGCTCAATATATGCCGTCATAATGTACTGAATTACAGTGATAGAACGTGAATGCTATATAACTCTATACATGATGCATGGACTATGATGAACGCCATATACCGTTACGCACTGAAGTACATTGTGTTTGTGGCCAGCTGTAGGCTACAAAAGAAAGGAAACGTGTTAAAGGTAAAGACTGGTTCACACGCTTGTAGTAGGGACTTTTAGAATTGCACAACGAGAACGTGGACTGCTACGTGGACATCCTTTTAAGGCAATGTGACGTCCTTTTAAGGCACTGCCGGGCACTGAAAGTCTGCCCGGCAGTGCCTTAAAAGGACGTCACATTGCCTTAAAAGAATGTCCACGTAGCAGTCCACGTTCTCGTCGTGCAAATCTAAAAGTCCCTATTATCGTAATCTCGTGGCATTCATATCAGGCTGATCATTGATTGGTTCGTTCAACGTGTCACGTGATAATGCCGGACTCCGGTCTTCTTGATTCGTATCTGTAACACCAAATACATTGACGGAAATTGCTATCAGATTTACCTATATATTATGCAGTGCACAAGTAAAATAAAGCGCCAACACAAAATATTTTATATGAACTACCGTTGGTCATCTTTTAAACATTTGATTTAATTTGAAGTAAATCATATATAACATACTTTGATTTTTTTTCTCCTTCATATTTGTAATTATTCTTATGTTTTGTGTACCAAAATATTCATGTACCATGTCAATGAAGTTTTCTAATAAATACAAACAAAAGTGAAAAGGAAAACAAGATACCCCCCGCACACACACCCACGCACACACACACACACACACGCACACACGCACACACTCACACACACACATACACACACGTACACAAAGAAATAGTTAATTTGCCTACATTTTTGTTTTACAAATCAAAGAAAAGGCAGAGGAAATTCAAAGGTAACTTCAACTAGGTACCGATTAAGCCCGAATTGCTTACCACATTTTGTAATTTTTGTAAAGCTTGTACTCCAGATAGTGAAATTGCCTACATTGCCAAACTTCGATTTTAAGACTTTAAACTTCAAAGGCAACATAATTCTTTCAAACGAGTAATCATTACCTTTAATATACTTGAATATATTGGCAGGTAACTTATATTTTTAGATCACGACAAGTGTCAAAGTACCTGTGAAATATGAAAATGAATTTAATTGATTTTGAGGTACTTTCACTATCTCGTAATTATAAAATGGATATTAACAACATCGTTTCTTAGTCTCATCCAACTTCACTTTTGTTATCTTTGGTATATCTCTTTTCTAAAAATTATCAACGATGTCACTGATGTAAATACTAATATAATTAATTTAATTACTAATATGTATATGTCAAGTTATATAAATCGTAGAAAAGAATTATACAGCCAGTAAGCTATTGTTTACTATTTTTGTGAAAGGAAACAAATTAAATTTTGTGCCGATTTTACACGAACATCGAGTATTAAATGATAAATTCTGATTCCTTTCTACCTATTCGCGTTTATATAGAAGTAAGTTGAGATTCATGATTCTCAGTGGTGGTACAGACAAATGGGAATGGAGAAAAACCTAAATGTTTAGTGATGATATTTTGGAGTTGTTGGACTGGATAAATAGGGTTTATTAAGTGTGATGGCTTATTGATGAATATCTCCCGGATGGATTTTTTTTATGAGGAGAGGCGTAAGGAGAGTTGGGACATGTCATGGTGGATGCATTTGAATGGATGAAATGCGAGAAAAAAAGCGTTCGAGTGAGAAGAGAGTGTTGGTTGAATCATCTTGTTTTCACGTTGCCATTTCTCTCTTTGTACATATTTTTTCTCTTCAAGTTTCTCGACACTCCATTGGGGGCACGTGCCCCCTGCCAAGCTCACCGCATTTCATTCGTCAATGCGGTAGCTTCAACACTGGCTTAGAGCAATTCACGATTAATGATGATGCCGACGACAAACGACGATGATGATAATGATAATGTTGACGATGATGATGTTGACCATGAAACCTATGATGATGATGACGATGATTATCATTATGATAACCCATATTTTGTTTATCACTTTTCAGTCCCAACGTACACAATGAAAAAGATGATGATGTGGTCATGTGAGAGCGATGATGATGATGGCGACGATAGCAAAGATAAACGTAATGAAGTGGTGATGATGATCATGATGATGATAATAATGAGAATGATCATGACGACAACAGAGAATGATGAAATAATGATCATGGTGAGAACGAGGGGAGATAAGGAGGATGAGGAGAGGAAGGAAAGAAGTGGGAAGGTAGGGGAGGAAGAGGGGGACTTTTGTCAGAGAAGCTGGGCAATGGGGTGACATTGGAAAAGATGAATCGGTGAAAACAGAAACATGGATGATTTCATGCAAGATACAGTGAGAAAGAACTGCACACTTAAAACGGACTACAGAATGAGTAACATTTATTTATTTATTTATTTATTTCTGATATT
Organism: Mesocentrotus franciscanus; assembly: GCA_037976565.1. NCBI lineage: Eukaryota > Metazoa > Echinodermata > Echinoidea > Camarodonta > Strongylocentrotidae > Mesocentrotus > Mesocentrotus franciscanus. Next base: position 31,734,957 of record CP137673.1, read on the forward strand.
TATGCAGGGTGGCACATATCACCAATTTGGTGGTCTTCCATGAGGCCCTGTTTGGCAATAATAAAACAAATAACAGCATCAAAAACAAAATAGATAAATACACAAGCATATAAACAGGTAAAATACACATTAATTGGTATCCCCATGAAATAACTGATCATTCAAGAATCATCCTTGATCATTTACAAGAAATAGGTGAATGGAATTTTCAAATTAAATAAAAAATATTACAAACATCAATGGGGTTGACATGGCAACTAGTATTTCGAATTTAATTAGAGTAATGACAGATTGAAACGAACCGTTCATCATTCTTCTGGATTATCCAAACTTAATCGCTCGTCGTCTATTACGTTAGCATAAATATTTCACTTTTCCCCTCGCATGGCAGTTCCCATGGAGACCTTAAACTCTTCACACGATCTTAAGAGTTATTTATACATGTAACGTTCTTGAAAACATTTATGAGCAAATTGAATGTTATGATTTAATTACCAAGTTCGTGTAAGAGGTGAACGAGTTAAAAATGACATACGTTTCATGATAAATTTCTTTTTTATTTCCTTCCGTATTTTTCTTTCTTTTACCTTCGCTTTTTCTTGTCTCATATATTTCTCTGTTCTATCCCTTCTATCTACTTCTCTTTCTTTCTTTCCTCGAGTATTTGAAGAGTTTAATTTCAAAAGGAGCTAAATCCACTTTTGATGAAAATTGACTTATTGATATCAGAACATTGTTCACTTAAGTACCCGTCTTTCTATAAAAAGTATTTACCTAAATTTTGGGAGCAATTATGAAAAAATGCACCTTCTAATATCACTTTTCCATAGACGCATGTACAAAATCTGGTAAACAAATCCCCTTTTTCTCCGAAGTTACAAAAGTGGATTTAGCTCCTTTTGGAATGAAACTCTTCATTTATTTGTTTTTCGTGTTTCTATCCCCTTTTTATTTCACTCTTAATTTATGTATCCAATCCCTCCTACTCATGTCCTTCCTTCTCTCAATTCACTTTTTTTCTTTCTTAATTTTCTTTCTACCCTTCCCTATATAATTCCTTTTATTCCCCTTTCCCTTGCAGTGTCCATGTTGAATTTCTTTGGTTTTCTGCATTCCCCTTTTTTCTATCTTTCCTTAATATATTTTTATTATGACCTCACCAAACCAGGAGTACCCATACTAATAATGCGCATGACAATGTAAGTTTTAAAAGGTGATAGAGAAACCAATAAATCAAATCAAATTAAATGGTCAGGGATGGGTAAACCAAAATGTTGATAGGTAAAAATGTGTTTTTCAATTTTTGACACATTTATGGAAAGGATGGGACACAAATAGAAAAATAAAAACAAATTTACAGATAGAGGGAAAGAGGAGAGAGAAACAGAGAGAAATTAGGAATGGAGAGAAAGATAGAGGGAGAGAGAGAAAAATAATGAGAGAAAAAGAAGAAGTAATTTTACCTGCTTTCTTAAAAATAATCAATTCGGACTCCACCTTATCTCGTATCAAAAATTTAGATCTTCGTGGAATTGTTACCATAGCAACAAATTCGTGCGCGCTTTCCTCACATCGTGCGCCTGTAAAATGCTCGTCCGTAACATGCCTGAGAGCCTATAAAGGAATTCAAGATATATTTAGACTCTTAGTTTTACAAATTCGCTAGAAGACTGAAACACACAATCTTCACAGGTTTTCTTCTACTTTTGGGGGCAAACGTCTTCTGCATCAGAACATGTAAGTATCATGTTTTGATTTGTTATCAATAAGAAAATTGTTAGTTTATATGCAGAATTCTCTGCCTCATCGCCTAAGCTTGATCGTACTAAGGGCGTAGAGGATACCCGAGTATCCGTCACCATTACTTACTAATTTCCTTGAACTCACGAATAATGATTCCGCCTACAAGAGGATTTATAGATATTCAAATATACTTTGATATGTTTCATGAACGAAATTCTTGATTTTGAAACCGTTTGCTATCAAATATTTCAACACATTCCTTTGCAAGTAGCACTGCGCGCTCATGAATTTATTGGAGTTGTCATTTGTTTTGAAAATACATCAATTATTCTTCCTTTTTGTATTCGTCGCAAAAAAATTATTTCAACTTTGAATATTAAAGGGACTTGGTAACATTGCTCAGATGAGAGAAAATGGTGCTAAGGTATTGACTTTAATGCTAGATGTACAATTAAAGATAATCTGAAAGTTTGAGTGAAAACAAACCATTATTAATGATAAAATTGGGAAAAACTGATCTGATCGATTCCTAAATTCTCCCAACTGTATTCTTATAATTTAATAATTTAATTTTAGGTGAATGTAAATCGACACAAAGCAATGAATTGGCTCTATATACCATTCCGAACATTTAAGTGTTGACAGATTTTTGAAAGCCTGTTTTATGTCTTACTTTCATGGAAAAACGGTTGGGAAAATTCAAAAATTGGTTGGGAAAATTTACTGTTAGAGGGGTTTAACCATTGACGCCTTCAAAGAAAACCATAAATATCTTTGGGTTTGCGAATTTTTTCAGGATTTTTTGCATGTTAGAGGGTTAGTATACAGTAGATGGAATATAATAAGTAACATTTCATACGAAAATTACGCAGTTTTTTCATCAACCTTCAACAATGTTACCCGTTCACTTTAATGAATGGAAAGAAATTATATTCACATGATGGAGTTTCCAAACGGCAACATCCAGTAACCATGACAACTAATCTTATGTGTCATTACAAGATTCCCGTATCGTGGTTGCGTACATACTGATCTCGGGAATTTCCCCTTTGGTACTGTATAAAGGAATAAATTACCACACCTATAATAAAACTTGATGACATTAGTTTTCATTTGCGTGTGTTCTGTGACGTATTGCATTCATTATTGGTCTAAATGCTTTGCTGAGCTATTGAATGTACGTGGTGGATGAAGATTTTTTTTTTCAGTGTTAAGCTTTTAAGTTTTTAGATTCAATTCAATTCTATTCAGTACGTTTATTAAATTCCATATTTTTATAAGAACATGTGTAAAATATATCAATTAAAAAACCTTGCAATTCCAGGCATGCATAAATAAATTTGAATGACATGAAGATGATATAATTATATATATTTATTTATATACACTGCTGCCCATAAAGTTGGAATATTTTTTTCATACCTCTTTTCATTAAATGATTGTGACAATATGGTTTATTCTTGATAGATAAAGTTTCGATCTTCTCTGAACTTTATTGATCAATCTCTATGAATCTTTAGATTACTTAATACTGTCCTGAGAAGATATAAACTATAACATAAATACCCCTTCACATTTTCCTAGGGCATAGTCGGTCAAGCCGCCTGCTTTTCATTTTAAAGAAAATTAATGAATGAATACGAAAATACAAATAATATCACTCATTGCCCCACATGTGAGAGAAAGGGGAGTTGTCAAATTTAAAGAGAATATCGGTAGCTAGAATATGAATTTATTGTCAAGAAATTCTTTTTCTTTTTTTTTACATTAACAGTTCTGTTACCAAACACTTTTTAGGAAATTAACCCAAACATGGAATATAACAACCATCAGCAACAGAACATTACCGAACTACCCACCGCTACTCACGTATCGTGTGACGAAGATGAAACCATTCCGACGAAATCACCATCGCCGACAACATCGTCGTTACCATCGTCATTCCCATCACATCACGATCGAGTGATCAGTGAAGATAACAATCATGATCATGATATTGATCAGAAAGAGAAAACAAACAATAATGTCGAGATCGGAAGCTATGATCACAAAACTATTCAAGCTCATGAATGCGTCGTCGAGACCAGAGAGACAGTGCGAAGGTCTTCATCAGGTGATGGTGATATCTCTAACAATGGCATCGATGATGACGACATTCAATCGGTCGCTGAATACAGTCTATCACCGCGGAAGAAGAGATGTGTACAAATAGCATGGTATGTCGTGATCGGAGCTTTCCTGACTGCTTTCCCCATGTTCGCTGCCGGCATCGTCCTCGGTATCATCGGCTACTCTGATCGTCCTAGTGCACACTTGCTTAGAAAACCTGCCAATGTCGTTTTGAGTATTTTCTTCTTCCTACTCGGCGTCGGTGCGACATTCATTATCTTCCACTACGTGAGAAGACATTTCGGATTCTGGACGAAGAAACGAGACCAGGAAATGGTGACAGAATTCAGTAACGCTCTTCACGATGGACCATCGGTGGTGAGTATATAACGATCTGCTTTTGGTAAGCTTTATTACAATTATTGTCGCGAGTGCTCATAAACATCTATTTTAACATTGAATTAGGGAGTGGTATGAGAATAATCGGAATTCATTATAACTATACACTGCAGTGGATTGATGGGACTTAAGACACACGATATCACAATATAAATTTAATTCAGCAATCGCATTCTGAATGAAATATATTGTTTCCGTATTTTTTATTCTGATTTAATTCAAAATATAAACAATACAAATAATTCTTCAAAATACCTTTTTTTTCTTCATCATAACAACATAATTCAATTAACTTAATACAGTCATGTATAATTCATAAATTACGATAAAATTTTGAATGAAATCGGTTATAATATAAAACAAATTATAACCCCCTCCCTTACTACCCAACCCTAAACATAACCATCTACCACCCCAGCCCCCCCCCCCCAAAAAAAAACATAACATAACATAACACTTTCATTTATCCATCTATATTTCAGGTCATGCAAGAATCAACAGTAAGATAGCTAGATCATCGGAGCTGAGTCGGTAATATTCATGGATTTAAAGCATCTACGATGGGGTGCAAACCATGGCAACCATTCGAACATCATCATTTAGAATTGCGATGTGAACATGATGAAACCCCATGGCTATTGAAAAAGCATCTCAATTTTCTATCATGAGAAAATGTAAATTACATCATGACAATTGATAAAATGTAACAAATGTATAATATCTTATGCGTCAATATGTCAATAGTGAAAGGCTCTCATTCCTAGCTGTAGCTTATGTTAATGATAACAACATTCTAAGCGTAATCTAAGGTTTACAGCAAAATAAATAGTGAGGGGGGGGGGTGAAGAAAGGTCTTGTGTGGGTTAGAAATGCGGCTTAAATTGAACAATTTATTATTTGTTACACCTTCATTCAATAATTTACTTTGAAGTGAAAACTTTGCATGCACATGGAGGTATTTCTCCTTTACACGAATGTGAACGAAAAGACCAATAAAGAAAGAAAGAAAAAAAAGGAAAGATGATTGGAAAAAAGGGGGTTAATTGAAAGTACAAAATAATTGATTTCACTGTTATGAGTGACTTCCATAACATACTCTTTGGTAATATTTTTTAAAGACTTTATAAAAAGACCGTCAAATAAATCTATCTTGCTGTTGCGTCACTGCATGATTTGTGTAACGTCAGTCACATGTAATAAATTAACAACACGACCTAAGAAACTTGACACAGCAATAAATGCTGATAATGCAGATATCTAATGTGTCAGTCATGCGACTAATGGAATAAAATTCGTACGTATTTTCCGCTTATAAAAAAATCTGAATGAAGAATGAATTTTTGTCCTTGTAAAAAAAGAGCCGGGTGTGTACTTGAAAGCTTTTTGCAATATGTATTCCAAGTATGCAATGTATCTAAATTTAGATATTTTGCAGGTTTCAACCGCCCCAAGATAATCAGGTTTCATGCACAACAAAATAGTTCTCCCATGGAAATCATGGAAATCGAAATCATTCAGCAGAGGCGAAGGTCACATTAAATAAACAAAGCTGTAGAGGTTTTAGATTACAGGTTTATTCATTATTTTAAAGTGTTCTTATTATACTTTATATAAGTTATTTTTGCGCCATGTATTATGCAAATCTTTGACTTACTGACTACTGAATTCTCTCAATTTTCTAATATATTATATTCAGTATTATAATTGTAGATGGGTGAAGAGAATGCCAATATAACAATAAATGTTTTATTGAGAGAGGGGGAGAGAGAGAGAGAGAGAGATGAGAGAGGGAGAGAGAGAAAGAGAGATGAGAGAGAGAGAGAGAAGAGAGATGAGAGAGAGAGAGAGAGAGAGAGAGAGAGAGAGATGAGAGAGAGAGAGAGAGAGAGAGAGGGAGAGAGACGGGGGGGGGGTGATATAGATCAAAATGACAAATAAGAGTACAAAAGAAACAAAGGAATACACTGTAAGTTCCACTGTTTTTTAATAGACTATGCTTATAGATAGGTGAAGAGAATGCTAACAACAGCAATTGTTTTATTGAGAGAGAGGAAGAGAGAGAGAGAGGATGAGAGTGAGAGGCAGGGAAAGAAAGAGATGGAGAGCGAGCGCGCGCGTGTGTGTGTGTGTTGTGTGTGCGAGAGAGAGAGAGAGAGAGTGAGAGTGAGAGACAGGGTAGAATGAGTTGGAGAGCGTGTAAGTGTGTGTGTGTGAGAGACAGAGAGAGAGAGAGAGAGAGAGAGAAGGGGGGGGGGTGAATGAGTCTTCTCGTTGGTCCAAATTAACGCACCTTATAGTTCGGTATTTCCGCAAACTATTCGCATTGATTGTCAGCGTGAATTCGTGCACAATCATGAAATAATATTGATTGAATAGTATTACGTAACACAACTGACGGCATAACCATCGATCTATGAATATGTTATGAAATATATTATAAACCTTCACATGATTTGATCATACTCTTCAACTCGACTGTCAAAGAACCTGGTGACCCTGCCGATTTCCAACTAAGAATACTTCACTTTATCAAGGGTAAGTATATTTTTTAAAAGCCTTCTTTTTAATCAAATGTATGTCGATTACGTCTGTTGCGAAAATAATATCGCCCATGTCACGACTTCGTAAACGACTCGAGTATTATGGCCAATGATCCGACTCTTAATCAAAGTGGTAAAAAAATATAGGCTTATTAACTTCAAAAGAGCTGATTTGAAATGGGACTAAGTAGATTTCTTAATAGTGTCTATTCATAGTTTTTTATTTCTTGAATGGGGGCGGAAGCTTTTCTTTGTCATGTGTGTCGGGAAATAATGATGATGATATTATATTTTCAAAAGCGCAAATTGCATTCGCATCTATCATTTCTACGCGTTTCCAGTTTTGTACTGTTTAAGTCAAATTTTGCATGTATGATCATCATGTTTATGTTTTGTATAAAAGTGATAACTACAAACAATGAACTGAGAAAAAACGGGTCAGAAGTACCAATAATCTGTACGGACAGACGGAATAAAAAATAAAACAGCGTTAAGGGGGCGAACCCTTACCCCTGCCCAATTATACTTAAGGTGATGGCATTATGAATCGCAGTGAATTGTTCTTTGATGTTACTATCATGACTATGCATTAATTCAATCAACTCTAACTACGTGAAATGGATTTATTGTTTAACTCATAGGCGTATTAGCACCGATAACCATGTTTCATGTATTTCTTTACATAATAATCTGCCAATCTGGTTTTATTATTTATATAGAGGAAGGATGGATATTAACACAGAGAGGGTACATTCAACAAGCTTTCCTCCATTCACAATGTGTAATGATAATTCATTCATCACCTCACCATCCAACCATCCCTCTCATCAACCATATGGTAGCATCCTCCAGACATCTCGTTTCCATGGGGATCGGACAAGGATGCGATCCAAACCCCAATGTCTGCTTCAGATGGTTGCATCCATGGGGTTCTTGCTCCTGCTCGTCGGGTGTCTCGTCGTCGTGGTCGGTGGGGTCGTAGACCACGTGGTCCAGCTGGGCTCATCGGGCTTTTCATAATATCAACTGGATTTTCATTGCTCATGGGTAAGTGTCGTGTACTAAAGAGCAGTGGTACATTGATATAACGAACTACTTGAGACCCCAGAAATTCCCTTGCAATATTAACACTGTTTATCTGGACTTTCAAACAATAGAAATAGAAATAGATTTAATTGAAATAAAGGATACAGAGTAATGTAACCAGAGGCTATTTATCAGTTAGAAAGCGGTTAAAGAAAAGTACAGTTATACAGTCTATTCTTCTGTCATAAATCATGTATGATATCAATGTAGGATATGATATAATGTTGATTTATGTATTGTTTAGCCATCAAATCAACTGATAGTGCCACTTTTTACGAGCAAAGTTCTCCTCAACTGTGTCCATAGTATAAAACGGGAAGACATGCACCGTTCCTCTGCCATGGCATTTTCTTCAGTACGATGATATCTACCTCATAATCATATCGTAACTTCTCTAAGTTCTGACTATTTGTTGTACGTTATTAGCTTTGTAGTCGATATCAGTTTTGAATCCGTTTGTCTAAAACTTGTGTCGTGTTACAGCTCTTTAATTCACATTACCTTTAAAAATCCATGATTTAAGCCTATGTTGAATGTAGTATAAGTTCAATTTTTCAAAAAAAAAAAAAAAAAAAGGTCTGCGTCTTATTTTAGCACTTACGTTCTAATAAAGGCGAAAGGATGTCAATATTTTCAGAATAAGTATCATTTCTATTCATTTAAAATGATTGACAGTGATATTTCATGAATAAGTACATTGACTACGATATATACAAAAAGGTAATAAGAATACACATGGTAATGAATATAAATTTGATTTTTAAAATATTTTGCTTATATGCCTACAGTGAAATAATTTAAAAGGTAGATGGGTGTAGAATCTTTAAAAAGATTTAAATGTGTTAATTTTCTATTATATTAAATAAAATGAAGATAATTACCTCTATTATAATGGAAATCAACAGGAATATATTCTTTCTTCTAATCGATGAACAGGTGCATTATTTTGAATGGGGAAGTCCAACAAAATGTGACATCTGATCTTCACACTTCATTGCCGTCAAAGAATGAAAGTGATGAAAAATCCATCATTAATTTTCTGACAAAGCTCGAAAATTTCAAATTTGAGTGTACAAGAAAACCTATATCAGCATTGGAGGAATTCTCTTCAAATCTCTTTGCTTGCTCGCTCGCTTTGCTTTCTCTGAAATGACGCTTAATCAATAAACCTGATTGCTAATAATCATTTTAGGAAATAAAGAGAATAAGGAAATAAACCCTCTGTCCATCTGGTATCAAGCTTTTAACTATATATTTCAACACACACCACTTTTTTTTCTTGTCTCACTACCGACTCCCGACCCCGTCCCATGAAAATCAAATAGTCTCCATGTTGGATTATACCGTAGAAGAGGATGTTTGTAGAGGTGTCGTAGTCGAGTGGTCTAAACAGTTGACTGGAGATGAGAAGGTCGTGGGTTCGATTCCCGGCATGGCTTTTATGTTCTTGGGCAAGGTATTTTATCTACATTGCTCCTCTTCCCCCAGGTGTTAAATGGGTATCCGGTTGGATTCGAAAGTCATTGTCGTTTGTTTAGCATTGTGAGCGCTTGTAAATACACCCAAGGGAGTGGAGAAGGTGCGTATATATTGTATGTGGGCAAGCCTGAATCCGATGACCGCGGTAATATCTGTAAAGTGCTTAGAGACATCGTAGATGTATCAAACGCCATATAAATCCAGATGTTATTATTATTATTATCATTCCCCTTCTGGTGACAAGGACTGGATACGCCATTTGATTTACCCTGGTTCGTGTCATGGTAATATGTGTGGTCCTGGCGTCCTTCCTCGCTCCTCGAGAACATTGAATATTGGGTTATCCGTCCCTCGTTTTGAAGAGCAGTGAGGCTGTGATTAAAACAAATATATTAATGATCAGTTTCAAGATGCTTTTCATAGATATAATCGTATTATCGTTAGCCATAAAAGTTATACATCACCACCAGAAAACCTGTTTTACCATGTTTACTTACTATAATAATTCATGTTTTGCTTTTTATTAGCAGAAGACATTAGATTAGTTCATTCATTTCATACATTTCATCTTGTAAATTACCTTTAGTCTTTTCTCCTGGTAGCCTAATATCTTCAATTTAGTAATGAATATTAGACAGATACATGTGCATGCCTCTCTGAGGAGTCTCTTTGACGTGAAGCGTCCCCTCCTTGTACATCTTGCTCTGGCATGTCGAAAGGGTCATGATAATTTATTGCGCCATTATTGTTATCCCTAATTTAGTAATGTTCCAACAAAACTGGGTGAATTTAATATATTAGACAAATCTATATATATTTTGATTAAAGCTAATCTTGAGCTCTGGTATGAGAATCGTACATGTCGAGAGAACATGGCTATAATTCATTCTGGATTTTTTTTTTTATCCTGCAGTAGATTGATTTTTTTTAACCAGTAAAATAAAAGCAAACTCACCAAAACTTGCTGGAAATCATGTCATTTATTTGCAATCTTGAACATTCAGTGTAAGTTTTGTTGGATTCTGTGAACATTTATTTTCTATCATTACCAGAACTCAAGCTTATCTTTAAATTCATCGGTAAATCCTTGGATTGACAGTATACATCAATGTAACGATGAGGGATCCTCTATACATACAGTCTGTTTTTATACTCACGCATTTAGTATCAGGAGGGCGGCAGAAAGGTATGGAGCACAGAAGAATTGCAAACAATGACGTCATCATCGCTATCAAAGCTATTATAATCCCTACGATATTCACAATCATGGCTGTCAAATCCTAAACAGGAGGAAAATAACAACAAAATATCTGCAGAGGGTACTATTATTTCGTAACAGATTAAGAGGTCGTGGAAGAGAGACAACTTCAATTGGAGTGGTAAATAAAATCCAAAGAAACCATCCGAGCTACAGATACGGGGTACGAAGTAATATCTATATACATAATGTACGTAGGCGCTCTTATGATTATTTTCCAACCAACTTTGGGGCATTTTAATGCTCAACCATCAACCTCATTTTTTTTTTCTTCCCCCATACACTTACTTTTGGGGGAGGGCGGGGGAGAATAATGATTGAAAAGTACGTTGTCCAGTTGGACATTAACCGCGTGGTGCCAGTTTTTCGAAACCGTCCAAAGTCTAAGTTCGCGGATGCCCCATATCATAGAAATGCGTGTTAATTCTAAAAAACATGATTCTATGGGATGTCCAAGAAGTTAGATTCATGACGGTGTCGAGAAACGGCCCCCAGTTGGCCGGAGACATTCACAGTACATGAAAGTTCCTTCATGATAGGCATTGTTTAGACCAAATCTGTCATTTTTAAAAACCTTTTTAAATGATTTTTTAAAGAGTGACTAAGATTTGAAATAAATAAGAAATAAGATTGTTGGCAAACAATGGATTAATGGCTTACGTCTCCGAGTTGATCTGTTGAGAGACCAATGGATAGGATGACTATTATATCACTGGAGATTACCAGAGAAGAGACAGACGTACCAAGAAAACCAAATACCTGTGTGAAAAATAAAGTGTTTTCAGAACTGTTACTGACCTTGGTCTTTCTGAGACTAGGTACTACAAAGTGAAAACATTCTCCTTAATATTAGGAGGCATGATATTCCATTTATTCTACAGTATCTAATTATATCCTAACTGAGATTTGAAAACAATAACCAGGGGGGTGTTTCATAAAGCTGTTCGTAAGTTACGCACGACTTTACGCACGACTGGAACATGTTCTTGGGTGCTAATCAGATTCTCAATCATTTACATGCAGCACAAGAACATATCACCAGTCGTGCGTAAAGTCGTGCATAACTTACGAACAGCTTTACATGTATGAAACACCCCCCTGATAACTGAATATCACCTGCGGTTAAATGATGCATTTTAATAGATGTTTACAAAATCCTTCCATTAAACGATTAAGACACGATGAAAAAAGGGGATATATTATGTCAACAATTTTAATTGACTGAGAGAAATTTCTGAGAGAATTTCTTACTGCAACATTCTACTTGTATAACCCTAATCATCAATTGCCTTGCATTAGTACTACATGTGCTCCGTATCATCAAAAACTAAATATCTTTATTTTTTATATATAATTTGTTACATGGCCCGTTTGTAGACCAGCCTATAGGAGCTGAACCTTTTTCTTGTTGCTTTTGGTTTGGGTATTTTGTATTAAAACCGTGCTTTAATCAATCCCATTGCCTCTAGCAATTTTGTTCATGTGCAAAAGAGATTTGGGTGTTTTAAATGAGAAAGCATTGGCAGTACATTTTGCGCTCTCCACCGAGAAACTGTCATCATGACTGATGTTTTCATAACACTTACCAAACATCGCATCTTGTTCCGTGCTACAATACCGAATACCCCAGGGGCGAGGAAAAACTGCATGGTGGCAATCATAGTAAAGATGATATATTTAGAACGAGGAGATGGGTTTCTCTTTTAAATTACCAATTATCAATCATACCAAAATGTCCTCCGGGATCTACAAATAATATGTACAATAATACCATTGATATAAACATGAAAACAAGAGAATTCAGGTATGAGAACCGTAACTGCTTATGAGAACGTGCTGATATAAACAAACGGGGCAAAAGACATAAGAAATCAAAAGAATAAACAGTAAGGAGATACTGTTTTGAAATTCACTGATGCTATAAAGTAGAAAAAAAGAAAGAAAGAAAAAGTAGTGAGGTATCCTTACCATTCCAGCCCAAATTCCTGGCCCGAATTCATGGAATTCGGTTTCGACGATGACAGCAATTATTCCGATGATGATTGAGAAAAAAGCACAGACGGTGAGTATTACACCGAGTATCATAGACCACATCCCATTGTAATGTCTTACTTTCCTATGAGAAATTAGAAAACATGGCAGATAGTATCGTCAGGATTGCATGAATCATTGAACCAAACAATAATATATCCATGAAATATTCTTGTTTGGGCCTATATGCATTGTAAGCAATACCAATCACATTTCTCATAATAACTTCATATTTTAATTTTGCTTTTCCAAACAAGTGTACTTATTTGAATACTAATTTATTTTTTTTTGTTTCTTTCCTTTATTACTTATATACACGTGTAAGAATATCCATCAATTATTTTGTTCAAGTATCACCCTCGCTTTAGCTTCGAGATGGACATCGATTCGTGGTAGATTCCTAGATACGTATCCGAATTTATTACACCTAGGACGAGGACAAATTAATACAGAATACCTTCCATAAATTTATAGATACAGTATAGAGAAAGAAACTACATTGGCCTTTGACCCAAGTGATTGTTTAAGCGCGTTAGAAGATGAGATGAATAATATTGCAGAGATCAACAACACAGAGACATGACATATGTTGCTCTGAGAATCTGATCACTTTAAATGGATCATTTATGGCTTTGTGTAAAGAATTTTATTACATGGACTCAAACATTTGTCTCATATAATCAACAGTGTCAAAGAGAAGGTTGAGTTCTGAAAAAGGTGAGAAACAATTGTGAGCTCTTTAAATTCTGTTCAGGTTAGTGTGGAAGCGTATGAAGAAAAAAAATATACCCTTGAAATGGATGGCTCTTCAAATGCCCTCATATTTTGAACTATGAAAAGTAGGAGGTAAAAGTTATAGACATGTTTGTGTAGTCCAATATTCTCATTTCTGTGTACAGTGCATGTGACTTTTAGCATGACTTGACAAATTTCTTATCATTTTGATGTTTCCAAAACATCACGGTATGCATCATTACTTATGTGCAACTCTATCACCCTTTTCCAATCGCTTCCAAACAATTTCTTTCACAATGCATGTCATCCCATGACCATATCTCGACTTTATATTTAATATTTTAGACGTAGAAAAGAAGAGAGATTACGTGAATATGCTACGGGGAGTTCGATCAAGTAGGCCTACACTCTTAAAATATAACTTTAGTCCTTATATATATTTAAAGTGGATTATAATGTACTGCCAGGATACTGTTTCTTTGACAACTGGGTCGCTATTTCTTGCCCGAATGTCAACTTTCCAATTTTTTTTAAGTTTGCGAGCAACTCAGTGAAGAGAGCGACAAAATGATAGGGTGATAGCCCCTGATAGTGTTCGCCATTGAACATTATCAGACAAGCTTAAAGCCCAAGTCCACTCCGATTTTCAAAAATTATAACATGTTGTAAATAAATCAAAGGTTAAAACTGCCAAATATCACGGGCGTACTTCAATCAGGTGATTTTTAAGAGCGATTTTTGTTTCGGGTATTTCGAGCAAAACATTTATATTGCTGTACGGATGTGACGTATGCTCCTCACAACGAAAGTGCCAGCGGTATACATTCTGACAATAGGCTATTTTCTTAATGTAACCAAATTTAATGCATACGTCTTTGTGAAGTGCCTCTATACAAACTATTTCATTCACCTGATAAGAATAATAGTGTTTCATTATTGTTATCAGGTGAACGAAATAGTTTGTATCGAGGCACTTCACGTATGCATTAAATTTGGTTACATTACGAATCTGTGTTGTGAGGACCCTACGTCACAACCGACTCGATCATTAACTTGTTTTTTGCTCATTAAAAAAAATTATTAAAAATAAATCTGAGCACCATTTTCCGAAACCAAGTAATATTTGGGCTTTTTAGATTTTTGTCTATCTAATCAGCTCAACTTTTCAGTGGAGTGGACTTGTACTTTAAAGGGATAGTTTAGTTTAGTTGCAAAGTGCGCTTTGTGTGAGATAATGAAAAACTGAGTGTCAAATTTGAAAGAATATACAATTTAAATGACAAAATCATCTTTGTTTGATCAAAGTCGGTTCAGAGACGGCTGAAATATCCATAAATATAACCATTTCTAATATTTGTGGTGCCCCACAAATATTCGGTAATTTTGAACCAGCCGTTGAAAAACGAGATAGCGCCTTATACGTTTTATTCCAGCTAATGCCAAAATTGGCTTTTTGTTGGCTTTTTCGTGTTGATTAATTAATCAATTAATTAATTAACGGTCACCGTATTTTTTTGACAGTGAAGCTGAAGTGGTATGATCGTATTCAATCTAAATTCACACATTTTGGGGTCTAAAATTACCTTCATAGCAATTTTAGGTTCTAAAAGGCCACTAGAAATGTCATAATAAGAATAAGAGCAATAACCATGCACTTTGAAGGCATTTGCGGTGTTAAACAATAACTAAAACTATCCGTTTAATACAACAAAGGGACTGAGACATTATCGATGCCAATATGGCAGCTTCCAGAATATTGGTAATTCAACATAATCTGAGGGGGGCAGGCCTCGGAGTCCCTTCCCTTCCTCCCCTTTCACCTTCCCGGTGGTGTAAGCCTATGGCAGGCCGTGTACTGTAATTTGATGAACCATGCATAAATAAATAGATGAATAAATAATAAATATACAACTGTAGTATACATTATACATTAAACAATATTAAGGAGGGTTAGGATGAGGGTGCAAAAGACCAGTTGTATCAGGGTGGGTGGGGCCAATCATCTTACCCTTCATCCGGACGAGAAAATTTCTTTAGACTGCGACATGAACTTGCACGATTTATCTGTCTTGAGTACCCACCAATGTCTGCATCTACTTCCATCTTCTATCAATGATCAAATAAAATCATAAATTAAACAAAATACATTTATATTAAGTTAATTTCCCGATTGTATAAACTGTATTTCTATTCATGTATGTAGCAATTATGCATTCCATATGGTTGAACTATTTCCATGGTTTGTTTTCCATATAAGGGAACTAATTAGGAACGCCTAATGCATGGATATGCATGAACCAGAAATGAAAATGGTACGCTATGGGCTGCTGCAGACACAAAGCGTAAACCATTAACCTATTTTCTTTTATGTTTTCCTTGGGGTGTGGCAATTTAGATTAGCATATCATCCATTTAAATTGGAATTACAAGTAGCTGGCTAGTGCCTGCTTATCATTCGTAATGCGTTCTGAGAAATGAGGATGCCCTGGGCAAGGCATCGAGCATATCTGAAGCAAATCCGTTGAGTTTTATACTGAAAACAACAGTGGTAAAATTATTCGAATATATCATCGCAAACAAAAAAGAGAAAGTAACCCTGCTTTCGATGAACCTTGACATTCATTCACGTTTTCACAAAGGTTAATTCCATTACGTCTATTCCGCAAACACACACACACACAACAAAAATTAACATCTGTGGAATCGGAAAATAATTATTTACTTCTCTAAATGGCTTAGAGTTAGATAGAATGAGGCATATGATTCGTTTTTTTTTAATTATCAAGCAAAGTATTTTCTCCTTAAATACAATCATGTTTTGTGTATGATTTTGTCCTGAGAGCTTGTAATAGTACGGAATTAAATTTAATTAAAAAAGACTATCCAAATAGATCAATATAGTATAATCAATCTATAATCATTACATATCAAGCAAATGTGAGTTCAGATGGTAACCGTTAATAATCAATCATATTATTTGTATTGTGTAATCAGATGTTTTTCTAATGAATAATCAGATGAACCTCTTTAAGGAGAATATTCATCAAGCTAGGATTTACAAAATACATATAGAGATCTATGATAGGAAGGATTCAGATACAATAAACATAACATACCTCAAAAGTGAGCTATACAGGCTAGGTGTATATAAGCCTATACCTCTACTGAATGCCGCTGCACCAAAATATCTGCTATACAGTTATATGTAAATCACTCTGTGTTAGTCAGCTAATCCTCATCGACCCTTGTAGGCTACACCATTTAATATCCGGAGCTCAAAAATGGTGACTATACTGACTGCTGTGTTTAAACGATTCCTTAACCAATTCATTGAAAATGCATGTCTTCGTTGACTTATTAACGCGTGGAAATGAAAGCAGTATGTATAAAAGTGTACAAACAAGCAGTTGATATGATGACACAGTTCAATGATCACTGTGTATAAATTATACCAGGCGCCACCATAGCTGTTTGTATTCACCGTACAGAGGTACACAATAAAAACTGCTCATAAAAGGGGAAAACCCCCAATACCAATGACATCATTCTAAAATAAGCATGACCAGGCAAATTAAAAGGTTAATTAAAGGAATGACAGATGGTATTCACATGATATAACATACAAAAGGATCCGTATTGGAATCGTTAGCTATCTACTATTTTTGCTTTCCTATAGACTACGGTGTAGGCCTATATCATAAGATTTGTATCAAAAATCTCCATAATCCCCCGTATACCTTTAGTTCATTGCTTATCCGTGTATTGTGGAGTTTTCAATTCTAAGATATTCTACAGATCTTTAATTTCGCAAAATAACGTCTTTAAGTAACCTGGCCTAAAATGTATTTTAAAAATAATTCTGTTCATTGTTTCAATGTCCATTGCTTTCGTTCTTACATGTACATGTATGTGCAAAATGTATGACTCGCCACAACGTACCACAGACTGTTTTATTTACAAACGCAGTAAGTAAATATCATGTAGGACGGGGTGTGTGTTCGTACACTTGACAAAAGTAAAGCCGTCTGGTTTGCCGTTGGATTTTACGGGGAAAAAAGCATCAAATGGCACTAACTATCCTACACATTGTCCTTTAAAACATTGTCCAATATAAATTTTAAAAGATTTACCAAATATTGATTATAAGCTTCTTCAAATTACTATTTGAAATCAACTTTCCGGATAACCAACCTGTCCGAACACGCGATATTGGTATATGTTGGTCAGAGACGTAGATATAAACATTCATTATGTTATCAACACACTGTCTAGATATTAACCTACACTTGCTACTCTCCACCCAGGTGTTAAATGGGTACCCGGTAGGATGCGACAGTCATTGTTGGTCAAACAGTTTTTGAGCGTCAAGTAACGCCTGGCTGGAATACTCCCCAGGGAGTGGAGATTGTGCACACAGTGTGTGCGGGCAAGCATTGAATCCAATGACCAGGGTAATCGTGTATTCTGTAAAGCGCTTAGAGACATCGTAGATGTATTAAGCGCTGTATATAAGCGGAATATTATTATTATTATTAGATTGTTAGGGGTTTTCTTGCGAGTATGAAAGCCTCCTTATATAAATCTATACTCTTTAACATCTACCATTCCAATTCATCGAAGTAGAATGAAATCAATACAGCCAATCAGGCGTAATAGATATATACATGTAAAAATAAGTTTGATTTTGGCCACCAAAGAGTAATACAACCCCCACCCACTTCACGATGTAACGTGGTTGGAGGAGTAATCTTTCTTTGTGAGCCTGGGCTTCTGCGCTATTAGTTTGAAGTGGAGTACCCCCATTCCTCCGTCAGCATGCACAGTGCATATAATACCGCACATCCATACCTTATTGATGTTTTGATAAAAAGCTATTCAAAGTGACAACAATGAAGTCAACACAAAGCGAAACTATTTTGAAAAGTCGTCGATTTTTTTTTTTTTGTGAGTAGTGCAAATGCGCGACTTGTCGCTGCTCTGAGTGCGATCGCACAGAAGCGTGAGAGTCACGTGACGAAAAACCGGAATCGTACCGAAGTTTTGATTTATTCTACAAAAATCGGTGTAATTTCGGCAAGCGTTTAAAAAAAAAAATCCAGAGGTGGATTTTTTCGATTTTGGTTTTTCGTCGTGTTTGCCATTACCGACGAAACACCGAAATATGAGAAAAATCGACGATTTTTGTTTGCAGTGCAAGTGCAGCTACAGTCAAGACGTTCCAGTAAGTATATATATACTTTGTTTGTACCTAGTTATCGAACTGATAATGAAATTTATAAGCAACAATATACATGTGGTGTGTTTTTGTTTATTCTTGCAGCAAATATTTTGGAAATATTTTTCTTCTTGGAATAGTACCATAAACATAGGGTACATAGATTAAATAAGGTCGGAAAATTAGCGAAAAGAAAAATGTTTGAAATTATATATTAGGGCCCCGTCTTATGAAGAGTTATAAGAGTTATATTTGCGATTGATATCGATCGCAACTCTTTATGACGGGGCCCAGATGTTATAATTTCGAGTTCCATGCAGTGTTCAGGGGGATGTCTCTTGAAACTCTCTTCTTATTAACCGTAACCCTTATAAAGTTAAGTGAGTTTTCGGAATACCGTCCCAGGTGTTTAGTTATCCAGATACTCCAGAGTAAGGCAGTCCTTTAAATCTCGGTAATATCGATACCGGTAAGTGTATGTGTTCCACTTTTCAATTTCCTGTTTTTCTGATACATTCAGCATCCGGTTGAAAAGATATTAATGACATGTGAAATTGAGGACTCGATCGTGTACCGGGGTGTATTATTTATTTAAACCTTACCCTACACCGAGAACAATCATAACCATAGCTAATAATCTGGAGAACAGAAATAAGGAAACTAGAAATGAAGAACCCCCGGGCCCACACACACACACACACACACGCGCACACGCACACACACACGCACACGCACACACGCACACACACACAGTTTGTGTACTTATAACGGAATGGAAAGGTGGCGCGAATACGGTTTGAGGAAAACGGAGAAATTGCCCCCTCTACTATTAAACTGACTGTGATCCCCTTATGAGAAATATTTATATTTCCTCGCATCGAAATAGGATAGCGGTGCAGAACAGCACATTAAAAAGAGAAAATGAGGTGCCTAGCTTGTCATTATGACGTGTATAATATATATCCCATCAAGTGGCGGTCCATGATTCTCTGGTTGGGGGCAATATGAAATGTTTTAACGAGCAGGTAAAAATAAAGAAGGGTCTAAGATATGTCAGATGGGGATTGTGGGTGGGGGCGCATCACCCCTCCACCCGCTAATCATGATCCGCCCCTGGCCCCCATGCACCGACACCGGACGCAGGCGTCGTGAATCTCACATTCAGTTCATCCTTCTATAGGCATAACCCGCACATGCACAGTAGACAAGTTCACTCTCAACCGTTCTGAACTCATCGACATAATTAATTACAATCTCGACATAAAGGTCTAACTTGCAAAGTTTATAACTTCCAGAGTTACAGGGAATGGATGGAAGCGGAAAATCGTGTAGTATGCCAGCTCGGTTGTGTACGGTGGCGCTCATGGCATTCATGGTTCATGTCGCACAAGCACAAGGTAAGTTAAAGGGATTAGTCAACTATATATTTGGAGTAAAATTACAATGTTGTCCATGAAGTTGGAATAAATTTGTTTAACCTCTTTTGATGAAATGATTCTAAAAACATGATATATTCTCGATAGATAAAGGTTTTATCTTCTCAGAACTTTATTGATCAATCTAAAGAGTCATAGAGATTAATCTCTAAGGTTCTAAAAATATATGAATCATTATTGTCATAATTGTTTCATGGAAAGAGGTAAGAAAGAAATTATTTCAACTTTATGGACAACAGTGTACTTGGACTTAAAAGAGAAAGTGTCTTCAGTGTGTCTCAATCTACCATAAACTGTTCTAAGAGTTTCTTTTAAAACTTTGAAACTTTGAAAGTTTGAAACTGCCATTCACATTTATTTGTTTTGGTCTTAATTACATAGGGCCTATATGAATCAAACAAAAATTATACAAATCAAGAATGATAATAATGAAATTACAAAGACGGCTGGACTGATCTATTCATAGCCATTGATATAATAGTTCTGTTCTTCCTAAAGATCCAGACATGTTTAACGAGAGAAATCAATACGAGCAAGTATTACGAGGAAGGAGACACTAACCCGCATAGACGCAAGGAACACATACAATTTAAATCCAACTTTGTCTCGTTTTCTTTCCTTTGTGTTTTCTTGTCCGTTTCTCCTCATACACGGTTAGATCACGGACCTACTACGTTTTGCTGTTGTTCATTTACTTGTTTGTTTGTTTCTTTATTTGAGATTTATAAAGAAATAATTACTGTAGTCAAGGACTGTATATTTTGGATATCTCCTTGCATTGTTCATCGGCACAACCCTAACATGTGACAATTTATGAATTATCGAAATTACTTACATACACTTCATTACCATTGCCTTGTGTGTTACACAAATTTCTTATGTTACATGTGTTAGAAATGTTTACATAATTTTGTATTTTAAAGGATTAGTGATACATAACATTATCTGAGCAGCAGCAAACCAATTTAATTGGTCTATTTGGGGATCTCCTTGTAGGGACTGCTGGTGTGACAAACTGTCAACAATTATCTTTTGATACCTGAATTGGCTATTGTCCGCAATTGCACAATATAAATTTTTAAATGATCCAGTTAATAATATACAAGTATAATTATGTTGGGGCCACAAATAAAGGCGTAATCATGCCCCTTTTTAAAATTATTATTTTTTCTTCTTCTTCTGAATTCACATTCAGATACCACTCCACCGAATGTGACGTGTGATGACGTCACAACATTGGCTGTTTTCCCGAACAGTTTTCTTGGACTGACTGAGGGTACTACGTACACATACGAGGATTCGAACCGTGATCCCAGTGGGGTAACGTATAACGTACCTATAGGACCAACTGGTGATCTGTTCCCGCCCGGACGCACTCCGGTGACAATGTACGCAGACGACATATTCAATAACAGAGCGACATGTCTATTTTACGTGGAAAATACATGTAAGTGTACGCGTAAGATCAACAGCCCTCGAGAACGACAATCCTCAAGACCAACTGCCCACGAAATTACCACGAGAACAACAACCCGAGAGAACGCATAGAATGTAGAAAATGAATACAAGAGGCCTACGCCCCTAAGCCCCTAGGCCCCCTCCCCAAAAGATATACATGTATATAATTATATATATCATAGTATGTATTTATTTTATCTTCTAGCTATTCTTCTAGTTAGGACCTCTATTTCAAGACAAGCCCTCTAACTTGCTCCCAAATAAACGAATAATTTGATTTGTTTTCTTTCCTCTGTATAGTGACCGAGCTACCAGTCAATTGTCCAGACCTAAACAGAACGGCCGCCACTGACATGGGACTGCCCACTTATTCTTACACCCCTTCCATAGGGGCGAGTGACGTCACAAAGACCACTTTCGGGTACAGATATCACGGAGACGGAGTCTCTGTGGATCCCTCAATGGCTGTTGGTAGCAAACTAGATGTTGGCACTCACCCAGACACAGTCTTGATCTCTGATGAGGTGTTGAGCAAGACCTGTATAGGGTATATTGTTGTACAAGGTAGGTTGTTTGAACCAGGAGAACAAAGAAATTTTTGACTTATCGTAATGAAATAATTATAATAATTATAATGATGATTTAATGGTAATGGCAATGATAATGATAGTAATAATAATAAATTATACTTACGATCAATGTAATTATTATCATTATTATTCAATAATACTAGATAAAGAAGAACCCAACGTGACGTGCCCATCGGATATCACGGACAGCTCCACGAATGTCATCCAATATTCTGCCAATGTAGTTGACAATGTCGGCGCTTCTTTAACCTATTCCCCTGAGTCTGGTAGCAGATTTAGTCCTGGTGTTACTATGGTGTCTGTGACAGCGCGTGATCAGGCTGGGCTCAACGACACCTGTAGCTTCGTGGTCCAGGTTACCAGTAAGTATATATATAATACCACTGGCATATTTGAATAAAGGTTTCCTCAGATATGGCGCTGTAAACCACCGCAAAAAAAAGCCGCTGCGGTTATTTTTAGAATATTTTTTTAACGTGTAAATGAATGGCAACTGCGCGCAATAAAGGACTTGAGTGTAACTTTACTGAGCTCTGTGTTTTAAGATACAGAAATAGAAAGCATATACTTTATGTCATCATTAACAAACAAAACGCCGCGGTTTTGTCGCATCATATCTGAACGAGCCTTAAAGATACTATGTCCCTTTTGCAGCCAACATCAAATTCTGTTGAACTTTGCAGGGATTATGAATATGTCATGTATGTCCTATCTGTGAAATTTAAAACTTTAGCAGTGTCCTAATATTCAAATTATGCAAGGAAACCCGTTTACTTGCTATACTTCACTGTCAGACACTATTGAGTGACTGACTGGCTTTTTTCATCTTTGGTAATAACATACATAAAATGAGCTGTAAAGGTACATGAGCATTTGTCTACATCAATAATCCACTTCTTGTAATGGCCAAAATTAAACTGATTGAATCTTTGTGCAGCATAAAACGTACGACCATTCGGTACAATGGTCTGAAAAATCAGACTATTACTTACTGGCTCTATAGCTCCTAAGTCGATTCGACAACTAATAGTCGTTATTTTCCAACTTAAAGACATTTTCAAGCCCCCCTTTTTTAGGGAAGTTCTAAATTAGTATTGTCTTTCAAATGCCGTTGGAATTTAACCTTTTCATTTTGTTGGCCTGCAAATGGGACATAGTACCCTTAAGGGGAAGAATAGGGTAATTTGCCCCCCTGACAGATTTCCTTAAAAGAAAATAAGAACGAGAAAAGGAAAAGGGCATGGACAAATACAAAGTCAAAGGCAACGAAAAGAGGAAAGAAAGACACATCCTTTCCACAGAGACTACTACATTAGACTCTATTAGTGAGTTGTTTAAAAAAAAATGTAAGTAAATGATTTACGATTGCTTATGAAATCGCTCGAAATATAGACATGTGGGGGACAGCTTATTGCTGTACATGTATATAAATAAGTTGTTTATTTCAGATGGGGACATGATGCCCGTGTATTATATAATCTTTCTTGATCAACAGAAAATGTGCATCTCTCACATTAAACTCTATTTTTGTATTATTTGATTTTATTTAAGATTTAACTATTTTATCACTTACCTACAAAATCACGCAAACTATAATTTGATTTCTTATTTGCAATGATACGAACACTATACTTTAGATTTCGATCGTTTAGTATTATTATATTGAATTTCCCACATCATTTTTCAGTCATGATGTTGCATTGTTGTTGTTTGTTTTTTGTTTTTTTTAATCTATGTTCTGTATATACAGTATTATTATCATATTATTGTTATCAATATGCTACGGTTTCAGTAATCGCTTATTATTTACTTGATTTACTTGATTTGATTTATTGGTTTCTGCATCTTTTTTTTTTTTTCATCATACATTTTCATGAACACAATATGGTTTGATACAATATTTCATATGTATATATACAGAAAATAAACGACATTAAACAAATATATTGAAGCATAATTAACATTGGATTGATATTCGTTATGTATATCTTATTCTGAAGTATTATATGCTATTCATTTGTACATGTGTTCAAATATGTTATTCAGAGATTGATTTTCAATAAAATGGCCTGTCGGAGGGTCCAAAAAATTTATTTAATAAAAAAATACTTTAGCAAATCGTACTTATCCTGCCTTAATGCAAAACGGTATTTTTAAATGATATTATTTCAACGTGAAACGACACGATAATTTTGTTCGTAAACATTCTTGATGAAGTTGGAATTAATTTTAAATACAATCATTTTCATAATTTGTTCTCGTAAATCTTCAGTTAGTGAGTTACCAGTGGAATTTCCTACTGAAGAAACCATCCAGCTCGACTCTACAGAATTGACTTACCAATACCTACCTATTACAAAAGATAATCTAACCCTGATGGATTCGACATATCAGTTCTATGGTGACGTCACTGTTCTTGTTCTGGTCAATGGCACGGAGAATAATACACTGTCTATAGGAACGAACAACCTCACGATCTTTATCGATGATACCGTCTTGAACAAGACGTGCTCGTCTGTTATCAGAGTAGAGAAGAGGAAGCATTTAAAAGGGCATTCGGGTAAGTTAAAAGACTTGACATTATCAGGCCCTGTTGCTTAAAACTGACCATTAATGGTAACGTTCTCATAAATGGGAACTTCCATAGAAACCTTGATTTATTTGGCTGTTGAGTGATGTTGCCATGGCAAGCAACGCGAGGCCCTGATATCACAAAACAATTATGATGATAAACTGGGATTTAAAGACATGTTGCTGGTTTAAATAATAGAATAGCATATTTAATAATTCCTTTTATCAAAATAGTGGTTAAATTGTGCAAAATTCCGGAAGAAATTTAACGCTTATACAAACTGAAATGAAAATCCATGTGTAGCCCCATTTTAATGTGTTTTATCTCACACTATAAAAGCTCAAATATTAAATCGGCATTTAAAAGAGCGGGGGAGTGACAACATTTTAAATAAAAACAAATAAGAAAAGTAGATTTTTAAAACTTTTGATAAAGTGGATTTAACTTTTGCACTGTTGACTGCTGCATATTACAATTTTGTTTAAAAATCGACCGTTTTGAAAATGTTGTCACCCCGGGCCCCCCCCCCCCAATCTCCGATAAAGGGGTACTTTTCACGCAACAAAGTCCGGCTCGTAATACACACAAAAATCGGCCCGTATTGACTTTAGACACCGGACTTAAAGAGGGTGCTTTCAAAGGGAGGGAACATGCATACGCGTACCCTATGGGAGGGGGTTGTCACCGTTCCCAGCTTTTTTAAGTATTAATTTTACATTTGAGTTTTGAGAGTAGATTATCGCAAGTTTGTCCCATCTATGTACATGTACAGTGGATGTATTAAGGATTTGTCTATTATATTCTGTCTCTAAAAAATCCTTTATCCATAGAATCCTTCTCTACAGCGGTCTCTACAATCATCATTGTGATAGTCACGTGCGCCGTCGTGCTGTTAATCGTCTTTGTGATCGTTTGTTGGTAAGTAAAACAAAAAGAAAACAACAACTAAAGCCTTGTTCATATATGCGGCGTTAAAACACTACGGGGTATTTTTGTTATGATGACGTAAAGTGTAACATTTCTGTATCTTAATATAACACAAAGCTTAGTGAATACTTTACCCATATAAACTTTGATGCGCGCAGATGCCATTTATTTACACGTTAAAAAAACGCGGCGTTTTTTTCTCGTTTTTTTTCCGCGGCTGTAGTTTATTGCGTCATATCTGAACGAGCCTTAATAGGGTCAAATCAGACTTGCATCAAACAAAATACAATCAATCGAAAATGTACAACACGAAATTATATAAAAACTTATTTTTTTAATGCAAAACAAAGGTCTATGTACATTAAAGGCTTATTAAATCCGACGTGTATCATATCTCATGAATTCATCCAGCTGTTGATATTCGCACATTGATATAATTATGCACGTTCAAGACGTTACTTATTATTTCTTTCTACAGTGTTTGCTATAAGAAAAGACACACCAGAGGGAAGATGGAATTCACTCAATCTGATGGAAAACAGAGTTCCAGCAAGAAGACTTCAGCTGTTTAGAAACCATTTCCTTCTTAATGTTTGCATCTCGATCAGAGAGGGGAAGGACCGAAGGAGACCTAGGGGTTTCCGAATGCGACTGCCAGTTATCAAAGCAAAACCATGAAAACAGGGTATTCTTTCCCTAAATAATTTATGTGCCTTCGAAAAACGGTTTCACGAAGTACTAATTTCTGTGTATGTAAACCATTGACAATGGGAGCCGGTAGAGACAGGTGTGATGATTTGGGTACAGGCGTAAGGGGAGGGGGTATAAGGGGGGGGGGGCTGACACATTTTGCCTGAGCATCAACTCTTCAGTTTCTAAATGTCTGACAATTTTTGTAGTGAAAATAACAGAAATTACATATTTATGTAGCCTGAATAATTATAATGATATTGAGGTGTTTGTTGCCCGAATATCGGAACTTTTACCAACGCCCCCCACTCCGCCCCCCCCCCCCATTCCCCCCTCATACTCCGATAGCTGAAGGAGATGCCGGGATCCTTTCAGAGGATTGTGGAGTGAAAATGCAGAAAAATTCCAATACCAGATCTTTTTCGTTTAAAATGATATTGTCATAACCATATGGTAGACGTGTTATGATATTGGTATATATGTGTTTATTTAATATCTAAAGGGGGAAACGGCACATCCGGAAGTCTAGACTAGTCTTGTCTTGACAAATAATATCTTTCCTGAGGGGAAGTACATTTAGTGTAAAGATTATGTGACCTTCAGTAACTGTTTTTCTCTTGATTAGAACCGTTTGGTTTACATCCGAGGCGGGGGTGTTTACTGAATGGGGGAGCAAAACCAGCCCTTTAAACCTCTTTTTTTTAAAGTGAAAACCATGTCCTGTAAATTATTTAAAGAGAATGTGGAATTCTAGTAAAGGTGAAAGATAATTTGTAAACTTTGTCATTCTGTTTTAATATGTTAGTTTGGATGAATGTCATTACAAAAAAAAATTATCTCCTGAAAAGGATGGATCTTCATATGATTAATTTTATAACATTAAATCATTTGAAGCACTTATGTATTTATTATGAAGAGTTATTATGACATGCTAATATTTCTCAAACTTAGCTACTCTTCAATATATTTATAATATCGGTATGGTTTAACATTATAGACTTTAATAAAAAAATTGATTCCTTTTTTTCGAAGAGAAATTATAGCCCATTACATGAATAATCAGTTACCTTAAATATGAGACGAAATGCAACCGGTAATGATATGCAAAATTAAAGAAGTTTAAATACGATCACTGTATCCGGTGTTCGGTTCGTTACAACTTATTCTGTACGTTGTACACAGTTTTCCAGTAATTTGTTTTCGTGTTCGCTTCTCCTCCTGTATCTTTTCTTTGCTTGTTCTTCGCCACCATTTCTCTTAATAAAACCACGGACCTAAACCTTCTTGAACTCAGTGTATTGTGCACGTTTATGTAACCCCTCACACACACACACACACACACACACGCACGCACACGCACACACACACACACACACACGCACTCACACTCACACACACGCACACACACACGCACACACACACCCACGCACACACACGCACACACACACACACACACACGCACACGCACGCACACACACGCACACACACCACACTCACACTCACACTCACTCAAAACATTAAAAAACACAATTGAAAACAAATCCTGAAGATCGAACAAAACCTCTACAATACAAACGAGTTTGCAGAGCAGGACATTGGATTGTGTCTGATCCAATCGAATCCGCTTTGGACATTTAAAAAGAAAAATTCAATTTTTAGGTGACATGGACATTTCTTAACCGCGAGCCTTATATGCAGCAAACATAATACACTGTAAGATGTAATGACATTGATCCATGTAGCGATAGGCTTATTACATGTGCCGTGATTAGTATTTGCTTCCACGTAGCGAAAAGGGTTCATGGTTCTTTTATTATTGTTTACTCAGTAAATGACAATGAAGCTAGGAATCCGGTTTGAAATGATTGACATTTCTCAGAATCATTTGCTTTTAATGTTCATTTCGATATCAAAGGTTACTCACGGGGTAAACAAAGAAAGAATACAAAAGGCGCGTGTTAAGATCAGAAGAGTTCTAGTCTGCTTGTTATACCAAATTCTGCCGCCCTCTTTTATTCTATAACTGTAAACTCCAGTTCCATCCCTATTTTTTACCGTGGTGGTGAGATATGTTATAAATAGATTTTTCCTGTAACAACATAAGTTTAGTCGAAATGTTCTTGTTTTCAAGTCCACTACAACCTCCTTCTGTCAGTTGACAACATTAATGTTTTACACTTGTATTTATTACCTTTCGGGCCATGTTGGTTTAGGCCTAGTAATCCATTTTATAAAATCATAAATCGATTTTTTTTTTTTTTTTTTTTTTTTTTTAATTTAATTTTATTATTATTATTATTTTTTTTTTTTTTTTAAACTTGCAGTATGCTGTATCTGGGGATACTGCTTCCGCAAACAGCCTCATCGCGTGCACGTAGAGGAGACGAGTGGTATAAACCATACCTCTCATATGTCCACATCATCATCATCAGACGACCACTACACGGTATCAACACGGTTTGGCGCCCGAACGGCTCCTATCAGAGTTTTATCGCATGATGGCGCTGTCATTCTACTCCCTCGCGATGCAGCTGCAGGTGGAGGGGAAAGAAGTTTCTTGTATCACTATGGTAACGAGGTGACAGGGCTGAGAGAAGATGTGCACTACAACACGCGATATAAGTAAGATACCAAGACTACTGTTTCTTACAATAAAGCTGTAATGAATTATATTTCTTAAAGGTGGAATTGTGGTAATTTCCATATGGACTAATTCCATCTCGCTAGTCCACTTAGATCATCCCTCTATTTCTCTCCCCATGTAATTTTTTTTTAAATCCTTCTCTGTCTTCGTTCTTTTCAGTTTTGTTCTTCATTTTTTCCCATTTAAATCTTGATAAGGTTTCCAAGATGGTCCATCACTCAACATCTTTCTCTTCAAAACTTGTTATACTTTATTGTTGATTCACCTTTTTTGTTAAACAATGAAGGAGTAGTGTTGTTGGAATGGCCTTGCCACAAAATCTCATCATCATGGTCAACATTGGTTGTGTTCATGTTTTCCATGTTTTTCACCTAATGCAAGCAAGATCGTTGGAGGGCCGGGTTAGTTCCTTTATCTTTGATGCTGAGGTCATTTTCCACTTTTTCCAAAATTCAAAACGAATATATTAACATATGTAAACTCTAGCTTTCAAGTACATGTACATAAAAGTAAGTTTTTAAACAAATAAGTGTCATTTCATGATCTAAGTCCTTCATTTCACTTGTTTTAAATCTTGTTCTCTTTGGTTCAACAACAACTACGACGGTGACTGTTTCAACTACATGACTTAACTTTCTATTTCGTTCTCATGTACCACAGTGCCATCAGTCTGCCATCCTACGACCAAGCAATGTCTTGCCCAGTCCTTCTCCCTACCTACAGTTCTCAACATCCACCTCATTGTTCATCATCCCAACATTCTACTACACCTTCACCTGCTGGTTACATGGTAGATACTAGCAGCAGCAGAGCGCAGGAGAGTGAGGATCGTACCTTGACTGTCATGGGAAGGAGCGTCAATGGAACCAATGAACATCAAGCAGTACAAACGACTGGAGATGATATTTCTATGCAAAGTGATCAATCTGAGAGAACTATATCGGGCCCGATATCAGACTCAATCCGCTCTCCTCTCCCTCCATATCTTCCTCCGCGTTCGCCTCCTCAACCTCCTCCTCCTCCTTATCAACCGCTGTCACAATGATAGAAATGAGAAACCTACCGTCCATTCAAGCCTTTTCTGTATCCAGTAGAGGATCCCGATGCCCCCTTCCCCGCTCTTCTCTCACCCTCTACGTCAGCCTTATCTATACCCCATCTTATCGTCTCCCCATCCCTCCCTCTCCACATCTCTATGTTTTTATCTGTCTACCTATTTCTATTCACCCCCCACTCTATTTCTCTGTCTCCACTCATCCCGTCTGCTCTTTCCTCCTTACTCCTCTCTCCCCTTACTTTATTTATCATGTTTATCTTAAGATACTAGAGTTACAGAATATTAAGATTGTGGTGAACTTTCATTCAGCAAATGCTCGCCTCAATTAGATTTATGTCATTTATTAATCGTTATAAAATTCATCTGAGTGCATTTACCTTCGACCTAACAATGTATTCGCTTGCATGATGATAATACTTTAGTCATTGATTAAATAATTTGAAGTGTAATGTTTAACCTTTAGACCAGAGTCCGCATGTTTACCGTGTTTATCAGTTTAAACAATCATGTCGAGGTTCTGGCGTAACCTCAAGATTTAACATATGCGATAACACCTCTCACAGTACCCTTCTCAATGTAGGCCTACAACCATGTAGGGTCCATGGTACAGCCAACTCAGTTTAATATTAGACTAACGTGTGGTACATCTAACAACCGCTAATCATACTTGATGAGCAATTCTATACAGACGGAACATTAATAAAAACGATGGATGTATTTTGTATAGCAATGTAGCTTATCGCATCAGCTGATTTAAGTCATCAGGGTAGAGGCCTTTTCTTTTACTTCGGAATGGACCTGTTTCAGATGTATATGTGCTGCTGATGACGGGACCGTTGATCAAGGTTTCTTTGATTTCAGTCGTGAAAGAATACTCCTGATCAAGTCGACAGACATGCAGATAACCATAATAATGGACGAATTAAGTCCACAAAACATCGAGCGGAATGTCGACAACCAGCAAACTACATTCGAATTAACGGACGAAACATTGTCATCAGCTGTCGATGAAACATTACCGGTCAATATAACATCTCAAGTAACGACGACAGCGCCAGTTATTATGACACAGCCAATATTTCCAACTTTACCAGCTTCCATATCTCCTGACAGCTCTACACCTTCGGACTGCTCGACATCTCCGGACAACTTGACAACTCCAGACAACTCCAGGTCTCCGGACAGCTTAACATGTCCGGGCAACTTGGCATCTCCGGATAACCCAACCTCTTCGGAAAACTTGACATCTCCGGACAACTCAGCATCTCCGGACAACTCGACATCTCTGGATATCTTAAACAACCCGATTTCATCGGTCTCGACGGTTCTGCCAGTCATTCCACCTTTACCAATCACTTCAAGATCAGTCAATTCGACATCAACGGTCAGTTTAACTTTACCAATGACTTCGACAGCGGTCAATTCTAATTTACCGTTTTCAGCAACACTACCTGTAACTTCAACGTCACCGCTCAGTCCAACTTTAACGGTTACCTCGATGCCGTCAGTCATTCCATCATCAGCTTTCCCTTACGAACAAACCACGACCCCCACATCTGATGACGCATCACCAAGATGCGGTCGATGTCGATCTCTAGGTCGATCTCTATGTCGTACATCTCCAGACCGGTACTGTTGTTTCATTCCTGCCAAGATATGGCTGAAAATTCGGCTTTTCGCAATCGTGCTCCTGCTCGTTGGACTCTTCCTCGTCATCATCTTCCCTCTTCCTGGTATGGTTCTCTTTCAAATAGCCGTCGCTCTCCTGACCGTATCAGCTTTATTCGTGTTCATTGACATCGGGAGGGGAGCCCTGGCTAACTGTTGGTGTGATGATTTGGAAAGACCACGCACCCAAACGGACAGAGTACGCACCATCGAAGTCACTGCTAATACTGGGTAAGAGCAGCTGATTGTTTGGGATTTACCTTGTAAACCAAATCAGATGTCTTCCTAATGATATTTTCTTTGTGTATCGTTTGGGCATGGAAGGTAAAGCACTTATATCTCCATCACGGATGATACATACATGTAATACTATCTCTATGAATAACCGCTCTACTATGATTTACATAAATCATCTAAAACAACCATTCAACCTTCGGGTGAAAAAGCCATTACAACCCGAAGCTTTTTTGAAATGCGTTAATAAATAAAAGGCGTTCTAAGAAATGATGGATATCAATTATCCATGAATGTTTCCTTTTAAAGAAGAGGTCCATGGTGCATTTACTTGAGATCGAATGACTTTAAGAGAGGTTGACTTGTATAAGTCAAAATACCAAGAGATTTAATAGATTTGCCACAAAGCAAGTTGCAAGAATCAAAGTTTCTGTGGCCAGCTCTTGAGATAACTTTGGTCTTGTATGATGATGTATTCTATAAAGCATCCTTAACATCATGATCATCGGCTCAATGTTCAAACCATAATACTTCGTGTTAAGTAAGGTGCAAGGGTGGCAATCCTGGATATTTGGGGGTTGAGGGACACTGACTTTAACATTCACAGTACTAAGTTATGATTTCCTGAAAGTTTAGGTCGTTTTAGAATGTCAGGTAAGTGAATTAATGTTATTTTCAATATGATACGGTGTCGGACAATTTTTGGTACCCCTTGATATATTTTAGGTACAATGCATTGATAAGCAAAGGTTTGGCAATTTAAATATTCGATAACTATAGCAACAGTAACGTTTTGTAAAACTTTGTAAATGTTTACTAAACGATGGCTAAGATAGGGTTATTTACAAATTCAGGGTCAATGCAAGCACGGGAAGATAACAATAAAATTACTGGAAAAATGCCCTTCATTTATTCATCCAGCATATGCAGAACATGCACAAGAAATCTCAAAGTAACCTTTCGACATGGCTTTAATTTGGAACATAATGGCGATGGTTAGCTTATAGCGAAATATGTGCACCGCCCTCATTGGTGGTAATCCGCTCAAGATTCATGACATTTTATATTTACACTTTGTGTAAAGTTTATTTTAGGTATTATAGACAAGTCGGTGACAAATTGTTGCTTTCCTTTTGGCCTAGGTTTGAAGACTACGACAACCCCGCCTTTGCCGAGGGCGACCACCCTCCCGACTACGCATCCGCCATCGCTTCTTCACCGGCCCCTCTCGACAACGGACATCAACGGCAGCCAAATATTACCATCAACATCGAGTCATCTGACCACGGAACTGCAGGCGATGTCGCTTTTGATCCGACCATCAGCCCGAGCTCGCTGTTCTCATTCAATGAACCTTATTCACCACGATCATTACCTCCATCATATGATGACGTCATAAAGGAAGACAATGATAGACAGCGGGCAGGGAGCCAGGGTGATAATACTCCAGGACCAAGCTCCTCTTGACAGTAATCTTCATCTTCAATTATTTGATGAGCTGGGATGGCAGAGGATCAAGTTCTTTCCACATCTTACAATCAGAGCCCTGACATCTATGATCAATAACGTGGAAAAGCGGTCAAACAGGATGTCACCCGGAGGACTCGAAAACAGGAGATGAATGGCGACACAGGAGCAAAGCAGTCAGGAGTAATTTTATCAATTTTCAGTCGAATCATTCCAATTTTTAAGAGCCTTTTCTGTTGATAATATAAAGCGCATTTGAACATGCATAAGGAAAATGCGCGATTTAAATCTACTATTTGTTATTATTATTAATAATGAAGATATTATTTGAAGGAATGATACAATGGAAACGAGAAAGTGCTAAAACTTGGAAAGGACTTTGTTGCAGAGAGGTGAGAACAAGAACTGATGATTAGACGAAGTTGGCGGTCCGTATAATAACCACCTATCTCTGTCTCGGGACTGCACCTGACGGTTGGCTGCCTGACCACAAAACAAGAATCGCTATATTTGATGTCATCATCATAATATACAGATACAAATACATATAAGATGTATGTACAATGTACAAAGTGGTATGAAGTGTCCGTATTATTTCACATGGGTCGCAGGTCTTAAGGTTTTCATTCAATCACAAAACTAATATTTTCTATATGTTATGTACACTAATGGCGATTGGTATCAAATTTAACTTTTTATAAGACAAGGCCCATGACCATACGAAGTAGTGTCATGTTATTGATCAGAATAATTTCTTAAGTATTGTTCAATTACAGGTACAGAATTGAGGTAAAAACAGGGTTAAGAACTGTGATGTAATATTGACCGATTACACAACAGTTGTCAGTCAGACACAACTTCAGAAAAATGAGTTCAGGCAAATACTTGGGAAAAGCGAAGAACGCACATTGAATGTAATGCCCTCATCGTTCGTTGCATGGGAGTGTGTACAAAAGGCAAGTCTAGAGGAAAATCTCCCAAAGTATTTTTCAAAAATTATGCTGAGGATATATTTATTTCATATGTTTGCCATTTCGAATGATATTTAGATGTCTAATCCTTTATGGATTTTGAAGATAATTGAATAACAGCGTTATTTTACCCCAAAAATCTATATCGAAAGTATAGGTTGACTTTTGAAAGATTTTCACCCTGCCGTTTGTACACACTTTCTCGCAGTAAACGTTTAGTCTCTATATTCACCGAGCGTTATTCGACGTTTTCCAAGTATTTGTCTGTACTCGGCTCTCCGAAATTTTGTCTGATTGGTGGTGTTTATTGTATTTCTCTAACTTCATGATATTCATGAAGCACAAAATGAGAGGAGTTCCTGCTGAAAATGGTTTATAGGTGTCCAGCAGGGTCTAGCAGATGTATACATAAAAGGGACAAAATGTTCATGTTGTCAAAAGATAAAGGAGCAATCGTTCGGTTTTACGAAGTTATTACGAAGCCAAATGCCCGTATTCTACAGTTGTATCATATCATTGGCCAAAATCAAAGAATGTTTATGGTTTAAACCATTTACCACCTGACTATGGGCAACAAATAAAGCTAAAACCGAAAAGGCAGCAAAAAAAATGGAGTAAAACAAAATTTGTTTTCCCCTTGTATTTATCTTGTATGTAAATATTTTTCCTTTGAGCTGTCCCCAGGCCTGGAAAGTCGGACTATTTAGACCATGATTTAGGTCTAAATCATCTTCGCCATGAAACATGCTTACCAACTAAATAACGAACGTAAGAACTCCACGGGACATGCCAAAGATGCGCTATTGTTTTACACGCACAAAGTAATATATTTGTAAAGAAATTACGGAATAAGATTCACTTTCGTAAAATGTTAGCACCTATACGCATGAATGATCGTGAAAGTGAAACAGTCGTATGAATTACGCTTTAACGAAGCAATGTATATGTTTTTGTAGCTCATTTCTGTTTCCTATTTCTGTTCTGGAAAGTTCTGTCCCAGTCTTTTATTTTTGTAATCAAAACAAACATTACAAATATCCATTTAAAAAACCTCGGACAAATCAAGACTAAAATTTAGTTATAATTGAAATAAGAGTTCCGTTAGTGATGGAAAATAAGATTTCAAAGACTCATACCAAGACTTAAAATTAAATGATATCTGTCAAACGATAAGGAAGTGTGTTATACACGAGTCATGAGCAAGAAATGTTGTAAATTAATGTAGCCCAGTCTTCTCAGTACGGGATCCAGTGTGTGTTGTGCACTGCAATCGATGTAATTTGAAGGCAAAGTTTTTGTAGGTTGGATTATATTTTGCTGCAAACAGTCCATTTTCACTCCATGGTTAAATAATCAGGATCAGACTTATGTTTAATTAGTCTCTCTAAAGAAATGAAGATCCACCGGTAGATCTCAATATTCATACTTATCTTACCTCAAATATGGCTATGAATTCACTGAATTCACGGAAGAATGAAGAAAATTACGTTTCTTCGTTACAGATATTTTGAAATGTTAATGATGATGCCTTGTATATACGATGAATAATAAGCATGAGTAATATATTCCTTCGCTTTTAATTTGTTGATCGTACTCTGTTAATCTAATAAAGATTAGAGGGAGAGAGAAAGAGGGGCGAAGAGCGAGGTGGGGATAAGGACAGGGAGAGACAGAATAAAAAGAGAGAGAGAGGGAGAAAAGAGACAGACAGACAGAGAGGGAGAGAGAGACAGAGAGAGAGAGATATGATGTTGATTGTTTTACCTGACTGCTAGGAAAGCATGTATAGGCTTGTAAGTAAGCAACCAGGGGACCACTGGGACCACCCCTGAGGAACTTAATAATGGGCATTATAATGCCTTACCGTATTGACTTGGTTTCGAACCCGGGGCCTCCCGTTTACGAGACCACTGGTCTACCACTGAACCATCGCGCCTTCCCCAAGGGAAGGGATAAATGGAGAAAAGGAGATGGAGAGATCAATAGCAGAAATGAATTAAAGAAGAGGGTTGTCATGAAGGGGAGGAGGAGATGGGATAGAAGTTGATGAAGTTGATAAGGAGTGACTGAGAGAGGGAATGAGACAGAGAGAGAAAGAGAATAAAAAAGAGAGACGGAGAGAGAAAGAGTGAGAAAGTGGGGAGAGAGTGGAAAAGAGAGAGAGAGAGGGGAGAGAGAGAGAGAGAGAGAGGGGGGGGGGGAGTGAGTGATTAGAAAAGACAGACAAAACGTAATGATGACTAAAATTGACTCTAATCTAGAGAGAGAGAGAGAGAGAGAGAGAGATTCTTTCTTCAGGTACTATCCTTAAAACAATTTTTGATCTTTTATTTAGATTTTCACTGTTGGTAGAGTGCTTTGTTAATTTAGAGTACAACGATACCATTTTGCCCCGCAGCTGAAGTTTCAGAGCACCTCATTTAGCACTTGTAAACCCTTTGAAAACACTGGATAGCAAGCAAAAGGTTTTCGAAAAGACAGGTGCATTGTACGATGGTTTTGATGCTTTCTGAATTAATATCTATCAGAGAGAGAGAAACAAAATGCAAGAAAATTTGTGAAACTCTTACAATTTTTCGATAATGACAATGTTAGTGAATAGTAATGAATCCAAGACATTGAAGTTACGTAGGTCTTTAAGACACAAATCTTCCACAACCATGCTACACCCCTTTGAAAAAAGTTTGCATTTGAACTAATTTCATGGCTGACACTTTGGCTAAGGGGTGGGATGATGATTTTCAAAAACACTATTCAAACAAATAGGTCCAAAGCTCGTTCGAGTCCTATTTGCTCGAATAAGATTAAACGAGGTTTGTGGACTATTTCAATAATCGTCTGTCGTTTGACGTTTATACAATGCTATCCTATATTTGTTGAATAAGACATAATACACGTTTTCATGCAGAAGGCTGAGCGAGCTGATTTTTGTATGTGAGGTGATTATGATGTCATCATTGACTTGATTTAGCTATGCCAAGTGACAGAAACTAGTTTAGGGAAGTAGGCCCAACTATGTCTGGAAAGTGCATATGATGTAGCGATGTCGGAAGCTTTCCGATTGAAACCGAACATTCGTATTAATTGGACTTCTAACCTTATATTCCACCGTTGAGATCCAGTTGAGGATAACGAACAAATGAAAGGACAGTTTTTTACGGACATTGATCATGTAAATCCTGTAGTTTGACATGTTCGGATATCAATGTATCTTCTCTCAGAATATCTAAATTGAACTGAATTGAGAATGGCTGGAGATGATGTTGTATCGTTTTATGCAAGGAGCTATCTAGCAAGTGAGAGAGACTCTCCAGTACGTAAATGCTGCTGTACAGCACTTCAATTCCGAGCTTCCTGTCATCTTCTTCAGTACAGGACTTATCTTCGTGGCTGAGTATTGGGATACTGCTCACTATCTGGTGTTCTTAGGTTCCATAGGAATCTTTACTGGATTCTTTCTAATCGTACTCGACTTCACACTCTTCCTACAGACCAAATCAGAGCGACGTGGTCGTCGGTTTGGACGAGGAGACGACAGGGGTAGGGGTGATAGCCCGATATGGTGAGTCATCGAATCAAGCAGATTATATCCATATGACAATCGGAGGGGTTAAAGGCTATATCCCCGTTTTTTTCTTACTGAAGGTATTTGGGCAACCGTAACCTAATCATTCGGGTAGGAAGGTGGTCCTATGATTGACATAATTATCTTGTTTAGTATGATTTCATTACAAAATATCACATAAAGAGGTTAGAAATGGATACGAAATGTAACAATAGCGTAATAATGTCGAGCTCGCAGATATTAGATACTGGAAAGTTGGGCCTCATGGGCAAGAGACGTTAGCCCTGCTGGCAAAATTTCCCTGTAAATATGATTATATTATAACTCAAACATGGTTCCAAGATTTAATTATGATTTTTGTCTGTGATATTTTCGTTTCTGTCAAATCTATAGTCATATTTTCTGTTTTGGAAGAACAAAATCTAAAACATTCTCGTAAGAGTCATCTTCAGGGTGCGCTCACAGCTAGAGACAATCCAATCTACCTGGTAGTCTTTGCTCAAGCACGCCATCTACGTACAGTGAATTATATCACACAGTTCAATAATCCTCATTATGCTTCCTGTTAGAGAGACCAGCTTGGTAATCATGAAGGTGAGCAAATACAGAGGTACAGAACAGTGGCGGATCATGAGTGCTCACTACCCCCCACTGAGCGAAATATCGGCCGGCACGATTTTCACATTTTCGGGGCCAAAAAAAATAATATGCTCACTACCCCCCAACTGAGCGAAATATCGGCCGGCACGATTTTCAAAATTTTTCGCACGAAGTCGGCCCCTTTAGGCCCCTGCTTGCCGGCTGGATCCGCCCCTGGTACAAAAAAACAAGAAAAATTGAAGATGGCGGTAGAAGTTAAAATGAGAAGAAGAAGAACAAGAACAAGAAGAACAAGAACAAGAACAAGAACAAGAACAAGAACAAGAACAAGAAGAACAAGAAGAACAAGAAGAACAAGAAGAACAAGAACAAGAACAAGAAGAAGAAGAAGAAGAAAGAAGAATGAGAAGCAGAAGAAAAAAGAAGAAGCTAGATGATGATGATGAATACGAAGAAGCAGAATAATAATAATTCTAATAATAATAATTCTAATAATAATAATTATGATAATAATAGTAATAGTAATAATAATAAATGTACTACAACAAAATGATAATGATGATGACTAGGAGAACCAACTAAAAAAGAAATCTGAAGGGTAACAAAGTCATTTTAATTCATCTTTTATCAATGATTATCCACTTTAAAAATGACCAGGGTCACAAAAATCCCCAACATACTAAAGCGCTGCGTCCCAGATTATATGATGTCCAAATACTACAAGATTTCCCTTCAAACGACAATATCAATACTAACAATAGTCAAGTGACCATGGATGATAAGATTTATCATATCACGAGGATTTTACTTGAAAAGCGCCAAATGTGACCCCCAAATATTTGGCTTCTTTAGTTCCGCTAACTCCAAACCTCTATCATCATAATTGGGTTTTACAAGAATGTCTTGATGACATGTAAATAGGTACATGTATTTCCAATGATGTTGTTTAGAAGTGGACTTTAATATAATTGACGAATTATATTAAAATAAATAAAAGGCCAAATAATTAAAGTCACTTTGATGCGCCTTTTTTTCTTTTGCTGTGTATTGAATAGTAGAAATATTCAAATGCTGGCTAATTTTTGAAATGTTGTTTCCTTCTTAGTTTGCCCTGTTGTATTTCTAGATGCAACAATGCTAATAAAGTTCATGAGCAATTATGTATTTAAATCTGCTATTCTTTATGTTGCGTAAAATAATAAAAAGGAATCATATTGCATAATCACTTAGAAAAACAGGATGATTCAGGTATCAAATTCATCACTGTTTATAACTTGAATGTGTCTATTTAATAATGTTTCTAATCATTTATAAGTTGTAGTATCTATAATTGCAAGTGAATAAATATTTGTTGTTTTATTCATCGTTCATTATCACAATCATTATTACCTTGGATTCGTCTATAGTTTCATTATATTGCATTGATTTGCTATTTGATGTAAATACCTATTATCATGTTCTACTTGCCAGAAATAAACTAGAAAGCCCCTAAATAGACTGATCCATACAACAAAACAAAAACAATGAAACAATTATTACTTTCATCCATGTGAAATAAAGGCTACCAGAACTGTTGTAGGGTCACAGTATATAATAGTTTTTTTTTGTTTTTTCTCACAGGACAACATCGGTACATGAAAGAGGTCGCAATCCTTCGATTCTGCTCCGCCTGACTACCAAACAACCATCAGTCAACCAGATACCTTCCCATTATACCTACAAGATGGAATCCATGTGACGTCATTACCTGTTACCATGGTGATGAATGATGATGGGGGATGTGAGAATGAAGTCGCGATCGAGGAGGAAGATGATAAACTACCATCGTATACAGAGATCATGGAAGGAAGTCTGTCCGTGTCGTTGAATTGATTATGACAATAAAATCCTGACATTTCATGGGCATAATGAATATAAGACTAATTTTAAAAATAATTCTTACAAACTTTGAAATGCCTTTGAATTTCACTTTGTCTTATTAATTTGTATTGTATTACTATGATTTCTATGAAAAAAATATTAAAAATATAAAATATGACAATATGATATTCATGTGAAACTTCGCGTCTCCAAATGATTATCCACCGAATATTGAATACATTCTACTGAACTTGACTGTGTGAAGAGAAGGAGAGAAAGATATAGAGAGAGAGAGGAGAGAATAAATATAAATACTAGAAAAGGTGAAAGGTGAAAAGAAAGAAATGTAGGAAAGAAGGGAGAGAGGGTTAAAGGAAAGAGAGACCGCGAGACAGAGAGGGAGATATGATATACCAGCAATATATTATAAATTCATATTAGACCACAATTCTACTTCTGTGTTAGTTAATGCTCCGCCTTCACTTCAAGGGTTCTACTTGCTGTTTTGATGTTATCCGTACTGCTTTTTCATTCTACTTTTTCTCCTTGAATTTAAATGCACCCTGCACTTCCCTTTTAAAATTTAGTGTCTCTTCTAGCATGTCTAATCTCTCCCTTACCCTCTCTCTCTCTCTCTCTCTCTGCTTTATATTGCCGTCGCTGATTTGCTTCTTTTCTTCCTCGTCTGTTGTTGTGTTATTTGTTTCGCTTTACTTCCCGCCATTTTAATAAAATACTGTGCTATTGAATTGTAAAATATTACCACTCATTATCGCATTTATATAGAGAGACTGATATTGCTTTATTTAACGATATGGATATAAAAAAATATCTATTTACATATTTTACATTTTGATAGTATTTGCAGAGTACAAAATATGTAAATGATAATTAAATTATCATATTCATG
Organism: Mesocentrotus franciscanus; assembly: GCA_037976565.1. Taxonomy (NCBI): domain Eukaryota; kingdom Metazoa; phylum Echinodermata; class Echinoidea; order Camarodonta; family Strongylocentrotidae; genus Mesocentrotus; species Mesocentrotus franciscanus. The sequence continues at coordinate 31,776,201 of CP137673.1, forward strand.
TGATACACAGGTCTAACTAAATTTAACATAGTCAATTAAAAAATGTTGAGGTCATGTCAAATTTACATTAATGAAACCACGGGCATTTCACCTCATTTAAAAAACAAAATCGTTAAATCGATTTCTAATAATATCAGTCAAGCTTAATATTTAATTTTCCGTGTATATATATATATATATATTGAGATAATAAGCTATCCGATTAGTGTTTGGTATTTATATTATCAGTCAAAATACAGAGTGAATTTTCTCTATGTTTCTGATAAATACTAGTACTTATTCATCAGTCAAAGTTATCGTGATGATTACGATGAATATGCAAATAATATAATGAATAGTGTATTACACAATAATCTGTTCATATTACATAACTAGTTGGCATTTTATACCTTCACATTTTTACATTTACCGATGGCATGATTTAAAAAATGGATTTCCCCACCCCACCATTGATGTTGTTTTCCCGGGGGGTCTGTACAAACCTAAATCTACTACGGGAATGGTATAAATCGGCTTAAAATGAACCGCGTGTGTTAGTCTAGGTTGTCCGTTATTATATCTTTTAAAAATACCCTCCTGCCTTTTATAGCTTTAATATTTGCCATCATGAAAGGCATACATTGTACAGCGAACAGAGGATTTAAAATTAATTGCATACTGATGACAATTTAATGAATCCTTTGTTTATGTTGTCCATTCTGCGGACTGAAACATGTGGATTTTTCGTGATATTATTTTAATCTAAGAGAATTCTCAGCTTAATAAACATAGTACTGTATAACATTAAAAAACTCAAATCAAAATATATATCCTAATAATGTTGGATAAATCAAATTATTATCAATAATAAACAGTAATAGTACATTAAACACATATCCACAACCCAAGTGATGCTTGAAGCATCTAATAGAGACTATTCAGCTGAAAATGCGCCATAAACATCCACTCCTGTGAGTTGCAAAGACATTGACCATGTTCACCATGTAACAACTTCCCATCGTGGGCATCCTTAGATAATTAGATAAAGTGATTATTTAAGAAGCCACAGTCGTGGATGATGAAATGTTTTTCCGAGTTCGTTCAAAGAGTACAGTATTGATAATCAGAATTCTATAACTCTGAATTCAAGTAGAAAGGAAGCATTTTGAGTAGGTTATGGCAAGATGCTGAGTCTTTTGGAGGTCTCTTGGTTTCACATACATAACTTGTTATTCCCGACCCGACTCTAAATTGGAATCAACTCAGTTAATGTTAATATCTTTTTCTGTAAACTTCCATTAACCACTTTGGGATTTGAGCAAGTAATTCAAATGATTATTTTCTAGTTCGATGAGGTGTTTTCTAGTGATGTTCTGGCTGGTAAGCTTGTCGTTCTCAACCGTGAAGCATGCCCAGGTGATGAGTGCGTGATCGGGGATGAGGTTGATGTGAGATCACTGTTTGATAAAGCTGCATCTGACGTTGAAGTGTCTGGTAACCTCACTGCTGTGTCTCTACCAGATGATTGCGATTGATTTGTTGATGATGATGATGATGATGACGATGATGACGACGACGACGACAATGGCGATGAGGTATGCGATAAAGTGACGGCATGGAAGACGCTGAGGCTAATGTTTGTCGATCTTCCTCAATGACGTCTTCGTAAGTTGGTAGCGGTGGTGTCGAGATACATCGTCGACGTGTTCGTAGTGGAAACATGATTGGTAGCTCGGTCACCGTATCCTCGTCGTCTTCATCAGAGTCTGATAGATAGATTTCATGATCGTTATCACGAGAAGGGAGAGGTGTGAGTGGAGGAGGGGGAGTGAGAGGAGGAGGAGGAGGGAGACCGAGGGGAAGTGGGGGTTCGAATGGCGGTGGACCAAGCTCAACTGTTTCATCTAGAGGTACAGGGTTAGTAGGTGTATAGATAGGCGGTGGTGAAGAAGGCGGGAAGGGCCACTCTGAAGACATCGGGCATATCCTGTGGGAGAGCAAAACAAGACAAGTTGTGAAGACCTATTAAGTCTCTAGTCTTAAATAATAATTCGTGAAGATGGATTCAGATATTATATTCTCCATTGTCAATCCTCATTTCATTTATCAGTTGGTTCTTTTTTCTTTTTTTAAACTTTTTTTTTTTAAAACAAGATTCCTAAAATTACCGGTGCGCGATAGTGTGCAGACTTGTACTTTGAGAAAGTACAATCCACTCTAAATGCTCTACCGGCCGTAAAGTATTTCACCTATTTGAAACCCTACGGTGTTAAGCTGGTAAAATGCATTCTATAGTATTTTTATGGTAGAATGGTAGAATAATTCAAATTTACCAAGCCTCCCGAATGAACGTGCTCAGATTTTTTTTCTGATGATATACTTCTGCCCACCTCACATGGTTGAATAACAACCGTTGTACAAGGTGTGAAGAAAAATAATTGACATTTTCGACCTTTGAATAATTCGAAAGTTAAAAATCGTATCAAAGTCAAGTTTGCACAGTGTAGAGTTGAAGGAAGCACAGTCCATTTGGAGTATTTTTTTATCACATTTAAATAATACGTTTGTCAAATATTCTATTTTAGATTTTAAGTATAGGTTTTAATTTTTAAGAAATCGGTAAAGATAATATTGTGCATGAATGCATCGCAGTTCCGCAGCTGTAATCCCAAAGATCCTTTTGTAAAAAAAGAGTCAATAATTACTAATGAAACTTGATGACAAGAGGTTACAGTTAAGATAAACAATAAATAATGGTTGTGTTTGAATGTTATCACTGATACACAAATATAAGTCTAGCCTGTTTCTTAAAATAAAAAAAAATCCTGTCAAAACGTTGCTAAAATAGAACCCCAAAATAAATTTGGCATGATCATTCATCACTAAATAATGCATATAGTGAAGGAGTTTAAAGCTTTTGAGATATTAATGATTATATGGTCAAAATAATTTTTTTGTTGTTGTTGTTTTATTGTTGTTGTTGTTTTATTTTGTTACCGAACCCAAGCATGTAATCAACATGCGTTTTCCTTGTATCGCTCCTCTTGCTTTCTCATTTTCTCCGAATGGTTTTCAAGTGTGAGAGAATAATCATAATAACGTAGAAACGCTTGTCTCCGTTCTCTGTGTAACTTACATTATCATTACGTAACAATTAATGAGAAGCCTTTATGGGCTTGACTAAAGATCGATAAAAAGTGACAGCCTACAAAGGTACTGATATGGTGACAGTTCTTAGAAACTTATCACACATCCAAAGAAATACCAGCCTGCTAGTTCCTATTTTCAAGATCTTTACTCTTGAGGCAAATCCTACATGTAGACATATTTGGCTTGTTCAATTACCATCTTTGAAAACAAAATCTGCAATCTTTTGTAGAACCTCAACTTCGTGATAGGCTACATAGCCCTTTGAGGAGTGCCAGAAGAAGAAACAGAAGAAGAATTGGCTTTTTACGTGTTTTCCCCGCGCTATATACCGAGATGCAAGCATTTTTGTTGTTGATTGGTTTGTCTGATTTTTCTGCTTCTATTAAGTTATTTTTGGAGTGGACTTGCCCTTTAATACGAATTTCATTTACCTATAATTATGCCTGTCTCTTGGAATAATTCTTGATATCTTATTGTCTCCTTCTCTCTTTGGCCATCGTCCTGATGAGCTATATTTCACGCTTATATCTATCATTTATTCTATGACTAATGGATATATCTATATTACTGGAGCTTGGTGTTAGAAATGTTGTAATGTTATCTTCATAATTATTGATAAATTAATGATATTACATTCACCAGTCGATGTTTTTTTTTTAAGATGACAGTTTCTTAATTACCTCAATTATATCATTCTTCATGTTACAAATTGATTTCATCATAAATATTTTCTTACCAAACATCATGTGATATTCCATTCTCCATGGCTTGATTCGACGTGGAGTGACTAGGATTACGACCACGGGTTCCATCTCCTCGACGACCTCCATCAAGGCTCTCCTGCTGACCATTACCCTTCTTACATTTATTATTGATAACGCGATCGACAATGAGCGTGACTAGTCCAAGGAAGATGGTGCAAACACCGACGACGATGAGAGGTATTTCTGGGAAGATAGCATAAGATAGTATCAACAGTATTCCTACCCCTACCACTGATAGAGCTTTCGCCCATAAGTTCTGGGAAGCTAGCTTGTATTCTCTGCTCCGTTGCCTTCTGCCCGTGTAAGGGTACCTTACACGGTCCGTAATAATGCTCTCCTGCGTCATGGTATATACTCAAGTCAAAAACTCACATTTTAATTCATTAATCAAACGGTATACCACTTTCTTTAAAATGTTTGCAAGACGAGCTTGTGTCTTCGTTTGAGAAAGAATAAAGTCCTTAATTTCCTAATCACAATTTAGTGTCTCTGTGGTATTTTTCCTGTTCATAAAGTCGTCGATGCTAGCAATTATCGATGATTTGAAGAGACTGTCGTGATGATATTAGTCTCCTTTCACGTTTCCTCAAGATCCACATGAAAGTCAAGTTCAAATCGCAATGAACAAACTCGACTCATAATCCATAGTGTAATCCATCCAATGGTAGCAACCGATGAAGCATAAATAAATTGTTAAACACAAAACAAGAAAGGCAGGAGTACAATCAGAAGGATACTGAAACCTAGGTTGGAGTTCTGTTCAATTCTGGGTTTTGTATAACTTTTTTTTTGTTACTGTTTACTGATCACGGCCTGGTAGCCATACTACCAGCAATCTATGTTTTTAACCAAATTCGCGTAATTACATCAGGTTTATAGGTCCAATCGTACGGATCATGGTCGCGGTAGTTTGGTCAAAGAGATATCTCTTTGCTTTGATCGTGAAGAGCCCACAGTTAACTATGTTTTGACTAGATTAGTTCTTAAAATCCAGGATAAAAAATGAAACAGCATCGGATGAGACGATGATTGGTCAAAACACCGTGTAGATGGTCATTCACATCAATGCATTGAACGTGTTCTTTCCCCATCTCATGTAGTCACGTACAACCAAGTCCATGGTACAACGTTGGCCTGATAGTTTTAACATTCGTAGTATGTCCATGGTTTTAATCAACAATCGTCATATTGCGCAAATCATTTTCGCGATGTATCCACGTCACAGCGGTTTTCATGAAGGACCGAGAGAGAGATAGGAGGCGTTGTGTTACATCGCACTTTGATCTTTCTTCTGAAATTATATTCATTTCATCCGCGTGTTTGCACACAAAAAGCAGTAACAAAACATGGGGCCTTCAGAGGGTTGTAGTAGAGCAGGGTATGCGATTAGTACAAATATAACTCCCTAGGACATGTTAGAGATTCACTCATGCATGGATAAAAAGTGGGAGGATAATACTATTACAGCTACGTTTGTATGGCTTCCTTTAATTATAGCATGCCTCATCACTCCTTGGTATATATGCAAACATATGCATTTGGAGTAGTTATTTTACTTTCTAAAAACGTGTAGTTCCTGCCTGCTGAACATGCCTCGATGTTACTGTTGATTCTATGACTCCATGGTCGTTATGTGTTATTTGTGCTGATAAGAAAGTACTTAATACAGATCTCACAAAGCACTTGAGATACGTAATAACAAGTCGCTCTGTTTGATGTCTTATCAGACGACATGATAGTATCATTTTTCAACCATTAAAATCAAACATTTTGCTCAATTTGTAGATACAGGTATGAAGGTCAAACAAATCCCCCCCCCCCAAAAAAAAGTGTGCTTGTCCCTATAGTTGTTAATTACAACCATCATTATTGAATTATCATCTGGTTATATTCTCTGTAAATCGCAAAACTGTATTCTT